>JACEVL010000084.1:312500-553296 GCA_020284085.1 Aporrectodea caliginosa
TTAACTGTAAACCTTAACTATCTTAACTTAAAACGTCAATCAGTTTATGAAGGAATGGAGTGAATGAATAATTGAGCGATTTGGTTGAATAAATCGTACATTATTTCTTGTATTAATTCATTCAGCCAGTCAGCCAGTGAATCAGTTAATCAGTGTGGCACATAATATGCATTCAAACTCCGTATACCTTATACCATTACGTGTTGAGCGCCTCTGAGAGACTCTTAAGTGGCGCTTTATAATTGTCTTGTTACATTACATTACATTACTTTACATTACATTACATTACATTACATTACATTACTCTTCCAGTTTCGCATCAACGCCTCCGACCAGGGTATTCCTCCGCTCGCCGTCCAGAGCGTAGCAACCATCGCCATCAACGTCGTGCGCAACATCAACACCCCACAGATCTCTAACCTCCCAGCATCCGTCCGCATCAATGAAACTCTGTCGCTTGGTGCCAGCATCTTCAAGGTAGACGCCAGTGATGACGATCCGACGGCGCCCTTCAACGCCCTCCAGTACAGCATCGGTGGCGATGACAATGCCCCTCAGTACTTCAGGGTGAACGCGAGGGGTAACGTCACCGTACAGAACAGGTTGACGGACGCCCCTGGTGATGAAACAGTCTACAAGGTTAGTAGCGTTACATGTGTATATGACTGTATATCTGTGTGCAGGTAAGTTAGTATATATATAATAATAATAATAATAATAGTAATAATAATAATAATAATTATAATAATAATAATAATAATAATAATAATAATAATAATAATAATAATTACGACAATTTATATGGCGCCGTAACACGGCCATGCCGTTACAAGGGCGCCTTACAAGACAACTAACAACAGTCGGGATAAGCCCTGGCGAACAAAACATGTATGTATGTATGTAGCTCGCTATTCAAATGAGAACGACGAATAGGCCTACTTGGGGAAAATAGCTTGTAAGATTCTAGCTACTTAATGTATAATTTGAATTGATCATTATAGCATGCTGCCGCCTGATCAACGAAAATCTTACCTGATCATTGTCTTTCCCAATCATTATCTTACCTGATTAAGACAAAATCTTACCTGTTAATTAATCTCATCTGGTCAATGAAAATCTTAGCTGTTCATTATCTTACTTGAAATCCCACCTCTTAACCATCTTACTTGCCTGCTTGTTTACATACTTTACGATTTGTTTATTTGATCACCTAATCGTGTTACCTGTGCTGGCATCATTCAGGTGCGCCTAATCGTTCAAGACGGTGGAACTCCACCGAAGCAATCGGTTGCCATGTTAACCGTCGTGGTGCTGCGCAACTTCTTCGCTCCGGTCTTTGACTCGGCCAACTACTCGACGATCATCCCTGAAACGACACCCATCGGTCAGTCCTTGCTGACCGTCCGGGCAACCGACCGGGATGCCAAGGTAGGCGGCGAAATGCCTTCTTATTTAATTCACTTCCGTCTCTTATAGGCCTACAAGTTTATATATATATATATATAATATATGTCACCGCTATGCTTTAATTGAACAGACTAATAAATTGTTGTAGGTTTGCTATAGTGACATATGCATGAAAGAAATCATAATAGAATATATAAATAGAAATATATTGATATAAAGCTTAAAATAATAATAATAATAATAATAATAACAACAACAACAACAACAACAACAACAATAACAATAATAATAATAATAATATTCTTTATTGAAACAATCCGGTTGACAAACGCAACCGGTTACAGTGTACAGTTATGCAACTGAAACAATTCACAAGAACACAAATGACAGAAGACATAAATCTTAACTACTAACAGAGCAGTCGACAGCCTGCAATACACGGCGCTAATAGCAGCCTAGAAAGCATGTCCGCCTACGGTTCTCGATCTCGGTACCTCTAGCTCTCTATGCCAGTGTGTTATCCAATGCACTATCGTTATTGTTATAATTATTATTGTAGCCTCCAAATAACGTCGTTTCTTTTACGTTGGACCATCCGTTCTTCGCCGTATCCAGAGAAGGCGTCGTCTCTCCAAAGCAATCGCTCATCGGCGACGGAAGCGATGTCTACCAAGTACGTATACTGTCCCCCCCCAATCACCCTCTATTTGATACCTGAACATTTGCATAGCACACATCGTTGAGGTCAATCAGTGCTCTTCTCTACCAAGTAGGTCTACGTGTAATCCCCAATCCCTATGTGATACCCCTGAACATTTGCATAGCACACATCGTTGAGGTCAATCAGTGCATGCTCTTCAAGTGTGTATGCATTTGGAACTACACTTACGGCGGCCTATTGTTCTTTACTCTTAAAGTAAACAATGTAAATTTAAAATAAAAAATCATTTTATTTTGAAAGTAAAAAATGTAAATTTAAAATAAAAAAAATCATTTTTAACAATCACAAGAATCTCTCGTAAGTTCTAAACGCCTCTAAACAGTGTTATGAATCTCTCAAAGTGCGAGTAACATTTCAGAAGCGACAATAACATCTAAACTGTGCCGGGGACTGCTCCAAAGTTTTAATGGCTTCTACATTACCTTGGATTACACTAGTCTTTTGTTTCTTTCAGCTGCCTGTATTTGCGGTGGACCAGGGTAGTCCACCACTAACGACCGGTCCAATGATGGTGATCGTCACGGTCCAACGCAACAAGATCACGCCTCAGTTCCTGTCGACTCCCTACTCCGTCACAGTTCGAGAGGATATCAACATCGGCAGCAGCATTTTCACCGTCAGCGCCAACGACAGAGACACTGTGGTAGGCAATACTTAATACTTATGGTAGGCAAGACTTAATACCTCGTGGAAATCCTTGATGTATTGTAACACGAATTAAGTGATGTGATCTAATAACATGGTGTTACCTCAGCGCTCTTCTTTAACTCCTTCTGTCTTACGGTAAAAAAAGAGTTTTCTTACCTTACCATACTTTCGCCATAGCAATTACTTTGCTATTCCTTTTGACCCTGTGCTATTCATAGCCTTACCTTATCATACCTTTCACCACACCTAACCTTACCTGTCTGTCTGATCTTACTACACATTTTGCCTTACCCCACATTACGTTTTTACCGAAATACGCCACACCATTTTATCTAATAATAACTTTTATCTTCTAACAATCTTCTGTTGCAGGATCCGTTCAACAAAGTGACGTTCGATATAATCGGTGACGAACAGGCGCAGAACTTCTTTCAGATCGACTCAGCCACTGGCAGAATCTCAATCAGCGACAGCCTCACCAATGATGGATCTCGCACGTACAGCGTCTGTAACAGCGTTTACATCTGAAAACACAATAATACTTCTGCTTGTTGTTCCTTATTGTAACACAATGAAACTCTCAGACCGAACGAGTTCTGTGATTCGTTTAGGTCATAACTATATCATCTTTCTCTCGGAATACTTATCCTTACCTTAATTTATTCTTGAGCGTTTTATTTGATTGACAAGTGTATATATATACAATATATTATATATATAGGTCTATATATATGTATATAATATATATATGCGTGTGAACTCTTTCTTGCTGGTGTAATAGGTGCGCGTGCGTGCATCGGACGGTGGCACTCCTTCGAGATCTACGTCGGTCGTTGTTCAAGTGACAGTTACTCGGAACCTCCAGATCCCCGTCGTCGTCGCCCAGACTACTCCACTGAGAATCCTTGAGACCATTCAGCTCGGGTTCGTCCTTACCACCATCACCGCAACGGATGCTGATCGAAGGGTAGTGTTTCGACTTCTGTGGTTTCCTTCTCTAATGTCCACAAATACATTACATTACATTACTGTAGTACAATACACTTAAATACAGTACAACAGATTACAATGCATTGAATTTACAACACACTACAATATTTTATGATGGTTTTTTAAAAATAGGATACCATTTAATTTTTCCACGTGTTCGCACTTTACATCGAATTCGCATCACTTCAAATCACTTCACCTCAAATTACTTTACCTTGTGTTACCTCATCTTACCTTAGTTTACCTTACCACATACCTTATCTAACATTACATTACATCACTGACCGGTTTGCCTGTTTTCGTAGGCACCAGAAAACCAGGTAACTTACGTCATGACGGGAAGCGAAAGAGCGCGAAACTACTTCATGGTCAATGGTCAGAATGGACAGGTGTCCGTCCTATCGTCCCTCATTCCGGACAAGAGCGTCTCAACTTACACTGTAAGTATCTATATCAGGCTGAAACGTATGAACAAGTGGCTTAGAATGTTGAAGGAAAGGCGGTCTGAAAGGGTTCGTTTGGAAACAGTGGGACCTCTGGTCTCCTTTGTAGAGCTGCCATTGTACCTGATCTACTCTTCTTGGACTTTTCATTTATTTCTCTCCACATTCTACCTTCTTCGTCCTCTCTATTCTCTCTTCTTTGTCTTTTCCTCTCTAAATACAAGTAACCATGAAGGATACGTTGAGAACTCATATAAACCTGCATTTGAGAGACACTTAGAAAACTTAGACCTGCATTCTGTTCTGTTCTTGTTCAGGTTCTTGTGTCGGCTGTTGACCGGGGTGTCCCTCCGCGGTCGGCGGACACCACGGCAACGGTTACCATCAATGTTGACCGCAACCTCAATGCACCTGTCTTCGTCAACCCCAACACGTACACGACAACCATCAGTGAAAACCTTCGCAGCGGAAGTGACGTCATCCAAGTCTCGACCACAGACAACGACACAACGGTGAGATGTTCATTATTAATGGTTTTGTTTGATTAATATGTATGTATAAATGTAATCTATTGTAAAATAATCGTTTTAATTAGCCTATGATTGACATGGACATTATTCTTGTCGTTGTCATCATCTGCGCCACCATTATCATCATAAGCCATCATCATAAAGATCATCATTATCATTATCATTTTTATCATCATCAGCAGCAATTATTAGCCATCATTGTCGTCATCATCATCATCAGCAGTATCATCATCCTTACTAATGGCATCATTACAGTGTTGTTTAATCAGACACGCAACTCAGCTCGATTTAGGAATTTCAGTTGATATTGTTGAATAAAACAATAATGTTAATTAAATGATGAAGTTAATTAATGAAGCTTTGTTCTGTTGCCTCTCTGCAGTCTCCGTTTTCGGACGTGAGCCTCGATGTGATCGGTGATGGAGCGGGTGCTTCGTTCTTCGAGGTCAACGATCAAGGTCAGGTTAAGCTGAAGACGAACGTCAATCTGACGACGGACAATGGACTGGAGTATTTCGTAAGACATCAATCCATTTAAAGCTTTTCTCTCTTCTCTTCTCTTTGCATCATCTTTCGTTCGTGTGTATTCTATTCAGTGCATTGTAATTTATTGTGTTATTTATATAATCAAATATTCATTTATTAGAAAAATTCCAAGTTGGCACAACCGCTACTTAATACAAATGCTAAAGTAATGTGCAGCAGTTCTGGGGGCGACAGGCCAGCGAGTTCAAATAGTCAAACCAGCCCAGGGTTTAAGAAGACCATCAATCCTGAGATTTGTTTAGATTCTGTGAGATGTTTTAAGAGTACATCGACCAAATGGTGACTCAGTATAGTGCAGTCAATATAATATACAGTTTAGTATAGTTTAGTATAATTGTATTGCATTTCTTGTTAATGCATTGTGTTTATCCGATTGTTTAAATTCTCATTAATGCGGTATTCATATTCTTTACTTCTCAACACCGAACTGTGCCGAACTTTGTTTAGTTGAGGATTCAGGCGACGGATGGTGGTACCCCGGGCCTAAGCAGCACCTGCGTCGTGCACATAAATGTCATTCGCAACCTCTTTGCTCCTTCGTTCCTGACAAAAGACGTTCAGGTGACAATCAAAGACAATAGCGCACCTGGGCTCAACATCACCCACCTCCGGGCAACAGACACGGATCGCGCGGTCAGTATCCACGATGACAATAAATAACATCAACAACACTAATGATGATCATGCGATGATTATGATCATGTTGGTGATAATATTGATGATGGCGATGATTATGAAGGTGGTGGTGATAATGACTATTATTGACAGCAATAGCACAATGAGTCTTTTATATTGACGTACAGTTAGCTTGTTTAACCTAATTTTGCAATTAGCTGTAAGCTCGGTGTGTTCACCTTACCTAACCCGGAACTGTTTAGCGCATACATCATACATATGCGTTTCTTAACTGTATTAATTAAAACAATGCTTTGTATTCTTAACAAGTCAATGAATACAGTAATATTCTTTTTATAGATACGTTATTAAGCATGACTCTATCTCTCATAATTATATCCCACATATTCATGGAAAATCCAATTGCAATCGTGCAAACCATACAGGTCCTCCTTACAACCTACAGGAGATACCATTACTTAAATATATTATCTTCTGCTTTGCTATAGTTCTTAGAAAGGGTGGTTTTGCAACACAAACATACGCTGCTGATGTTTGTAGGCGCCAAACAATGAGTTTGATTTCGTGTTGACGGGAGAGAACGATGCACCAACTTACTTCTTCGTCGACCCAACGGCAGGGGACGTCCTTCTCCGCGAGTCTGTCCTCAGCACATCAACGACGGCCTATCGAGTGAGCAGGGGCACGTTTCTCTAATACACAGCAGTGTAATGTATCGACTGTTTACGAGTCTGTCAAATCAGGCTACGATACAGTGCACCCTTACATTTCCATTCATTTGCATTGAATTTTATATTGTCTCGGTAGCTTACCTCACATTACATCGCCTTATAATAATGCTTTACCTTAACGTTTATGACCTTATGTCACCTTACTATAAAAACCTCTGCCTTGCCTTGCTTTGGCCTGTCCTGTTCTACCTTTCCTAACTTCACCTTATATTATCTTACCTACTTTAAAGAGCTTAGATTCGTTGCTTTACCTTACCTTATACCTCATTACCTTAATTTGTTTTTGTGTTTAGCTGCATGTAATGGTGCGTGACCACGGCTCACCGCAGAAGACGGACGAGACTTACGTTACGGTCACGATACAGCGTGACCAGGGACGTCTTCAGTTCTCCACCCTCAACTACACGGTTACAATTCCGGACACCCAACCGCTGGGCACGGTCATAACCAGGGTCACTGCTGCCCCATCGGTAAGATGAGTCGTCGATATCAATGCCGGGCTTTGGATTCGGTAGTAAAAATTAACAATGCTTATAAGAAATTTAGAGATGTGTATATTTAATGCCATGCATTTTAGTCCAATATAGTAAATTAAAGTCAACCGTTTCTAATGCCATATATCTTGATGCCATATATTTTTAATTAGATAGACTAAACATATAAATATATCATGAAAATAATACTCGTGTAATGTTTCTTATGCTTCGAAGGACAACGTGAGGTTCAGCCTAACAAATACAGATTCCGTTGCTCAGTATTTCACGATCAACCAAGCAACGGGAGACATCAGCGTCTCACAGTCTCTACGAAACGATCCACTGAAGGCGTTCTTCTACATCGTAAGTCACAACAATGAGTCTTATTCACTTACTGACTGTTTGGCTCATTGACTTCATACTTGAGTCCAGTGGTTAGCGTGGACTGTCAATCGTAAGGTCGGGGTTTCAAATCACCGCTAGAGCAGAACATGTTTTGAGATTTCTGTTCCAATATAATCTCTTGCCAACTCCAACACCCACACTCGCACACACGCACGAACACACACACACACGCACACACACATCTGCCCACACCCTCACACATAAATACGCACGCACACACACAAACACTTACACAAACACGCACACTTACGTTACGCTGTCGCTCGGAAGATGAGCCGGTGATACATGTAGAGGACTGACCGTCAGATGTCGAGACTAAGAAATCGAAGTCGATTACACTTAATGCAATGACTTTCTCTCTGGATTGGCTTTAGGGGATTTGCTTCTTCTGTAGCACTCTGGATCTGCACTGGTTACAAATCCTAATTTTAAATTTTAATTTCAGTTACAATTAGACGTATAATTATAAACTCCTCCGAAGTCACTTAACAGGTTATGACGACAGGCGCCTACTTAGGTACGACTGGAAACGTTTCTATAGGGATTGAACCAGTGAACCCATTGAATCATGTCTGCTGTTCTAAATTGCAGATTCGGGTTCAGGCCAGTCGACAGTTCGAAGTGACAGTGCAGTTTGCCAATGCTATCGTCTACGTAATGGTAACAAGGAATCAGAATGCACCACAGTTCACACAGGACAGTTACTTCGTTGAGAATCTGATGGAGAAGTCAGCCGTCGGTACCAACATCATCAACGTCACTGCCACCGATGCAGATAACGTAAGAGGGAAATCGTCTCCTCTATTTATTATTGCATTTAACAGTGTAGTGGTTATTGTAGTGGTTAGCGTGCTGGACTGTCAAGTGAGAGGTCGAGGTTCAAATCCCCCGCTAGGGCAGACATTTCTGCATTCATAAGCTCAGAGAGTATGAATCTTAGCCGAGAAACGAGTGCACCAGCGCAACTTGTTCAGGGTCGTAACATGAACTCCGTTCAGCAAACACGAACTCGAAAAATCGCTCGATTACGGATTCAACGTGCTACCGTATAGACATTTATGTGGCGCCTTTTCCTTTCTGTTTGTTCGCTTGTTATGGTTCCACGCAAGAATGGGGATGATGGTGCTTTCCAGTTTACCACAGGATTAAAAGATCTCGTTACTTTCAATTTTGTACTAAATTAAGTTGATTACGATTGCTATATGAACACAAGGTTAAGGATAGGCCTACTAGTTTTCTATTTAACATAAGATTATAAAATCCTGTCAATTATATTTTTTACATAAGACTTAACACATACTGTTACTTCATAGTTAGGATTAAAGATCTTGTTGCTTCTCTATTTTGATGTTACAGACATCTACTTATTCATTTTTATTTTTGGTGGCTATATTCCGACCTAATATTTGACATTTTGCTACTTGGACATTTCGTGTAATGCTGAAGGTATTCTTATTAACTTTGGTTAACGAAATGTGCTCTAATTATTTTTTCTTACCTCGGGTCTTTCGGATCTGGTTCTTCGTGCGCCATCTTTGAACAGTCTGACAGACTGTTCAAAGATGACTTGACATAGCACTCGTGAACATACAAATGCCTTGTGCTTCGCTGTTAAGTATCTAGAAATAATAGAATTTGCGAATGCGATTACAATGTTTTAGGGTGATACGGTGACTTACTCAGTGCAGCAACCTGCTCCCTCAGATGCTCAGTACGTCTATGTGAATCCTGCCACAGGGTTCGTTACTCTTATCAAGATGTTCAAGAAGGAGACCAAAGTGGAATACATGGTACGGGCCTTTAACCTTGAATGTACAAAACGCTTCTGGAATTTAGTGTTTCAATCGCTGTAGTAGACCTATATGCAACCATATGAACTCTGATATGTGCAGTTTATCAATCAATCAATCAATCAGCCGTTTTATTGAATCAACAACAGCACAATTAATTGACAATCAGTCATTTTAAAAAATGTTAATCTGCTGATGCCGTCAACAGGACAGCCCTAAAGGATAAAATAATCCGCTATTGCAGGGCTGCCCCTTTTCCATATTACATTTACTGATGGCAAGACGATTTTTATGATCATATAGAAAATTCAACTTAAATAACAATGTTAGGGCTAAATCATAGCCAAACAACTAAATAACAAAACATTGCAATACTAGATTTAAAACAAATAAAATCAAAACAAAACAGATTATAATGTTCACCGTTGTACATTATAAACAATCTTAACTAAAGTACAATCTATCGAGTCATATTATTTTTATGTGTTCAAGAGATAATGTTTCAGTTGAGCTTTAAATTGAGCCATGTGTAATATATTTATTAAATTTGGAGGAAGAGAATCCCAAAGTGGTGGACCTGAGCATTTACTATTGCTTATAATATACAATCGCTAGTTCTCTGCCTCAGTCACTTTCGTCGCTGCACTTAATGACCTACCGAAGACAACGGGAAACCACCTCACTCATCTCATCCCGAGTGGCATAAAAGCCAACAGACTTGCATTCGGGCAGTGAACTCATCATCATCATCAGCAGCAGCAGCAGCATCATCATCATCATTAAAGTTTCTCACACTTATTACTCGCGCAGTAGGTAAATTTGAATTTGAAGCGTGAGAGAAGTGTGGCGAACAATTTATCTGGGGTCACTACAAGGAGTCCGCTTAGGGTTTCAAACCTGCATTTGCTGAATTAAGACCTTGTCTGTTACCACACAGACCAACTTGTACATCATTAGCCTACGTAGGTACTCGGCTGCAACGGGACTGGCCAGCATATACACTGGTATAGTATAAGTAATATAAGGCATTTTCAGTGTCAACTCTGAATGCGGCTTAGTCGATCTCTCGAATGCGTGACTGTAACCATGGACACTAACATTTCTTTCGTTTCCAAGGTGCCGATCATCGCCACCGACAGTGGAGTTCCCTCCAAAACCGGATCAGCCCAGATCCAAATCCGCCTCCGTCGCGACCTCAAGGCTCCGGTATTCGACGGAACACCCTACGTCGTAAACATCACGGAGCAGACGAACATCGGTGACGTCATCTTCACTCTACAAGGGCGGGACGATGACGTCATGGTGAGAAAACAAATTTCAGGATCTTATCATTATTATCATTCAGTGTTCAGCGAGAACTTATTGGCTGTCAGTGACGCTGACGTTCGCGTTAACCAATCTCTTGACACATTCTGTGCGTGCAATTGATCGCAAACGAGGACTTGCCTATTTATCACCCGACGAAGAGTTTAATAAAGGTGTCGAAAGGGAGCGTTGTATTCGACGTTATATAGTCTATTCGTTGAATAGTTCTGAATGACAAACCGCTATCAGTAAAAATTCAGTTAAGTTAGTAGTACTATTAGATTGAGGGAAAGCTGGTAACAAGAATTAAAAGAGCAAATACGCAAGGCTTCGCGCTTATAGATTCTTTATTAGTTAGATTAAGTTAGATTACAAATGAAACCACTGATTATGATTATGATGACAATATGATGACGACCGATGTTTAACGACACTGAATCGATCAAGCATCCTATTGTGGCCTATTGTATCATTCAATTAAATGAAATTGGGTAAAATTCGATCTTTTTTCTAGGGTCGTCTGAGCTATTCGATCCTTGGCATTGTGCCAGCACCCTACTACTTCGGCGTTCGAAACGAATCTGGCGACATCTACTGCAGAGCAGATCTGAAGACGGACCGAGGATTCAAGTACACGGTAAGAAGCAGCATCTATAGATTTATATAGCGCCCCAACAGAGGCTCCCATGTCCTGTAGTGGATTGTGAAGAGGTGCGTACGTCTTACTCACAGGCCCTAGAGATTGCAGTGGACGAATTGTTATCTCTTGGTTTTATTGGTTATTATTATTTATTAAAGTAGATATACCTAGAGACATACAGGGAACGCGACAATGCATAGAAGGAAGAGGGAGGAATAGGGACAAAGAAGGTTACAGGAATAGAGTGAGGAACAGAGAGAGAAGAGAAAGAGGGATAGAGACAGGTTCACAGACAGGGAGGGACAGTAGAAGGACAAGACATAGGACAGGGACTCGAACAGAGACAGAAGATGGACAGGGACAGGCAGAGTTAGAGGCAGAGTTAGAGGCAGAGTTAGAGGCAGAGTTAGAGGCAGAATCACAGGCAGAGTTACAGGCAGAGTTACAGGCAGAATCACAGGCAGAGTTACAGGCAGAGTTAGAGGCAGAATCACAGGCAGAGTTACAGGCAGAGTGAGAGACTGAGTTAGATGCAGAGTTAGAGACAAAGCTAGAGGCAGAATTACAGGCAGAGTTACAGGCAGAGTGAGAGACTGAGTTAGATGCAGAGCTAGAGGCAGAGTTAGAGGCAGAGTTAGAAACAGAGTTATAGGCAGAGTAACCAGAGTTAGAGGCAGAGTGAGATTCAGTGTCAGGGCCAGAAAGACAGAGAAAGAAGTAGGGCCAGAGAGGGGGCATAGTTCATTGTTTTGTTTCGTCTTCCACTGTCTGTTTCATTTGTTTCACCCGTCATTGTTTAATCGGTCTCTTTGATGATCTTGTCTCAGTTGACCGTCGTTGTCTTTGATTCTCTGAATCCTGAAAATCCGACGTCAGCCAACGTAACCATCAACGTTCAGCGCAACCTGAACAGTCCGCGCTTCATCCAATCGGATTACTCGACCAACATTCTTGAGACAACGTTGCTCGGGACAACCGTTATCACGCTCAGTGCAACCGATGAAGACCACGTAAGTATCATTTTTTATTTCTGACATTTATATAGCGCTTAAATTATGCATATGCTTTTCATTTGGTCTGCCGCAGGGTTTGATTCTTTACACTGCAGACCAAAGCCACGTTCTTTCCTCCCTGGGAATTGCTGCTCACCAGTGGGGTGATGATACTGTGGCGTATATTCATGGCAAAGCATCAGAGTCATTCTCTCTAGCTGCAAAAATTGCCGAGATATCTGAAAAGCGCTTGTGTTCATATATTATGTCTCCTTAACTAGACCTGCATGAGACCACAACAGTAAAGAAAATGAAGTCGAAGAAGAACATATGATACATACACAGTATAGTTTAAGTGGTTTGAGTGTGCAGTGGAACTCCAAAGAAGAGTTTAATTGGAACGCATGCGTTACCAGGGTTCCGTTGCGTTGCGAGCAGTTGGAAATTAAGCAAAAGAGCAGGTGGAACGCCGTTACCATGTGTTCCCACCCACATAATGTTTCATATCGTTACAAGTTGTCTGTTCAACAAATAACAACACTCTGGACTGTCGATTTATTTATTTCGATATGTCAGATGTTCACCGTCCTGAAATGTTGTTTTGGTCATTCAATTCCTTTATAGGATGGATTCAAGTTCTACATGAGTAACTCAACAGATGCTGAATCCGACCAATTCTTCTTCATCAATCCGGAGACTGGCGCCGTTGTGCTTGATCGACCGTTACGCTTCAGCAACCGGACACAGTTCAGGGTTAGCCATCCCATCCCTCATGAGTTGAAATCCTGATTAGAAACAACGTATACTATAACTGATCAATTTATATAGCGCCTATTATACAGCCATGCGTGTATCTACATATATGTATCTGGCCATTTGTAAAGCGCATTTTTAGATTCTAACAACGACGATTAACTGTCAATCTAACATATCGAAAAAGGTGCGTGTCTTCAAATGGGTTTAAACTGTTTCTTGAGCTGTTTGTGACGAAATATGCAGGTATGCATAATTATATGCATGATGGATTCCATTGTATGAGTGTGTATGTTTATATGTGTACGTATATGTATATTCCTGAAGAGCGCTATATAAGCATAGAAAAACAGTATGCGTATATAGAAAAGCTGGAAAAACTATATATGGATGGATGGATGGATGGATAAATGGATGGATGGATGGATGGATGGATGGATGGATGGATGGATGGATGGATGGATGGATGGATGGATGGATGGATGGATGGATGGATGGATGGATGGATGGATGGATGGATGGATGGATGGATGGATGGATGGATGGATGGATGGATGGATGGATGGATGGATGGATGGATGGATGGATGGATGGATGGATGGATGGATGGATGGATGGATGGATGGATGGATGGATGTATGGATGTATGGATGGATGGATGGATGGATTGATTGATAGATGGAGATAGATTGATAGATAAGATAGGTTAGTCTAAATATATGGAATATAATAATATATATATGGGTAAGCCTATATTTTCTATAAAGAGTTTAGGACGTAGACCAATGGAGCACCATAATGCAGTTGCTGTATCTCGTCGACAGGTGAACTCGTTTCTCGTTGACTCTGGTTTCCCGCCTCGAACGAGCACGAGCGACGCTCGCGTCACCATTGACGTCACCCGTAACCAGTTTGCTCCGTCGTTTTCAGAGGCGACCTACCAGGCAACCATTTCGGAGACCCTGGCCATCGGAGGAAATGTACTCGTGGTGAATGCAAATGACCAGGATCAGGCGGTAAGTAAGGCGATTCGAGGGACCGGTCAGTCCGACCATGCCCTGAATTAATTCCTAAGACAATGGAGTGAAACATGCTATTGGGTCTATTCCAAACTGATTATGGGGTGGTAATGTTCAGTAAGTCTTATAAGTAAAAAGTCATAAATGAAATTTTGAAACCAGCAAATGATTGAGAAAGAAACTGAAAATGAAATTGCTAACTCTTCGTATACGCCAATGCTAAGAAAATGAGGTTGCCGACACTTAATACCATTAGCTGCATCTCAGCGTAGCTAAAGCGCAAAAAAGTCTTTCCAAAACCTATCATAGTCTGAGGCTAAGAATATGAATTTACTCATTTCATACTCTCTCTGAATTTACTCATTTCACTCCTCTCTCTCTCTCTCTCTCTCTCTCTCTCTCTCTCTCTCTCTCTCTCTCTCTCTCTCTCTTTCTTTCTTTCTCTCTTTCTTTCTCTCTCTCTTGGTGTTTGCATAGTGCACCTTTGTAGCATTAGCGTCCTTTCTGGTGTCTTGTCCGTCCATCTGCATTTGTATTTTTCTCCCTTTCTGTCTATCAAACTATTTGTCTGTCTGCCTCTCCGTCTGCTTCCATATCTATCCATCTAATGTAGTGTAATTTGTATCTGTTTGTCAGTCTGTCTAAATGCTTGTATGTCTATCTACCTAGCCATGTCAGCCATTCTTACGTCATCGTGGTTTGCATAAGAAGACGTTCCTCTAATGATCATTGCAGGCTCCATTCAGTGCCATATCCTACTCGATCACTGGAGACGACCAGGCTCCGAGATTCTTTGCTGTGGACGCTCGTACAGGGAACGTAACGCTGATCCGTGATCTCAAGACAGATGCTGCGGAATTCTACACGCTACGCATCACTGCACAAGACCAGGGCGATCCACCAAAGAGCGCCATGATCCTTGTGACGGTCGAGGTGCTGCGCAACTTCAACGCTCCGCGTTTTGCGCCCGTTAACTACAGCACGTCCATCTTGGAGACGCAAGGATTGGGTCTATCCATCGTTCAGGTCAATGCAACGGATGCTGACCGAATGGTAGGAACGTTTTGTCCTCTTCATCCTCCTCATCTGAGTCATCTTCTTCCTCTTTCACTTCTTCTTTCTTCTTCGTCTTTTCCTCTTGCCCCTTTCCTCTTCGTCTTTCCTGTTCTTGAATTCCTCCTCTTCTTCCTGTCCTTCTTTCTTCTTGTCATCCTCATCAAAATCCTCCTTCTCTTTATGCTCCTTGTCCTCGTCTCTCCTCTGTTTCTTTTTTTATCATCTTTCTTTTCTTCCTTCTTTTCCCTCTCCTCCTCACGTAACTCTTCTTTCTTTTCTTCTTTCTCGCCCGTCTCAGTTTTCTTCATCCTTCTTTTCCCTTTCCGTCCGTCCGTCTATCTATCCAGTATCCATCCATCCATTCATCCAGCCATTCATCCTTCCATTCATTTATCCATCCAACCACCCATCCATCTAACCCGCACCTACCTCGTAAGATGATCTGAATGTTGATTTTGTTTGTATTGCTTTAGGCTCCTTATAATCAAGTGAAGTACGCTCTGGCGGATGACGTCGATGGTAGAGTGAAAGAATACTTCTCCGTTGATTCCATTTCTGGTCTTGTCTTCCTCAAGAAGTCGCTCCTACTCGATCAGGATAAAACCAGACAATACGGTGTAAGTTGAACTGGCAGCCAGTTCCTCCTCATTCAACACAATCAACTATCTCGCTATCTCCAGTCGGACAAATTTTGGTGATGATTTTGACGACGATGATGATAATGAATGATGATTATGATTGATGATGATTGCTGCATTTTATCATGATGACGTAATTGTTGTTTACAGCCATTTAATGTCTTTGCGACGGATCTCGCTCGTCGCAGTCGAACAAGCACCGTTCCTGCATCAGTGACGATCTTAGTCAAGCGGAACAGTTTCAGTCCGGTTTTTGCTTCCGGTCCCTTTGTTGTCAGCATCCGTCGTGATGCGGGAGACGGATCCATCATTACAGTCAATGCCACGGATGCTGATGATGTGGTCAGTCAGAATAGTGTTTCAAACAACAATTAATTCCATTGCTTTTTAAACTATTCTCTTCTTTTCTAGTTTATTCACCTATTGTCATTTTATTCTAGCGGGGGTGATGGTTGAATGGTACTACACAGGCACGAAGAGCAGTAGGACGCGGGTTCGATACCCGCTAATCCCACAAGGTTGACTCAGCCTTCCACTTCCTAGGGGAGACGGTAAAATGAGTTGCAGTAGGACGCATCGGCGACTAACAGGCTGCCATACAGTTATAAAATAGACACTTGTTTAACTTGTTATCACGTGTTCCTATTATTTCATTGTAGTCATACTGAGTTTGTCAGTTTGAATTGAATAAACGAATTTATAAAAAATAATATTATCACCTTGCATAGACACACTTTTTATTTTCATTCTGTGTACCATGCATGTCAATCTACCTTAAGTCGCGTCTGCTTAGATCAGTTGGATAAATATAACCATTATAAGAGATACTACAGTATATCGCAGTATTGCATTTTTCCTTTCTCAGGACCCATTCAACCGTATACGATACAGCATCATTGGCGATGACTCAGCCGCTGTGTTCTTTAGTGTGACGGAAACAACTGGTTCAGTCGCTCTGTCGAATTCAGTCAACTCCGATAATCAGACGACCTATCGAGTTAGTGCCTTTCATAACAGCTTACTAACGACCAGCTGCCTAAAGTCAGATTCAAGCTAAGATGAAGTGAGTAGAAGTACTTAAGTAAGGTGAGATGAGGTGATTTTGAGGCAAGGCACGGCGAGGCGAAGTGAGATGAGGTGAAGTATGGCAAGGTAAGACTAGGTTAGGCAACTCAGTGTATGGTAAAACTTTCGCCATCTACCGAAAGTCTTATAAAGTTAAGGAGGGCAAGGCACAGCAAAGCATGCAGGGCAAGTCTTTCGCAGCTGCCAATATTCAATGCGAACTTGACGCAAGTCATGTTAAGGCAAGGTAAAGTAAAGTCATGTAAACCTAGTTAATAATATAGGTGCTTTATATCGCGCTTTTTAGTCCCTAACACAAGAGTACAATTGCTATTGAAGAGCCATATTAATGTACTTACCCCCAACTTAGATCTATATTAGTTAACGTTCGGAGAAACGAAAATGTGGGAAAATCAAATCGGAGGAAATAGTAGCTAAAATAGGTACGAAGTTATCCTTGTGTCACCGCAGGTCCGGGTCAAGGCCGAGGACGGTGGCACTCCTCCGAAGAGCACTGCGGTTGTCGTATTGGTCAACGTAGATCGGAATCTCAATGTTCCGCAGATGAGTCAGGACCAGTACGGAACGAATATTCTGGAGACTCAGGCGCTTGGAGTTCCGTTTCTTCAGGTCGGAGCCAGGGACGATGACGAACAGGTGAGATTTAATTAAGGTCATACACCTTCAGGTATGTAATCATGAGCAGGTAAGAAGTAATCGGGGACAGACGAAATTAAATCATGAAACGGTTATGCAGAATCAAGAAGAGCTCAGAGCAGGTGATACGTTATCATGAAAAGGTAAGACATAATCGTGTCCAAATGAGATATATTAATGGAATTAGGAATGTAATTAGGAACAGGTAAGATTTATTGATGAACAAATGAGATTCATGAAGTCATAAACACCTCATAGTCACCTCACAGTCATAAACAGCTAAGATATATTCATTATCAGGTGAAAAGTGTTCAGGTAATACTCAATCAAGAACATTTGAGACACAATTATAAACAAGTGAGACAGGTATAAACAGAAATAATCAATGGATGGATGCCACTGCAGCTGCAGGATGTAATCGCTTGTAACGTATAATAATGTACTCGTGTTTCACTGATTCTAGGCTCCATTCAATATGGTCAGATTCGAAATGACTTCCAACAGCAGCTACTTCATGGTCGACACAGTTACGGGTCAGGTCTCTGTTCGACAGTCGCTGACCCTTGACCCCACGCTACAACTCTCATACACGGTTCGTCTATTCGTCTTCTTCCTACATAAAATTACCCAATTTGTTTGCCTTATTTTTAGCGAGTTTAAAGCCGGTGGCAGAATACGAGAGTACGAGACATTAAATTACTGCACTTGGCGGACTGATGTTGTTTAAAAGACATGCTTCAGTTAGATGGAGAAGGTGAGCATCATTCAAATTGAAACGTGTGCATCAAATCGCATGAAAAGATGCATAGATCAGTCAGGTGAAAATATGTATGCTTGAGGCAAATGAAAAACGTTTATAACAATTATAGGCGAGCATGAGTTCAAGTAGAAAGGTATGCATAATTCAGATGATAAATAGATACTCTTCAGACAAACAAAAAGTTGTGCATCCGTCAGATATAACAGGCAAGAAACTTCCGCAAAGATTCTGTATGTAAAATGTCTTCTTTTCCAGATTAACGTGAGAGCGGTGGATGGTGGAACTCCGCCAAGGAGGAGTGGCAACTCGAGCGTCAAGATTGACGTCTCGAGAAACCTCTACTCTCCAGTCTTCGAACAGCTGATCTACACCCTGACTTTGAACGAGAACCAGCCGACGAACGCACAAGTTCTGAACGTCCGAGCCACCGACTCCGATTCAGAGGTTGTTTACTCATCTAGACTTTCAGAGACTCAGATTTATATAGCTCCGTTCGATATAACTATTTAAAGTACTTTTTTATAGAAGCAGACACTATTGCACGGTGGCAAACATAAACTGGCTAGTGTCAAAGCACATTCGTTGTCGTCGGCCACCAGATTGTTTCACCTCAGCAGATCACAGCGAAGTCTGATATTTGGCCACAACGAACGTGGTTTTCTAGCCTGATTTCGAGAAGTGATCTGCTCTCTGCTATTTATTGATATTACTAATAAAAGCAACAGCTACAGCCTACAGTTACTATCTTTAATCACTAGGCACCGATGTCTATACGCGTCAAAGTAACATTAGTGTCTGATATCAGAAAACATTAAAGAAATCCATGGCTGTTCTTCTGGATACACGTATTTAGATTCGGATAAGGCAAAGGAGCCTAAAGGTCAGGTAAGGCAAGACAATTAAAATAGTAAGGCACGGTAATAGTATTACTCCTTATAATAAGTGTGAAAGGTTAATTTTCTTACACTCTTATAAACCTGTGTAATGTTTTAGACTGTTGCTTGGTGTATTTCAGGGACCGTTTAACGAGGTCCGCTACAACCTGATTGGCGACGACTCTGCTCCAACGTTTTTCCAGCTGAACGAAGAATCAGGCGATATTACCGTCTCAAGGGATCTCCAACTGACCGATATCACCAACTTCACGGTAAGTCACCCATCCTCCATGTGCACAGTTGCTCTAGTCATCTATCTATTGAGCTGGTGCACTGAAGCCATATATATATATATATATGTATATATTAGAGGTAGATTTGATATTTAAATGAGGTATATATTGCAAGATTTATGTATAATCAAAGGTCCATGCGAACTCTATTATGAAAGTAGTACGCTGAATATATCAAGGTGGGCATATGACAGCGAGGCGAAGGACTGGCTATCGACCCTCATATGCCGAGGCTAAGTAAATGAAGTCGCTAATTTCTCTGAGTTGGCTTAAGGTATTTCTAAAACTAGTAGTTATAATCGTTAGTCTATAATAGTTTTAGTAGTAGTAGTACTTTAATAGTGATGTAATAAATTACTAACGGTTGTAATAATAATAATTGTAGTAGTAGTAGTAGTAGTAGTAGTGGTGGTGGTGGTGGTGGTGGTGGTGGTGGTGGTGGTGGTGGTGGTGGTGGTGGTGGTGGTGGTGGTAGTAGTAGTAGTAGTAGTAGTAGTAGTAGTAGTAGTTGTAGTAGTAGTAGTAGTAGTAGTAGTAGTAGTAGTAGTAGTAGTAGTAGTAGTAGTAGTAGTAGTAGTAGTAGTAGTAGTAGTAGTAGTAATTGCTAATACCAGAATAGTATAATTGTGGTCAGGTTTTAAAGGTGACTCTAAGCAGGCAGCTTCTAACTGTTACAGAGGGCACACATATATAGTTTGAACTATAAACATGGTATTATCGGTTCAGTTGAATAGTCTTGCATTTTAGAAAGAGCACGTAATAAAGGTTCATACGACATCGTTAATCTTTGTAGTAAATGTTGTATTGTAGTTACGCATCAGAGCACGTGACGGTGGCACTCCATACAAGTCCAACAGTACCCTGGTCATCGTTTTTGTGAATCGGAACTTCTACGAGCCGAGATTTGAGCTGCCGAGATACACGGCGAACATCGACGAAAGCCTCCCGATCGGGTCCTCAGTCGTCACTGTACGAGCCACTGACCAGGATAGAAAGGTCAGTCCACTGGTCAGATGGAGATGACCCTGACAGCCACCCTCGTTAAGTCCACATTGGGTCCATAGCTGACCACCATTTAGAACCTGTGATACAATGTGGATTTTGCTATGGTTCAGTTCATGCAGTTTACGTGTACGTTTCTTAGTGGATGTCGGGGGATGTGCTACGATGGTCCATTTGTTTATTCCATTTAGTTAGTTATTGGGTGGTGGAGTCCTCGTAGAGAGCGATCGATTGGTAGTTTGGTCGACTCGAGCGATCAACATCTGAATGATTTTCTAGCTTGATTTATTATTCAATTTATTATTATTATTCAATTTATTATTATTATTCAATTTATTATTATTATTATTTTTTCGCCCGAGGTAGAAAAGATCCCTCAGGCTCTAAGAAACTAAACTACTGTGTCAAAGGTTCGTGTCCCCATCGTGCTGATCAAAAGTGCCTCTAAATGCCACTGCATTATTATTATTATTATTATTATTATTATTATTATTATTATTATTATTATTATTATTATTATCGAATAATTAGTAATTTATATAATAGAGTGATCGATTGATGATGGGTGGATAGATGGATCATTGTTTTGTTCAGTCTTTTGTTCATTTACCGATTCGCTAATTGATCGATTCGTTTCATTAACCCTATTGTCTTATAGCTTTGATTTCATTTGAACCTTTAGGCGCCTTACAACACGGTGCGTTACAACAACACAGGAGATAACGCAGCCACACAGTGCTTTGACGTCAACGAAATGACGGGGGTTCTAACCGTAAGGCACTCCCTCTTGACCAACCCCTGCACGGACGACACCATCTTCGTAAGTCATCCCCCGTTTACTCTCTTATAGGGATACACCATTTATTAAATATAATCTCTTCTAATGTCTGTAATGCAATGTAAGATAAGATAGCACAATATAATGTAATTCTAGCGTTTCAAGCACTGCCAAGCAATGTAATGTAACGGTACAAAATTTCTCAGCCCCAGACAAAAAATGTGCCAGCAAGAACAGCTTAATCGCTTGCGCTGTATCAAATCAAATATAGAACGCTCGCAGACATAAATTGTCGGGTGTCATTGCACATTCGTTGTCAAAGACTGCTATAAATTTCGCTTAATAAGTTCAGAATACCACATTAACGGCTGGCTATATAAGACACAATAACTGCGTTTTATTACTAGACAGTTGATGCTTAGAGAAAGGTCTAGCCACTTTTAGTATCTGCTTTTTCCAGACATAACTTTTAAGAATGCAAGCGCATATTTTTTGGAAGTTTACTTTACATGACTATTAAGTCGCCTAATTTGTACATTACCTAAAGTTACAATAGCTGATCATATCTTTAACTGCACCAACACATTAACATTCCATACCTTGGCATAAACTTACATTATCCGACCATAACAACTGACGATTACTTTAAATGACCCGCTCATTACCCTAACTGACCAATACCTTACTTGTTCGTTACTTCATCTATCATTACCTTACTCCCAAGTCCCAATACCTCACTTGTCGGTTACATGACAATTACATGACGGTTACTTGCACTTGCCTTTCTTCACCTGTATGCCGATGTTAATAATTATATATCTTATCTATAGGTAACAGTACAGAGTTACGATTTGGGAATCCCCCGCAAGTACAGTCAACCTGCGGACGTGGCTATCTCGCTCGGACATAACAGGAACGCGCCGCAGTTCGTCCAGGGCACAAACTACGCTGTGTCGTTGGAGGAGAACAGAAATGTTGGCGATATGGTCATTGGACTGAAGGCCGTGGATCAAGACTCAAATGTTAGTTACTATTGTCTTTTCGTTTAAAGTTTCATCTAGTAGTTCTCACTGTTTATCAGAAACTGACCGACCGACCGACCGATTGATTGACTGACTGACTGACTGAATGAATGACTGACTGACTGATTGACTGATTGATTGATTGAATGACTGAATTACTGACTGACTGGCTGAGTGACTGGCTGACTGACTGATTGACTGATTGACTGACTGACTGATTGATTGACTGACTGACGGATTGACTGACTGACTCATTGACTGACTCATTGACTGATTGACTGACTGACTGACTGATTGACTGACTGACTGACTGAAGATGCTTGTGAGATTAACGATTGGTTCGGCTTTTATCAATTTACATTTATTGTTTTCTTAGCCCCCGTACAACGACGTTCGTTACGTGGTCATCGGTGACTATAAGGCTCCGCAGTTCTTTACGGTAGATGCGGCGAGTGGGGACGTAAGACTAAATACGTCACTCACACGGGACAATGACCTTCAATATACGGTATGAACTAATTTATCTCTCTCTGTCTCTATGTGACTTTAGATACCTCTGTCTGTCTGTCTCTCTCCACATGACTTTCGATCTCTCTGTCTCTGTATCTGTCTCTATGTGACTTTATGTCCTTCTGTCTATTCCCCGTCTCTTTCCCGTTACAGCTAGTCTTGTGTGCAGAAGACTTAACGATAACCCAGTCAAGTCTAGTAAAGTCTGGTCTAATGACTTCTATGGCGTCGTTATCAGAATTCGCAAGGCATCAAACGATGGTGCTTCAACGTAAATCGTCATCAGTTTGAGAAGTCCCGTAGAAATTAAGACTGCATGGATGCTTGTTTCTAGCTGCGCGTGGTTGCTATGGACGGTAGTACTCCGCCTCGGTCGTCAACGGCAACCGTTGTCTTCACCATCCTCCGCAACCTCTTCGCTCCATCGTTCAATCCGCAGACGATCGAAAGGAACATCCTGGAGAACTTCCAGCTGGCAGTTCCGGTGGCTGATGTCAATGCCACGGATCAGGATACAAAGGTCAGCTCACTTGCTAAGTCTGTATGTACGTAAGTATATGTGTGTAGCTGACTATTTATATAGCGCCGTTTCAGAACCTATAAAGGCGCTATGTGAAGTAGTAGTTTTAGTTTAACGACACTGTGTGATAACAAGGATCATTGGCGTCGCCCTCCTCCTTCATCCAGGCTTGGGACTTGCACTGCCAGAATACGAGCAGTGGCGGAGTTTCGAAATGGGAATACCAGAAAAGTACCTATTAGTGTTATTTTCAAATGATACAAATGATGCAAATAAAAAATGATTTGGTAGTTTAACTTTCTTATTAACTCGTATTCAAAGGACATATTAAATTTTGGACAATACAAGAGAATATTAATATTGTCAATTATAGATTATTTAGTTTGTTCATTTTAGTAATTAATTATCTTGTTTCTTTAATTGCTTATTTATTTAGCATTTATTTATCTATTGTTTGTTTAGCGTATGCCTATACCTTGAAGTAAAATTAAGTTTTGCTTTCCATTGCATTCAACTGTGGTCATCTCATTCAGGCACCGTACAACGTGGTCAGATATCAGATGACTGGGTCAAATAGTGCATTCGGCTTCTTCCAAGTGGACGAAGTGACCGGTGTAGTGACCCTCAAGCGTCCACTCTACATGGACAGTTCAAACGCCACCTCGTATTCAGTTAGTTGGCTTACTTACTAATTATTAATACGCTCGTTTAAACTTATTGCTTCTTACCTACCTTGCCACTTTACACTGTCAAGCAATACCATAAGCATCCTGTAACCTTAGAACTTTGAGCTGGTGATTGCTGAACTTATGTTAACTGACAATAAATATATTACTCTACCTTACCATAAACTTATCTATCCTTACAAAAAACGTATGCTACCTTATCTAACAAACATTTACCATAGAACGAAGTACAATTAGCAATAAACTTACCCTACCTCATCTTATCTTGCGATTATGACCTTCCACATAATCTTCTCTAACCTTACCTTAGGAAAAGCAAAATGAGCGGCAACTTAACGTTACTTTACATTCTTTAATATTACCTTACCATAAACTGACCTCATTAAATTGCCGCTTCGTTTCTAGATTGTGGTCAGTGCATACGACATGGCCAGTACCCCGAAGGTCAGCGCTGACCCATGCGTAGTGACCATCAATGTCCAGCGCAACCAGTTCTGTCCGGTTTTCCAGTCGGAACCTTACACGGTTCTCATTAACCAGACGCAGCCGACCAACAGCCTCGTCCTCCAGGCAACTGCAACGGACGACGATGATCCGGTGAGAGAATAAAATAACGCAGGCGCTACATAAATACGTTACTTTACATTACGTGGCTGGGGGAGGGTGTGTGGCCAGTGGTTAGCCTAACCTTCTTTCCCTGATTTACCATATATGTAGATTCCAGATTTCTCCAACGAATTACCATCTTTTAATACAGTTCCATTTAAAGCATAAATCGTAGTCGTAATCTCGAGATTTCTGCAGTGCCCAAAAAGCGGAGTCGCGGGAACCAGCTTATTCACGGGCGCTTAGTCAAAACAAAATCGGTAGTATCGATTGATGCTCAGTGATAGCGGTAATGGTAATTGCACATTTATATAGCGAAACTTCAAGAGAGACGCATCAGAGACGCTCCAGACCTAACAGACGAAAACCATGATCGCACAAAATGGTCTTCAAGCGTTTGCGGAAAAGAGGCAAAAACAGAGGCTGAGAAGCTCAGTGTATCATGCTAACGGTTCTATAGAAGTCATTGGATTGGATTTAATTAGGTGGGATTAGATTCGACCAGTTCAGATTAAATTTATCTTGCCTTCCCTTAGCTTACCTTACCTTGCCTAAGTTTATTTTAAAAAACTACTCTCACTTTTCATTACCTTACAGCGCCTAACAGTACCTTGGCTTATTTTAACATTGTGTACCTTGTCTTATCTTAACTTTCCTTGTATTACACTTTTGTTTGCAGATTATTATGTATCAACATTGTATCATGTATCGGCAAACAGTGCAATGCGAACTTTGTCATCTTTGTTATTACACGCTGCACTATACAGTGCTACACACCACGACACTGCACACCACGACACTACACTATACAGCACAACACTGGCCTTACATTGACTTGCATTGGCCTTTTACATTGCCATGCATTTTATTATGTTCCACTATATTAGAGTTCGGCTGAAATTGTTGATTTTCAGAGCACTCTATTTGGCAAAGTCAGTTTTTCGCTTCGTGGAGACGACAGTGGTCCGACCTTCTTTTCCATCGACGGTACTTCCGGAAGAATATCCGTCAAGACTGACCTCAAAACCGACTCCTCTACCATGTACAAGGTACTGTGCTAACTTAGAGTATGTAAAGTACTCTTCAATTAGGGTACTTAAGCACTTTAATTAGAGTACATAATTATCTAACCTTCAATCAATTCTGTAATCTTGCCTTATTTTAAATTTCCTTCGATATTACGTTATCTGACCGTATTTTCGACCAACTAACACATTAATTGCACTAACTCATACGTTTATTATCTTATTCTAATATGCCTTAATTCAGACACCTACCTGTCTTTCAGTTCCCGTAGTTGTTAATTTATCTGAATCTCTAAAGTGCCGTACATTACCTTAAATAAAGTACCTACCTTCAATTACCAATATCTGTTTTCCTACCTTACACAAAATTACCTCCCATATAAACACTCCTTGCCTAAAGTTATAACATCTGCATTTTACACCAGCTGAGAATCGTAGCGGAGGATGGAGCCTCTCCTCCGTGTTCAAGGACGTCCTTGGCTTCCATCACAGTCAATCGGAACCTCCAGGTGCCTCAGTTCCTTCAGACGGAATACGGAATGGAAATCCTCGAGACGTTTCCCCTGACGCAGTCCATCCTCAGTGTATCCGCCAGAGACAGCGACGATCGGGTGGGTTGGTCGCTGAACTGTTCTGTCTGTTCAAATAAATAATTGGCTGATTGAGATCTAGGTTGATAGAATACATGGTTGATCAACTGGCTGGCTGGCTGGCTGGCTGACTGATTGATTGATTTAATGTTCCTCTTTATATACAGTAATTGATCTAATTCATTTCTTGGTTTGTTTTATTATATTATATTGTCTGTATGTACTAAGCTTGCTATGTGTACAGTGCGTTTGCTAGTGCTTCTCATTAAAGAATATACTTATTCACTTGTTGAGTGATTGAGTGATTGATTGATTGATTGATTGGTTGTTTGATTGATTTTGATTGGACTTTCCCCTTCATAGGCTCCGAATAACGTGACTCGCTTCTGGATAGATGTCTCGTCTCCCTACATCGATCGCTTTTCGTTGGACGATGCCAACGGTCGCCTCTTCCTCCGCCGGTCACTCATCGGAGACACCGTCACAGCATACCAGGTACTCTCTCTCTCCGCCATCATCACGTATACCTACATGTATTCTCAAGCTCTATCAGGTACTTGTTCTCACAAGTATCCTGTTCCTATTCACAGTCAGTAGTAGTTCAATATTCTCAAACAGTACCAGGAGTTTACTGTCGTTAGAACCAGGTATACAGTCTAGCATTTGATAATCTCAAGCCTGAACCCGGTACTTATTCTCGGCTAGTTTCAAGCGAATGTCTTGAACTAGTACCCAGTACCCATTTGGTTGTTCACGCCCATAGCAACAGGTACTTATTTTAAGCAATTATAGTGTTTCTACCTATTCGCAACCAGTACCAGTCATATATAGCGAGCATTTGTATAGCGCTTATTGGAATAGCTCAAGAATAAGATCCAGTGCAAATGAGTCAATCCTGGGCAAGACAGAGATACATGTATTCCTTGTGATAAGTTAATACCAAATAGGCTATAGCCCAATCAAACTGAATTTCTTGCAGTTCACAGTCAATGTTCGTGACCTTGGAGTGCCACTCCCAAAGACCGGAAGTCCAGCTACAGTCACCATCACGGTCATCCGCAACACCTTTCCTCCGAATTTCCTCGGGGAACCGTACTCAAAGAACCTGCTGGAAACGGCGCCAGTGGGAACAAGTGTCTTCCAAGTCGCTGCCGAAGACAAAGACTCAAGGGTTCGAACGAAGATCTTATCTGTTCTAGTCTGCTCTACAGTATCTTATGATCTGATCTTATCTAGGCTATTCTTACCTAATTTGATTTTGTCTAGTCCAGTATAGTCTATCGTATAGTCTAATTTAGCCTAATCTAGTCATCGTAATCGTTATCGTAAATTTATATAGCGCCACTTCAAGAGATACTCCTCAGAGGCGATGCCGACCTGACGAACACCAAACCACGATCGATAAGTATGGTGTTCAAACGCCTGCAGAAAAGGGGAAAGGAAATACCAAGGAGCTCATTACGCAGGTTGCTAGGCAACCTATTCCAGAAAGATGAACCGACCACAGCAAAGCTTTTATAGAGGAGCACTGTGTAAGTTTGAGCCATAGGGACAACCAGGTTGCCATGTTAGTCTATCGTTGGCAATTTCTTTGCTTTTGGATTGGAGCAGAATCCGTTCAATCTGGTGACGTATTCGATCGTCGGTGATGATTCCAGTCCGTCGTTCTTTGCAATCAACTCCACCGATGGACGGATCACCCTCGGAAGGAGTCTCGTCAGCGATACAGCCATCTTCTACCAGGTAATACCACTTTATCAGGCATACACCAGATCAAACAGATTTACCTATTACAAGGTAGCAAAACTCTACCATAATTATACCAGCTAAGGCAGTATACCACTTTACCATGTATCAGGAATATGCCATTATATGGATACCAGATAATCTACCTAACTACATATTTGTATGTTAGGTGATGTAGTAAGCTGTAGCAGGGAGCACCACGTTATCAGGTACTTTAACCTCGTTATCTTATCTTTGCAGGTGAGAGTGGTGGCACAGGATGGTGGAAGTCCAGGTCTTATCGATACAACAGTACTGATCGTAAATGTTAATCGCAACAACTACGCTCCAGTCTTCGACACTGTCAGCTACCAAGAGACTCTGCTTGAAACTCAGAGTCTCGCTGTTCCCATCACAAGAGTCACAGCTCGAGATGATGACACGAAAGTTAGTGCCTAAATATTGGAGATCTCTCTCTCTCTGTCTGTCTGTCTGTCTGTCTCTGTCTCTGTCTGTCTGTCTCTCCCCCTCTTTCTCTCCCTGTGTCTTTCCGTTCTGCTTATTTCGTTCTTAACTTAAGACTTACTTTTTCAAATTGCTTATCCACCATTGGCTAGCTCCCTCTTTGTCTCAGTGGACGGCTTCTCTAGACGCTGACCTCATCACGTATTGGTTTTGGTGCGTCATAGGTTGAGGTACAACTTGTACAATATTTACCGGCTTGATGAGAGTCACTAATTTCAACGACAATTTCATTCCATCCATCTAAGCTCAGCACATCACATTATCCCATTCAGTAACATTTCACAATATTGCCTATGTATGCTAGCAGAAAAGTTAAAATGAATCTCTGGTGCGGATTAGTAGGTTTATCTTTTCTATCGCCTTTTACCTTATCTTATCTAACCTAATCTGCAGTTCTTTTATTTCTGACATCACCAGATAAGACATTTAGTCCACCTTATCTTATCTTATCTTACTTTACCTAACCTGCAGTTCTCTAATTTCCGACATCACCAGATAAGACATTTACTCCACCTTATCTTATCTTACCTTACTTTACCTAACCTGACCTACCTTACGTCACCTTATCACTCCTTACGATACCTTACCTTAGCCTTGCGTTTTGATGCCTAGAGTCCGTATAACTTGGTGACCTACTGGATGACAAGTGGTGATACCAGTTCGATGTCGTACTTCATGGTAGACGCAGGCACTGGAGACATCTCGCTCAAGAAATCACTTCTCGATGATACTTCGAAGAGACCGTCCTACGTCGTGAGTCGCTTCTCCTAAGATAATAAGACACACGACAATGTTAATAATCACTCTAATCGACTAATTCAAATAAAATAAATCCAATAACTTCTGTAGCGTATTGTCATAAGGCGCTAGGTAAGTCGAAAGGTCAGTCGAAGGTCGCTCTAACTGTAAGCGCATTGTAGTCAAAAGTTGTAGTTCATTGGAGATGCCCTGTCCAAATGAGAAAATGTGAGAGAACTAACTAATTGCCTTGAGAACGTTGTTTCTGATGATAATGATGATGATGATGATGATAATGATGTAGACGACAACGATGATGATGTCCATGATGTAATCGATGACGTAACTTGGGATGATGGCAACGATGACAATGACGAATCTCTAATTTATGATTAGTGATGATGTAATGATGGTAATTATTGATGACGATGTTAGTGATGATAACGAAGGCGACGACGATATGATGATGATGATGATGACGATGACGAGATTGATACTCATCATAATGATAATATGATCCTTATTATGATCTTGATGATGACGATGAAGATAACCCTTTCCTTGTTATTAAGCTTTTCTGTTGCCTTATTTCGTATAATAGTTCTTCGTCCAGTGTCGAGATCAGGGCGGACTGTACGCGAGGAACAGCACAAACCAGGCGCAGGTCAACATCACCGTCAAGCGCAACCTGAATCCTCCGATCTTCCAGAATCTTCCATACAATGTCTCGATTCCTCAGGCACAGGCTCCAGGGAATGGAATCATCCAGGTTCAGGCCACGGATGCTGATGACCGAGTGAGTTGTCTGGTTCCACCCCGGCTTCATTTTGGTTCCACTGTGGACACAACGTGGTCATACTATCGTAGCAATGTGGTTCCTACTTTGTTTTCACCGTGTTTCCACCCTGATTTGACTGTGGTTTCGTATTGTAAACCTAATAGTAAACTCTGAAATTTGTAGAGCGATAATTAAACCCTAAGCAACGGGCACCAGCTACCAGCTTAACTAACAGCTCTGCTTCAAATCAGACTGCCAAAAGATGCCACGCTAAGAACAAAATCCCGTAATCCAAAGACTAGAAAGTGGAGATTTAGACGCTATCGCGGTAAGTTGTGTTTAGGATGAAAGAAACTGGAAGGCGGCAGAATATGTGGATCAGACAAGGATTTCTTGAAAATGTGGTATGGAAGGTCTTAGGAGTAATACAGGAGCTTAAGGCAGATGGTGTGTGTGTGTGTGTGTGTGTGTGTGTGTGTGTGTGTGTGTGTGTGTGTGTGTGTGTGTGTGTCGATCACGATATCATTCTTAGGCGCCTATCTACCTGTTTGGCCTTTCTGGTAACTTTCTTGACTGGATTGTTTCCTACGCTCCATCACGGTTCCTTCTCTGCGGTCTACGTGTCTACTAGGACCATTGTGTTCCTGTCCCGTTTGGCCTGCCCCAGAAATCTGTTCTGGGCCCTCTAATTATATTATTTATACTGCTGATACTGGTCCGCCTGGCCTCTTCTGGCCTTGCTCTTTGCTGAACCAATCTTATGCGGGTGACCTGCAGGCGTTTTTTGCACTGTCCTGCGTCAGCAGCACCGGTTGAAGCCCGGGCCATGAACCGGGCAATGGAGGCTCTCGAGGCCTGGATATCCTCCAATCGCCTGCGGCTAAACTCATCTGAGACCCAGTTCATTTGGCTTGGCACGCGCCAGCAGCTCGCCAAAATTGATTTGGAGGCCCTGCCTGAGTTCCCGCAGATTACTTTCTCACAGTGGCAAAGAAATTAATTAATTGATAAATCCAGGCAGGCTATCAACTTTATAAAATAAAATTATAGGCGTGTATGTAATGAGATCGACGATCGTCATGAAAACTGCAATCTCTTAGAGAAAATAACATATCCAAAATTAAGTGGCCAACGGCAGCATTTTGGGCCGTCGCCCTTGGGGTGGCATTTCAGCTCCGTACGTACGCCATTGCTTTCTCATCCTTTGTCCAGGACCTTGGTGTCACATTAGACCTTGAACTAACGTTCACGCGGCATATCAGCCTGCTATGCCGCGATTGTGTATACCAGCTGCGTCAGCTTAGAGAGGTCTTCCGTTCCTTAACCTTTAATACTGCCTTAATGCTTACCCACTTCTTTGTTGTTTCCGTCTTGATTATTGCAGCGCCCTCTGCGTGGGTTTTCCGGCGACTCGGGTTGGGTGCTTGGTTCGGGTCTTACGCTCGGCGGCACGCTATATTGGTTGCATCCCAAGATTCCGCCATGTTACTGATTATATGCGGGATGTCTTGCATTGGCTTCCTTTCCCACAGTGGATCGCTTACCGGATCTCAGTTTCAGTTTCAGTTTATTCAGAATCGAACTTTAAACAATCATAGTACATGTCCATAGTAAGTTATGCAATCTCAGAATTGATCATCAGTGATCCTGTGAAAAAGACGATTCTATGGGGAGAAGAAGCTGACTCAGCTTATCTAGTCATCCCCATATTATGTTAACAATAGAAAATTTCGTCAACAAGATGTACTGTGATGTGCTGTCACATATGTCACATATATCTCTTCCTTGGTCTGGCGCTGATGTGGTCTCTGTTTATCTACAGGAGCACCACCCTCAGCATCCAGCACCGTGGTTCTCCTCGCTCTTCTAGGCAGGCTGAGGTTCTTGTCTCCCGGTCGCGGACTTCTATTCTGCAGCGCCGTGCTTTTTCTGTTGCTGGCCTGCAATCTGGAATGGGCTTCCTTTGGCACTACGCCTAATGCCGAGAGCCCTTCAGATCACGTTCTATTCTAACTTCAAGACTGTTCGGACTTCGGAGTTGGGTCGGGTGCGCTCCTAAGTAGATAATCTTGAAGGGGCGCTATGTAAATCTCTGTAATGAATGAATGAATCATAATTTGCCAAAGAGCTGATGTAAAATGTTATTACTTTTAACCAAAAAGATTGTCTCCAAAATGGACCATTACAAATCAACAAATAAATTTAGTTTTTTATGCTTTAGTTAATTGCTTTGATGAGTCTGTCTGTTTCTAGTCTACGTTGGTTGCTGGGACTTTGCAGCTGAACCCATTTTAAAAATCAAATTATGAAATTATAGGCCTAATTATAATTTTCCAAAGAACTTATGTAAAATGTTATTACTTTGAATCAAAAGTTGGTCTCCAAAATGCACCATTACAAACCCCAAAATGAAAATTTTTCTTACCCTGGGGAGAGGGCACAGCCCCCTCCCCAGACCCCTCCCTCAGAGTTCTTCAAAACTGCGTAATTTTATGGAAGACCTGGTTACGCCACTGGATCCAATGTTGCCAGTCTGGCGCTCAAATTGCTCAATTAAGATGGATGTCGACGCCACGGGACTTGCATCCACAAACGCGCGATCGATTCATCTTTTCCCGCAAACTAACTGCCTCTTTGGAAGATCCTGGGCCCAATTACGCTTGGATACCTAAAACGGGAGTAGGAAGATCGACTTGTAACTTACTACTCCAAGTCTAGCTACCACTTCGTTGTGCGTCGGCATTTTCCCAGGTTAATTTCAAAACTAATAAGTTATAATAGCGTTACTAAGGTTATGCAATGTACAATTAAGGGTCACTCCATGTTTGGTTAAGTGGAGATCTAAAGTTAAGTATTCCAATCCGGAAACTTCTATAGTGCCATAATAGTAATGCACAAGACAGCAATCAATGTAGCGGAGTTGGCTATGGGCACAGATGGAGCAGAAATCTCAAATGAAATTCCGGCCCTGGCAGGGATTTGAACTTCTGACCTCTCAATAATATTGACAGTCCAGCATCAGAGGCGTAGCTAGGATATTTGGCGCCCGGGGACAAACTATGAAATTGGCGCCCCCTCCGGCCTCCCCCGCCCCTCCTCGTCCCCCTATTTAATTTATTTCACATTTTCCAAATACACGGAATGGCAATTTAAATTTTAGTGAAATAAAATATTAAAAATACCGACTGTTCATTGTGTTTTTGAAAGTCAATAAATTCAAATTATATATGAATTTATTTATCAAACAAATATCATAACACATTGTCGATAAAATAAAAATATTTAAACACTATCTATCGGTTGTTGATTTGTACTATAGGCTATATGTTAGTCTATGTATCGCTAAACTAACAAACTTGTCTTTTATGAAATAGTGATTAAGTAGGCCTATTTGCATTCAAACAATTGAAACAAAACTATACAGCAGCAGAATTGAAATCCAAGATAGCTGAACTGCTGAGTTCTGACTGATACTGTCAGTCTGCCTCTTCTTGAAAGTTAGCTTGTAATTTTGACCTCTTGACCAAATAAATTTACAAATCACTGGGATGCAGCAGCCCGATCCAGCTGTCGCCCTGTGTCCATGATGCCTATAGCATGATAGTTTTTACTGGGGATCATGGATGCAGCCATGGGCGTCAAGAGTCAAGGCGGACCCAGCCAGCTTAACCATCAGACAGATGCATCTCCTACAAGAGTTAGCATACTGCATACCCCACCCTCCCTCTCATTGGCTATGAATGCAGCTATTCATTCCAGCAGGTTAAAAGTTTCCCATACAAGACAGTTGAAAATTAATATACCTAATTTGTTTATATATTAAAACCAGATGCCACTTTTAATACATTAAGGATATACTTGAGCTGATTTTATCCATGATTTTATGAGAAAACGACTTTTCTGATTCTGACTAGCCTAACAATCTTACAATGTAGGTATATCATTTGTAATGAGTAGCCTATTTGGTGCCCCTTAATGCTCAATGGGGCGCCAAAATAATGTCTGACAACTAGTTTGTAACTAACGAGGTTTTGAGGCGCCAAAATTAAGTGTTTAAAATTTATTTGGGATAAATTAGTTTAAATAGCATCAAAATCAAGACTAAAATTATTCATTCTAACCCTCATTTTGGCGCCCCCTTCCTCTGGCGCCCGGGGACACATGTACCCCCTGCCCCCCTAGCTACGCCTCTGTCCAGCATCCTAACCACTATACTATTCCTCACCTCTACACTATAATTATGTTTCTAACCAAAATTGTAAGCATTGGACTCAGTCAACATCCCTATATGGTCTCTGAATAAAATGTAAAGGCTAAAGTTCACTCAGGACACCGGAAGAAGAGCAGTTCCTTAAGCAATTAAGTCCTGAGGCAGCCATGCGTATGAAGTGTTGGTGACTTTATTTTTCTTAGCCTCATCATTATGAGGGTGGTTGACCAGTCCTCTCCCCTTTCATCTTCCCACCAACAGTATGCGGTCAGTGTTCTCATTATAGCTGAGTTGGCTAGGGGTGCAGGTGGAGCAGAAATCTCAAACCAAATTTCTGCCCTGGCAGATTTGAACCCCTGACCTCTCAATTGATAGTCCAGCACCCTAACCACTATACTATTCCTCACCCCTACACTGGATTAACCTAAATCCAAAGTAGATCTATTGGGAAGTTAAATGCTAGAGTTGTGTTAGACATTATAACAACTATTACAAAAATTTACAAGTGTATTACTGTTATTGTACGTTTATATCTAGTTACAGTAATATTCACATTATTACGGCAGTGACAATAGAGCTCTTTTAGTTTGTCTGCTGGAGGGCCAAAATAAATGAACAATATTAGTAGCAGTTGATGCTTCGTCTGTGAAATGCCTGAAGTCAGGGTTGTAAACTTGTTTACCATTTTATTAAATCAATTAAAATGTACTTTAGGGCTACTAATACAGACATTTCAATTAAATTCTTTGTCATTGTTGTCAAAGATTTGTCATACGCTACAGGCTAAATATTACAGTATTTCTCTTCAGTGACTGTATGACCTTGAATTTATAGCAGGACATTCTCCAACACTGCTGCCCATTTGAAAAGTGCCATGCCAATTAAAGTCTCCGTGTATGGACTGTGGCAGCACAAGATTTAAATCGCTGAAATAAGCCGTGATATGCATGTGAAGTGGCATCCTCGTGCACAGAAACCTCTCGACATAATGCTTATTACTGTAGCAAACCAGGCCAGTAGTAGTGGTTGTAATGATTTGAATTGTCAACCCTGATGTTGGGGTTCAATTCAAGGTGGATTAACCACTCGGAAGGCACCATGAAATTTATGCACAGAGGCTTCAGTCGTACTGCACATGTGATCAATAAGTACATGTATGCTGTAAAATTGTGTTACAAAGTATAGCATGATGAGTAACTGATGTATATAGCATATAATTCTGCTCAAGTCAGTAATTAAATGTACACAACAGATAACTTTAATGTTGGCATAATGAATTTGGTCATTTTTCAATGCTGCCAAAGTCTGATTCCAGAGGGGGCTCTCTGTCAGTGAAGTAACTGTATATATTTTGCATACCGGTTCATCTGATTCTGGTTCGTATTCCCCTTTAAGAAACACAATTCCAAGATTCATGTTCCACTAGTGCCACCTAGCAAACTCGGCTATAAATGATAATATTGTTACCCAGCAACTACTATTGTTGACCATAAATTTATATATAGCACCAATTTGTGAATTCAACACAAATGTGCAGATACGTGTAGCTCCAACTTAAAGACAAAGTCTTTGAGTATACAGAAGGGAACTTTAAAGCTGAGGGTGATGAATTCCGTAGAAGAGAACCAGCATGGGGGAAAGGCACTGAAATCACTCATGTTTAATATATGTAGTTAAGTTGGAATAATAAACAGTTGCCAGGTGGAAGCTGTTCTTAAGTTGCCCTGATGGGATGAAGTGAGTGGAGACAAAAATCAGCCAGGTAGGTTGGCACGAAACTCACGAAGTGCTTTGTACATAAGGACAGCAACTTTAAAAAGGACTCAATCTGGTAAAGATTACCACTGTGATTTTACAGACATTAATACTTTAACTACAAGACTACATTCCCAGTCACTTTTAGTACACGCTCACCGTTAAAGAGTTAAGTCTATCAATGGAGATCTGGGAGGAAGCTGAACTCAAAGAGAGCACAAACCCAACTCTACTTAAAAGCAGATTAACTAATACATGATAAAACTGGACTAAAATCATCTTTCTTGATTTGTAGTTGCTAGGGTTTTTACCAGCAGAATCTGCCAATTACATATACCAAATTTTTAAACAAATTTAGCAAATTACAAGCTAAAAGTATCTAGACACCGGAAAAAATTTGATTCTCGGGCAAAGCAGGCATTGGTCACCCATTTTGAGAGACATCACCGTGCTCCATTACCAGAAGCTCTGTGGTCCGTGGTGACCTGATCATCCGTTTTGCCTTGAAGGGGCGCTATATATATGTGGGGTGCGGTGGTGTAGGGGTATGTTCGGTGCCTTGCAGCCGGAGGGTTGCGGGTTCGAATCCACCTCAAGCCGCCGCGTAGGGACCCTGGGCAAGTCCTTCACCCGCAATTGCTCATGCGCTTCGGCGTGAAACTCCGATTCAGTGTCGCGCTGTAGTCGGGAGCGCCTCTGAGTAGAAATCTTGAAGGGGCGCTATAACAAGTGCTCATACATACATACATCAAGTATTTTTGATTGATTGACTTTGCTTGACTGATTTGGGCCGTGTGTTAAGCTCACAAGCCCTTGCAACACTGCAGTCGTTCTTAATTAATTCAACAACATTAAAATTCATCCACTCTGGAAAATACGAGTTTTCCGTAAATCAAATAACAAGGTAAGTTTGGCTGATCTGACTGGCAAGCTCATATGATCCACTGTTTATGTAGATCAAGTTTAAATTGTAAGCAATTTCTTTGGTCAAGTCAAAGATATCATTTTCTTCTGTGATGGCAGAAGCAAAAGACAGTGCTCTATGGTAGTATTCAATTGCCGAGCTGTAAAGACCAAGCTGGTGCATAGCACGGCCAAGGTTGAAGTATGCCTCCTGGCATTCACCTCGTAGCTCGAGGTACTGATTCAGAAAGGCACACCCTTGAATCGTTAGCATGTGTCGCTTCGTCGCAAACCTCTGCGAAGCCATGTGGATGAAACTTACCCCAACAAGCAGACTCAGTAGTGGGTCATTTGGGGTGACTCTCAAAGCTGCAACATATTCACCAAGGGCATGTTTATATGAGCCAGCAATCAGCGCATTGTGTCCGTTGAGAATGCCGAGAGCATGGTTGTCTGGGTGCTTCATAGCCAGTCGAAGGCAGAACCTATTGTGACGCTGGTCTTGCGATATAGTGATGATCTGACAGAATGTGTTCCAGGCACGGTTACTCAGAAGGTTTCTGACACAGTGTTCACGTATGAATCCATACGCAAAATGTCCATTATGATTCATGATACATGCACACAGGCAGATAAACTCTGTCTCCACTGCTTTGTTTTGATCATACAGAAACAACGGACATACCAGTGCCATAATGCTGACCGTTTCAAAGACCTCGAACATCTTCCGGTTGACTAGAACATGACAGAGTTTAATGTACAGATCCCAGAGGTCTTCTGTTGTTATGGCTGATTTGTGTAGGCTTGCACCCACTGCCTTTATGCTCGGATCTACAGGAATTGTAGCTGCATAGCGTAGAGCGTCGAATCGACTTTTCCACATGCGATTGTGTGGCAGAGAACTGTGGTGTTTCCGTGTTTCAATGATCTCCTTGCTGAAGCTGAAAATAATGCGCTTTGTTGACTCGATGAACTCCTCATACCGTCCCTGACTGTGCAGCAGACGACAAGAAAGCATAGCCAGACGAACATCCAGAGTTTTATCTTCGATTTCTACGAGTGGATCACTGAGATGCAGGGCACGAAGTGCTTCATTCTGTCTGCCAAGCTGCTGGTACAGCGCTGAAAGTGACACACGAGCTTCATAGTGGCAAGGCGCCATTTCAACTACATGTTCATATGCAATGACTGCATTATCTAGCTCGCAAAGTGCACTGAGACATGAGCCATATCGTAGCCACACACCCGCCTTATTGTATCTTTCTGAAGGGAATAAAGCCTCTAGCAGAGGCTTAGCATCGCTGTGCAGTCCCTGGCTCATATATGCCTCAGCTATGTCTAGATAAAGGTCTCCAACATCGTCAGGGTTTTCATGTAGAACAGGCTGTATAGTTTCCCTTGCACATCCTATGAACTTGAGATGTATTAGACAGATAATTAGTTTTGCTCTCAAGTCAATTGGAATCTGATTACTCAAAACACACTGACTCACAGCCACGTTCTTGAAGATTTGGGCTGAACTCTCTGCGCTTCCTGTTAAAACATTATCAAATTCATCATACAGAATAACCCCACAATGCTTCATTAAGACAACAAGTGGTTTATCATAGATCTCTTTTAAGATGTATATCTCCAACAGAAGGTTCAAATCTGAGTCATTTATCAATGTGGGATGTTTTTCAAACATGGCTAACAGGGTTTCAAGGACCCGGTCTAACTCTTTTCTTTGATAATGCTCCTGAACCAAATTCCTCGCTAATTTCATATATTCATCACCCTTGTCAGGTTGCAGGATCTCAAGATAATGTTTGTAGCATTCAAGCGCTTTCTTCGTGTCATTGGTAGCTTCCAGCAGCTGGCATCGCCTCAGCCACACTGTCTCGTCATTTAGCATTAACTTTGATGCCTTCTCAAGGCAGAGAAGTAACTGAGGAATGTTGTTCTGTTCATAGCACAGATCAGCCACCTGAAGCCAGAAGTCTGCATCTGAGTGCTTCAGGTGGGCAGCAACGAGGCTGCACTGCAGGCTCTTCTCAGATTGTTCCAGTCTTTCATAAACCAGTGCGAGTGTCTCAAATGGTTCTGAAACATGTGGTGCCTTCCGTATGACCTCCATGCACATCTTTATAGCCTCGTCAAACTCATCCTCACTAAATTTGATGTTAGCTTGTCCCATCAATCTTTGAAGGTCTAAGGAAAGGCCTTTTCTTCGTCGCCCTCTGAAAGAGACATGAGCCTGCGACTTTACAGCAGTGCTTGAAGATGGTTGCACAGAACTACTGCTGTCGGAAACATCGTTCCACTCTTTCTTTACGCCTTTCTCAAGAATGTCGTTGTATTCTACGTTAATTTTTCCAAACAAAAACTCTGCGGTTTTGTCTACATCCACCACAACAACATCATTGTCATCGAGTGTTGTGTCCATTGTTTCATCATCATCATCATCATCATCATCATCAGAATCCATTATTTCTTGTTTGATGAATTCCTTCTCTAGCAAAGCCACGCCATCCATCGCATCTGCACTGTCGGATTCCATACTGCACCGAGACAATAGTACCTCTGCCAGTGATGACTCTAAAACATGCATATAAAGGCATTCAGAATTGGTTGCAGTAGACTGACTGGCCGAATATCCCGTTTTTCGGCACTATTCGGAAATATTAGCTTCAGCAAATACTAATACTATACACACAAATAGTTGCAAATACATTTTTTTTTATTCAATAAACTTATACATGTATACAAATGTTCAGCCTTAAAACAAATAAACATCCATTGAATTCCATTTCATTTTTTGCAATGATGTCAATTTATTGAATTTCATGCAATTTTAGAAAACTTCACAACTGCACAAATATCCAAGTGAAGCTTCACATATGGAACAAATGGTACTCGCATCGTACCCCGATCCAGCAAATAGTACATCCAAATACTTGGATTAGGTACTCGTTGGACATTGTCTTGTACCCCGATCCGGCAAATAGTACATCCAAAATTCCAAATACTTGGATTAGGTACTTGTTGGAAATTGTCTACCCAGTTATTCCCTACAGTGTGACATACTGATACATGCGATTGATAGCCTTGAATCAATATCATACAGTTCAAAGTTATCACACATAGAGTGAAATCTGGTCTGCATACACTGTCAAACATTTGCACATATGTTTTAAATTATTCAAGAAAAAGCAGTGCTGCTAACTGAAAATGACATAGTGCAGACAGGGTCTACCCCAATCCCCAATTGTGGTGAAAATGCAAATTTGGACGAATTCCCGAAAACCAAGCGTTTGCAGGTAAAACTGTAGTTTAGGGTGGTAAATAAATACAAATTTCTCAATGCCGTAGTTTACGTTGGTAAGTATATTACAATATTCCAGAGTTAGATATGCATGGAGCGCATGAACAAATGAGTTCCTTTACCGGGGTATGTTCGCATTATAAACGTGGAGTACAATACAACACACAATACAACACATCACAATACAACTGGGGCGTGGTGGTTTAGGGGTATGTTCGGTGCCTTGCAGCTGGAGGGTTGCGGGTTCGAATCCACCTCAAAGCCGCCGCGTAGGGACCCTGGGCAAGTCCTTCACTCGCAATTGCTCATGCGCTTCGGCGTGAAACTCCGATTCAGCGTCCGCGCAGTAGTCGGGAGCGCCTCTGAATAGGAATCTGGAAGGGGCGCTATAACAAGTGTTCAAATACAATACAACTACAATACAATATTTTGTGAATTCGCTCCGCACACGTGCAGACTAGCGTTTTACGGCGAGATCATTCAGCTTTCGTTTGAGCTTTCTCGTAAACCCAATAATCGTTATCTCAAAATTGTTCAAACGCTACTCAAAACCTAAGCGCAGGTCGCCAGTTTGTGCACGAGAGCGATAAAATACTAGTAAATATATAATAGAGCGAATTTTCACCAAATAAACAACTGCACCGTTTTCGGAAACTAGCCATAGATTACAAACCATAAACATAGGCTAGCCAATTCAAGTAAGTAAGTAAGTAGGTTCTTTTATAGTAGTAGTAGTAGATTTCGTTTATTAAAATACTAAGTTGACATACCGCAACTTGTTTACATATGATAATGAAAGTAATGAAATTAAAAACTATAAGTTTATGCCTTTAGTCTTCCTAAGGTTCGTCTTTCACCTCTTCAGTCGGTCCTAAATGCTGCCGCCAGATTAATAGCACGCCTACCACGGTACTCTCACATTTCTACTTTCATGTTTGAACAACTGCACTGGCTTTCTCTCTGCTCGCATTAAATTCAAAATCCTCATTTTAGTCTTCAAGGCACAAAGGGTCTTGCCCCAAAATATTTAGCTGATGTATTACTCCGGCCTCTACGCTCATCAAACAGACTTGAGCTTCTATAGTTCCTCATACTAGAACAGCTATGGCTTAATTAGTCCCGGTCCTATATCCTCAATTGGCCCCTCTCTTTGGAATGCGCTGTCTCCATCTACTCGCTCTCGAATTCTAGCTAGTAGCCTCTCTTCCACCTTTGCTTTTCTCAAAACCTTTTTCTTCTCTTTGGCCTTGCGCACTGGGCGCGCCTGTGAATGGTTCACCCTATGAGAGGCGCTTTATAGGCCTAATTATGTTTGAATACAATACAATATAACTATAACTATGACGAAAAAATAATACTAACTATAACTTTAACTATAACTAAAATAAGAAACCATTAAGTATAATTGTAACTATAACTAACTATAACTAAATTAAAATCTGTAAGGAGAATCACACTGATAAACCGTTAAGCAAGTCTTGATTGTGTCAGCAAACGTTCAATCAATATCCCAGTAATCGTTTGCTCAATAGGACCTGGTGCTTTTACAGGTGATCTATGGAAAGTTTAATAAAGATTACTTACCTTATTTGTCTCTCATTATCAACTCCGTATACATTTCATATAAACTTGTTTAAATGGAACTGCCAGATCCAAAAAATCTACGAACTGAAGGAGACCAGCCACTGTAGGCTACATGGTTCTGGCTCGTGTGCTGCTGGGAGAGCCGTTCTTGTGTCATGAAGCCAGGCCAGACCTGAAAAAGCGACTTCCTCAACTTTTGGCTGCAAAAAAGCGATAGTTGTACAAAGCATCCAATGTGTGTGCTCTGTCGTTGGAACTCACGGATCCTCTGACACCCGTTTACTTTTCCGCGAATTTTTCGTCTATCACCCAGAGCAGTAGGCTACGTGCTATCCAGAATTTCTTGTGCATTACAAAATAAATTAGGAATTTTTTTCCAGTTCACGTGAAATAGAACTTAACAGATTGCCACCTTTAATGATCTGAAGTAGCTAACTCGATCGATCGTGCCTATAGAACATTGCAGGTCAATATAGGGCCTATACTAGCCTATGTCTTCATTTTGCAGAACCGAGAAAAAACGATTTCTTAGAATTGCTAACGAAAATATTTTGCGCTATTTCATTGATGGCAGTTACATTAACATTTTTATATAACACTGCTTTCGCCTATTATAAATTATATGTGTATTTCGATTTTCGATCATATTATAAACTCGAGTAGACCTATGAGTAATTTTGAAATAGCCTAATTATGGCAGTGGTGACTACTTTTCGCCGTTGTCTCCGTATAATACTGCAAATCCGCATGAAATCAGAGCTACTTTATCAGGCTATGTGATAAATTTCTTTTGCATTGCCGTTAATACAGTTCTACTCACTGCAATGAATAATAATAATAATAATAATAATATATTTTCTTTAATAAGCGCTTGACAAACGCACTGCGCTGTACATTTACATGTTATGCAATTTAAATCTTAACTACTAACAGAACAGACAGCCTGCAAATCTGCAATACAAGATGGCCCTCTCAGTTATTGCATTTGGTCCATACTTCAGTCTGTTCTCAATTCTAATAGCTCGACTTCCTCGCTCATCTCACGTATCTGCTTTCATGTTTGACCACCTTCATTGGCTCCCTCTTACTGCTCGGGTTCAGCTCAAGGTACTTTCTTTAATCTACCGGTCGTTTAGGCCTACTGGCCGAGCTCCCAAGTATCTCTGTGACCTTATCCGGCTGGGGTATCACGAAATAGAGTATCCGTCCTAGGACTATCCGGGGGATGTATAGGTAACCATGACTCAGCGCCCTTGTGAGTTATAAATAATTAAAGGGCGATATGCATGAGCTCTGATGCAGATGCACCTACATGCAAACACGACATACATACAATCATACATACATACATACATACATACATACATACATACTTACATGCTTATACAAACATACATAGTTTACATACATACCTACATACATACATACATACATACATACATACATACATACATACATACATACATACATTACATGCATACATGTACATGTATACATACAAGAGGATAGAATTATTTTTGTGAAAGAGCAATGTTTTCAGTTTTGACTGAAAGACCTGTAGAGCGTGTAGAGATGGCAATCTGCGAGCTTTTTGCGAGTTCGTAGGATGGATATTACTTAGGAGAGGAACAATATGGGTTCAGGAAGGGAAGAGGGACAAGAGATGCAGTGGCAGCGCTAAGAGTAATAACGGAAAGAAGCATCCAGCATGGACAGGACATATACATCTGTTTCGTCGACTATGAAAAAGCTTTTGACAGAGTGGACTGGAAGAAATTGATGAGAATATTGAGACGAATAGGAGTGGACTGGAGAGAAAGAAGACTGATAGGCAATCTATACATGGGACAAAGAGTAAAGATAAGAATCGATGGAGAATACTCAGAACCCGGAAAAATAGGAAGAGGAGTGAGGCAAGGATGCCCACTATCACCAATTCTATTCAACATCTATATAGAAGAAATTGTTAGAGAAACGTTAGAGGAGCTGGAAGAGGGGGTAAAAGTGGGTGGGAAAATGGTGAAAGCATTGAGATTTGCAGACGATCAAGCGATGATGGCAGGCAGTCAAGAAGGTCTACAACTAATGATGAACCGCTTAAACAGCATATCAATGGACTATGACATGAAAATAAACATAAAGAAAACAAAGGTCATGAAGATGAGTAAGAGAGGGGGAGAAACAATAAACATCACATTAAATGGGGAAGAAATAGAACAGGTGAAGAAGTTCTGCTATCTGGGAAGTGTGGTTACAGAGGATGCAAGGTGCCATGTGGAAGTGAAAAGAAGAATAGCTATGGGAAAAGATGCATTCTACAAAAGAGGGGAGCTCCTCAGAGGCGGGCTAAACAGGAAGCTGAAGAAGAGAATGGTAAAGACACTAGTGTGGAGCGTTGTCCTATACGGCTCTGAGACATAGACAATGAGGCAAGAAGACATAAAACGACTGGAGGCCTTTGAGATGTGGATATGGCGCAGAATGGAGAAAATCAGCTGGGTGGAGAGAAGAACGAATGAGGAAATCTTACAGCTGGTGGAAGAAAGAAGATCACTGATAGGCACTATACGGGGGCGGCAGAAGAAATGGATAGGACACATCTTAAGGAGCGACACCCTACTGAGAGACATCATCGAGGGAAGAATGGAGGGGAAAGATGAGAGGTAGGCCAAGAACAATGCTACTGGACTGGATGTTGGCAGAGGAGGGATACAGCGGACTGAAAAGAGAAGCAGAGAACAGAGAAAAATGGCGTCGTTGGACATATGAACCTGCCTGAGGGCAGAGAACGTGAAGAAGAAGAAGAAGAAGAAGAAGAAGAAGAAGGATGAGATAAATTATTTGGCGTAATTCTTGCAGAAGTTTGTTACAGATAGGGGCCGTCCATAAATGACGTCACGCACCTAGGGGAAGGGGTCGGAAATTTGTGACGATGTGTGACATGGGGGAGGGGGGTCAGCGAAGTGTGACGTCACACCAGGTCTGTGTAATTAAATTTAATTTAGGTGCGTGACGTCATTTATGGACGGCCCCCTGAACGATTCTTCTAACCTATCCGCCATGTTTTGACTTTGTTTATGAACCCGCAAGGCATGACGGGAAAGGTGATAGTTCACAAACTATCACCTTTCCCGTCATGCCTTGCGGGAAATATAATGCTGAACTAGCTTATTGAAAAGGCTCGATCGACGCTGTCTAATAGAAGTGTGAGATCGCGGGACCAAAAGTTCCCCCTTGCTGAAGAACGCCAAGTTCGACGGGCTGCGAGGTCAGAGACAGGTCGACAAAGAGCAGACAAGTAGGATGGAGCGCAGCCAAGAAGGTAGGTACCGCTCTTTCTGCTGGATATATATAACGGCCGATATCAACCTGCGACATTTAGGAAAGAGACTGTAATTTTACAACGAACAACACAGCAATTCAATAATGGTCGATATTTTTAGACAAAGAACGTTGATTCATGGATAGTCTACATCAAGTAGTCGAATTGTTCGAATTGTTCCTAAAGCCATCTCAAAAGTCCACTCTAGTTCAAGAATTACTCCGAGCAGATCATCGTCTTTTCCATCTTATTTTGATAGTTTATCTTTAGGTCGGACGGATCGATTAAAAGTGTCAATTGTTTGGCTGAAGCGTTTTCCACATATGCCGATGCTGAGAAACTGACGTCGGCCATTCACACCTCGATTGGATGATTGCGTCATCTTCTTTTCGTTGCAGAACACTGCAAAAAAGTTTAGACGTTAGTCGAATGACACATTCCTCTTTGTTGCAAACTTACCTATTACTCGCAGAACATCTGCGCCCTAATGTGACAAAGCATGTGCCTTCTGGAGAAATCCTCTCTTCATTCCTATTTCTGCCGCTCCTCTACTGAACAGTACTAAATGGACTGCCGACAAACCGAAAGACCGTCCAGTATAGCCTTGCTAAATGGACCAGTGACCACGGCTACACGTGTCTCAGCCTTACATGTATATTATGTCGAGAGAAAGAGAGAGATACAGAGTGACAGAAGACAGAGACTGGGAGAGACAGTGACAGAGTCAGACAGGGAGAGAGAGAATGAATGAATGAATAATATTAGATTAGCGTGCTAGACGTCAATACTTTAATTACAGGCAATTGAGAGAGAGAGAGAGAGAGAGAGAGAGAGAGAGAGAGAGAGAGAGAGAGAGAGAGAGAGAGAGAGACAGAGAGAGAGAGAGAGAGACAGACAGAGACAGACAGACAGACAGAGACAGACAGACAGACAGAGACAGAAACAAAGGAAACACATAGACAGACACACACACACACACACACACACAGACAGACAGACAGAGCATTTCGTATGAGTCCATCTCAAAGTTCATATCAGTGTATACCTACTAGACTAGAATAATAAAATAATTAGCATTTGATCTCATCAGCTCTTGCATACAATAAACTTCCGATTTACCTTTGGGTGATCTTTATCTTCATAAAGTAGATTTTCTGTCGGATTCTACTGTGGTTGCCATGCCTCGATTCCCGCTCATCCTCATTCTCATCCCTCTGCCCCGTCTTTCTTCTAACCTAGCCCCGTCTCTCATCCTCATTCTCATCCCTCTGCCCCGTCTTTCTTCTAACCTAACCCCCACTCTCATCCTCATTCTCATCCCTCGGCTCATCGGCAAGACAATACAAAATTAAGAAAATAAAAAAACAAATTCAAAAGTAATAATAAAGGGGCTTGCGGGGTATTAGACCGCGCCAGGGGCCCACCCTGCCATAATGAGCTTACGGGGTTTTACGCCACGCCAGAGGCCCGCCAGGACGACAACAAATAAACTCCTAATACATAACAACGAAACAAGACAGAGCCACAGAGCAATCACCACTGCCATCAATCTCGCCTCAGTCTCGTCACACCCATCAATCTCGCCTCAATCTCGTCACACCCATCAATCTCGCCTCAGTCTCGTCACACCCATCCCTTCTCGCCTCAATCTCGTCACACCCATCCCATTTCACCTCAGTCGCCGCACCGGTTCCTAAAGAAACACAGGAAACCCACGAAGATTAATATTATTACATGTTATGACAGGTTGCAGTATCATTACAGAAAAGAATAAAGTACAAGGTTCCCCTGCGATGGAGCCTTGTTTGGTTTCGTTTTGTCGCAAGGACGTTGATTGATATTTTTGTAAAATTCATGCAATATAAATGGACACTTTACGTTACCGTCACCTAGCAATTATTTATTACAGCTTGTCATAATAAAAGGGGTTAAGCTACATATAGGCCTAATAGATGCACTAGTGCACTATTAAGGCTTTGTCGGCACGCCCTGACATAGCCTAAATATATGTAAGGTCAAGCAGGTCAGCGATCGTTGCGCTCAGCTGCTCGTGAAGCCATGCAGGTGCAGCGCTTCCGTCCATCAACTTGAGCCGACTGTGTCATCTCATGTCTCGGATCTTCCTCTTGGAACACTCTTCCGCTGTATGTACGTGCTGTTGCATTTAATTCTCTTCAGCAAACACTTTCAAATTATCTTAAAACGGACTTAAACAATTAGACGAGCTAAATAGTCATGTGAGGTAGCAGACTCAAAAGGCGCTATATTAAGCGACACATACTGTAATCTAGTGTATTGTTGATGAGAATCCGTTGGTTGATTCAACTTGTGCGCATCGGATTGCCGCTGGTGACCCTTCTACTTTACTGTGCATTGTTCGTGTTACTGTGCTACGCTCGGTGTCTTTCGCACTGGAAGCGCCTCTGATTGGTGTTCACTGTGAGAGGCGCTTTATAAATTTATAAATACAATACAATACAATTGTTCTGCTATTTAACTGATGTAAAAGTGTAGGTCTTAATGACATCCATCATCACATAGGCTAGCGTAAAGAGCGTCCCTCATGTTTCGCTCTGTTAGCGGCGCTATATAAATGTTCAGTCACATTTACAATTACAACGCCAAGCCTTATTACAAACGTCATCACAAGCGAAATGAAAAGCCGACTGTCCGCCACTGAGACATGTTCGCGGGCATACGAGTTCCGGTTGTCACTCCTTTCTCTCGCCGTCTGATCTTCCCACTGACAATTTACGGTCAGTAAATTTATTATAGCTGAGGAAGTAACTAATAATTATGTTAGACATATCTATTAAGGACAGCCCTCAGAGACGTGGATTCTAACCCTACGCCAGAAGAGCAAAAACAGTGTCCATCGAAGTCTCAGACAGGCATGCCATTTCTTTGCTGATTACACGATCATATCCTACCTTCCTCGACGTGTCCTGAGCCGAAAAACTTCACGAAAACTCCCCGACGTTGCACAACACGAACTGACTGCTTATCGGACTGGGTTCGTAGATGACAGATCACCAACCACCTGATGAAGTTTCGGCAGAATGCGACGGAAAATGTGAAGCTGAAGTGTGAGTAGGCTAAAATTAAAGAAAGGTAAGAAACACTGTAACTGTAGCGTCTCAATGAACATATCACATGGCTGGAAAACTGTTACAGCACAGCAGCGTAACACCTGGAAACTATAGAGAAGGAAAACACTAATTTGAACACATTTTACGTTTAACTTTGAATATCTCGGTTTCATTGAACAGGTTTCGAAACTGCTTTTCTCATTTCCTAATTGCCTTATTAGTTGTTACACCTTTGCCACCAATAACAACACTTAGTTAATCTGCACAAAGGCACCAGTTACCCATGCAGATGATCATCACTGATCACTGATCAGATTAACATAGAGCAGAGAGACTGATAAGATGGGCCTCTTCCAACTTTAAATCATAAACTATGTGATTGGGCAATATCTTATCAAAACGATCCAGTTTTAGCGTACCATCAGTATGTATGTATGTATGTATGTATGTATGTATGTATGTATGTATGTATGTATGTATGTATGTATGTATGTATGTATGTATGTATGTATGTATGTATGTATGTATGTATGTAATGTATGTATGTATGTATGTATGTGTATGTATGAGCACTTGTTATAGCGCCCCTTCAAGATTTCTACTCAGAGGCGCTCCCGACTACAGCGCGGACACTGAATCGGAGTTTCACGCCGAAGCGCATGAGCAATTGCGAGTGAAGGACTTGCCCAGGGTCCCTACGCGGCGGCTTGAGGTGGATTCGAACCCGCAACCCTCCGGCTGCAAGGCACCGAACATACCCCTACACCACCGCGAGTGGTATCATATTCTCAGCTGCTCAGTTAAGCCTACAGTCATCAACCGGGAAATAACACAGACAGACATGCGTTCAGACAGGCGGACAGGAAGGGAGGCGTGCAGGCAGGCAAGGTGACAGGCATATAGGTAATCGACCATCGACTGATGTCTTGGCCATTAGGATAATGGCGCTATAGAAGTCATTAGATTAGATTAGATCGGATTGGATGAGATCATGTGACCATCCATCAATCCGTCCGTCCGTCCATCCCTCGATTCATCCATTCATTTATACATCTATTGATTCATCCATTTATCCATTCGTCCATCCATCCATTCACTCATCCATCCAACCAATCATCCAACGATTCATCCATCCATCCATCCATTCATCCATCCATCCATCCGTTCTTTAATCTATCCATTCATTCAATTATCCATCCATTCATCCATCCATCCAACCATCCGTCCGTCCACTCACCCATCCATCTATCCAGTCAAAAGGCAAGGTTAGTTCAGATAGGCAAAGTGACGCATGTCCAGGTAAGGCTAATTAACGTCAAATATGGTAAGGTAAGATAGGGTAAAATGAGGCAATTCAGAATGTAGGTAATGTAGCATAAAGGAAAGAAAGATCAAATGATGTAAGGTAAGGTATGGTAAGTAAAGTGCTGAAAGGAAAAGGACATCATCAGACGCTTCTTACCTCATCCCTGTAACCTTTTCAGGACGCGACTCTTCATTTCTGCAGACGAAAGTTTACTTGAGCATGTGACACTTCGACAGGCATTACGGCGGCTGGAGACTCGTTTCAAGGATGCCTGGGTAGTACGGCGAATGAGCTATGTCTGATACCTGAGGTTGCAGCGTCAGGTAATGGTTCCGTCTGTATGTTTCTCGACAACTGTGGCATCAGGCAATTGTTCTGTTTGTCTGTTTACCGACATCTGTTAGGTAATAAGTTCGCGTATAAAACGTCAACTACGCATCAGAGAAAACCGGAAATTTGAAGCAGTGCTTGCTTGAGGGCGGTCGTAGTCTAGCGTCTCCATGACCCGGTTACCGGGCGTAAACATAAAGAATCTTGCCCTGAAGCAGCGCCGACAGATGAATGCTAGGTCGGTTCTCATCCAATTCTCGAGCTGGGCATAATGTTTCGTAGCTGTAGATGTAGTTAGCTGTCCTGTTCTCCTCGATGGCCGTAATCTTCGGATCTTTGGCATCCTAACTTATGGATGTTCTGCCGCTTCCGTCCGTCCTCTGTCCTGTCTATCCATCCATCCTTTGGCTTCCTTCGAAGACCGAAGCAGCTGCAGCAGCAATCGTCGTCTTCTACGTCACTCTCCTCTGGCGATGGTGGCGGTGGTGGCGGTGGTGGTGGTGTCGCTGTCTTCGTGCCAGCATGTCGAATCTTTCTGGCTGGTTTGTCCAGTTTGTTGTCTCTCGGTGGGATGTACTTGACCGAGGCGGTATCATCCCAACAGATGCGAGGCGGCGTTGGCACTCTTGTCGGCTCACCCTCGTTATCGGGGTCGTACGTGAAGGGCCTTCCTTTCTGGTCATCAAGGCTGTCATCGTCATCTTCGTCGGTGGAGAGTAGGTCTCGGACTGCAGTCGACCTCTTCAGACGAGACGTGCTTCTGTCTTTTCGCAGGCCTTCATCGATGGCTGCCATCATTTCAGCCAGGACATCGTCATTGGTCTCTTCCTTCATGACGGAACTCTCAGCCTCTGCCACTTCCTGATTGGCTGTCATTCCAACGACCTCGGCCACAGAAGGATCTGCGTCGGTTTCCACGGCGTCTGTGACTTCTTCTCCATTAACAGCAGCAGCTGAAGGCAGGTCAGGGTCACAGTAAGAAAGAAGATCTTTCTTAACAAGGCTTAGCAGGTCAGTTGTTGCCGGAATTACTTTAACGGAGTAGCGTAGGATTGGCGACGGATGGGTCGGCACTTCTCCATCAGGCAAGACAGGAGTCTCCTGTTCAGTGGGAAGGGAAGTCGGTGAAGGGACTTTCGGCGCACTTCTCCGAAACAGACGACAGCATCGTCCGACCCGTCGGGCTCGTTCGGGCCGAGTCTCCGTCAAGACAGGAGGAGACGGGGGTGGAATTCCCTCCGCAGAACGTCCTCCTACGCCAGCAGCCTCCTCCGCAACAAACGCGGGCAACACTCGCCGGTTTCGACGACGAAAAACCCGGCTTAAAATCATCTTCTTCTCAAGATTCAGTCCAGACAAAAAATAACTCCACGCAAGAATGCGGGTCCCACAAAACTCAACGCGACTAACGCTGAGTCCCAAGCACACGTAATCCAACGAGTCCTATCTGCGACGTGCTGCTGCACGGCACAGAACGACGCAACTGTCCACCTAACTACGACAGTCCACCTAACTACGAAGTAACTACAAAACGATAAACTATACTTAACTATGATTCAACTTAGCTATATTATAAGAAGAGTATGAAGCGGCAGTCAAATAGATTTCGATAACATTCTTAATAAGCTTAGATAACTTTATAAGCTCAGACGAATCTCTGGTACCATGCTCCTCTGGCTAAGATCTGTTCTTAGTGAGCGCTCCTTTCGTGTGGTCCATGGGTCCTCTAGGTCCCAATGGGCCCCCGCCCCCTATGGTCTCCCTCAGGGCTCCGTTTTGGGTCCCCTTCTCTTCATAATCTATACCTCTGACCTCGCCTCTCTCCTCGCCTCCCACGCTATGCTGGCCCAGCTGTACGCAGATGACGTTCAGGCCTACCAACATTGCCTCGCCTCTGACGCCGTTGGTACCGTCCGCAATATGAGCTTGGCCATGGCGGCCTTGGGGGCCTGGATGTCGTCCAACCGTCTCCGCCTCAACTCCTCAAAAACTCAATTCATTTGGCTGGGCACTCGCCAGCAGCTGGCTAAGCTAGATATGGCTGCCCTTGCTACCGCCTTTCCTCATTTTCTCTTCTCCTCTGTGGTCCGTGACCTTGGCGTTACTCTGGATCAGGAGCTCACCTTTGCTCCTCACCTTCACTCTCTCAGCCGTGCTTGTTACTACCAACTGCGCCAACTACGCACTATCGCTCGCTCGCTAAGTCCTACGGCTACTGCTACCCTTGTCCATTCTTTTGTCACTATCAGACTTGACTTCTGCTGCTCTCTCTATGTTGGCCTCCCGGCTGCCCGACTAAGCTGTCTGGTTCGCGTCTTACGCTCTGCAGCTCGCCTTATTGGCCGCATACCTAAATTCGACCACATCTCCAGCTATATGCGCGACATTCTTCACTGGCTCCCGCTTAGGCAGCGTATCGAATATAGGGTAGCTGCCCTAGTTTGGCGCTGCCTGCTGGGTCTTGCTCCTGCCTACCTTATTGAGCTTTGTAGCCCCACTCTTAGTGCTCGAGGCTCGCGCTCCCTCCGTTCAGCTGAACAGGGTCTTCTCTCTGTCCCTTTTGCTCGTACCTCCACCAGGCAGAGCCGTGCCTTCTCTGTGATTGGCCCCTCGACCTGGAATGGCCTACCTCTGACACTCCGCTCCCTTCCTAGAACCCCTTCTCAGTCATTCCTCTCTCAACTTAAAACGATCCTATTTGGCCGCGCTTGGGTTGGGAGCGCCTCTGAGTAGTTCCCTTGAAGAGGCGCTATACAAATTCAAGTAATGAATGAATGAATGAATGAAGAAACAACAATCGAAGGCAGAATCACGTGATCAGAACATCAAAGCCTGCGAAATTACCATGGCAACGTATGACGTCATCAATAAATGGTCGCAACGGAAGAGAACCTCTAGGTATGGGGTGCCACTGTTGTAATTATCTGTATTTTTACACTGTTTAATTATTGACATCGAGAGAACTGCTAGGATGACGATTTGGGCCCGCGCACCATGGCAATTGCACTAGGTAACCTGCGAAATTGACATCGTATGGAGCGCCGTTGGTTCAATACGGACCGATGTCGTTTTTGGGATTTTGTCCTCTGAAATGCATGGGCTTAATTGGCAAATTAGCACCCATGAGATGACGGTTTTGGGTCGCCTGGGTTAGGAATGCATTAGATAATACATGGGTGTCGTTTCCAAACAGCATCCCATGAGAAAAGGGACGACCTAAAGGGCAAAATGACATCTCATGGGGAATTCGGGCTATATAAGGCGGAGGTTGGCCATGAAAGAGGATCAGTTGGGGAAGCAGTCTGGAGATTCGGCCTCGAGCAAAGCATCGGCCTAGCAGTCTCGACCGAGAAGAGGACTTGCCGTCGACCTGCGGACCAGCCTTCCGAGACGCTGTCACTTGAGGGCCTGCTCGACGATAGGACGGGGAAGCAGCAGAACAGTTCTCTCGATCCCTGTAGATGTGACATTGTCGATCGTCTGTTGGTGAAGAACAATAAAACGGTGTTCTACGTGTGTGCGTGTGTTGCTGGTGACCAATTCAAACCTCTCGATAGACCACGAGAGTCGAACCGAGGACAACCTTTGTCGAGATCTGGGGTTCCGGGCATCCTGGTAGAGCTTGAACCACTCGACAAAGAGGAGGAACTAAGAAGACCCCCGATTTCGCGACAAACTGGTACCAGAAGTGGGGTACGCAGTTTTGATCACAGCGTCACGAGTCAACAACCGCCAACGGAAGTTCGAGAATGACAGACGAGCAATCAACCATCATCTACAGTCTGGTGGACGTGGGAGAACCGCCGCATCGCCAGCCAAGCAGTTCTACGCCGATAGTGAAGAGAACGACGACGGAGTCCAGGTTCCTGCTCGAAGGCATTGACTTTGACGATCCGAGGCCAGTCGCGATGAACGATGAGACGGAAACCGCAGAACGGTCGGTGGAACAAACTACGAAACAACCAGCGGAACGACCCGTGAAACCGCCCGCAGAACGGCCGGTGAAACAGCCAGCAGAACAACCGGTGGAACCGAGACGTTTCGAGTCTACTGGAGCCGTCTACGGGTATAGGAAGTCACCAATGAAACCGGGCAAGTTTGACGGGACCGGTTCATTGGAGTCCTTCCTCGCTCAATTCGACGTGTGCGCCAGGCACAATGGATGGACGTCAGCGGACCGCGTCGACTTTCTGCGCTGCGCACTGGAAAAGGCTGCCACGCAGTTATTATGGGACTTTGGTGCGAGGCAGGACGTCACCTACGAGGAATTAGTCGGTCGACTCCGCCAGAGGTACGGTTCCGAAGGGCAAGCAGAGACTTTCAGGGCACAACTGCACTATCGACGCCAGAGGACGGATGAGACATTGAGCAACCTTCTGCACGAGATACGTCGGTTGGTCGTTTTGGCGTACCCTGTACCGTCAAATGAGACCACAGAGATAATCGCTCGAGATGCGTTTTTGGAGGCGATGCACGACCGGGAACTGTCTTTGAAGGTCCGGGAACGTGAGCCAAAATCGTTGGACGAGGCATATCGCACGGCGTTACGGCTGGAAGCATACCAGCGGACATCGGACACAGACGACCGACGAAGAACACCCAATCGCGTGCGAGGAACGCAGGGAACGGAGACCAACGCCCAGATGCAGTCTCAATTGGACAAGTTCCTTGCCTCACAACTCGAGAGTCAGCGTAAGTGGCAGAGAGACATGGAGGAACGCTTCAATCGCCAATTCGCAGAGCTACGAAGCAGCACCAACCGAGACGCGGAGCCGAGACGCGAGAACTACAACCAGGGGAACAATCAGCGCGACCAAGATAGAGTCTTGAACTGCTACAACTGCGGAAGACCAGGTCACTTCGCAAGAAACTGCCGACAAGATCGCCGCTTTCGCCGCCAAGCAGCCGCAAACGAACCCGAGGCTTCGACACAGGAAGAAGAAGTCGCGAGAAACCACACCACCCGTCAGAGATCGACGAACCGAGGAGGAAACAACGCCATATACATCCGAGGAAATGTCAACGGAGAGAAACAGCTCTGCCTGATCGACACCGGATCAGAGGTGAGTTTGGTGCCATATTCCGCCGTAGGGGGCTTAGAACTGACTCCCTGTCATCGCGTATTAATGGCTGCTAACGGTACGGAAATTAGGGTGCTTGGGGAGGTGGCTGTCCCAATTAAGATGTGGCGTGGGTTTGTAATTCCCACCACGTTCTTGGTCTCTGACCAGATCGTAGAGCCCATGTTAGGGATGGACTGGCTGAGGCAGCACCGTTGTAGGCTAGGATTTGGCACGGGAGCCTTATTCGTAGGGCGTCGTAAGATACCATTAGTCAAGGGCAACGGATCCACATGGTGTAGGCGAGTGATAGTAGCGGAGGAGGTACTGATTCCGCCTAAGTGTCAGCAAGACATTTCGGCTAAGACATTGTACGGGAACCTATCGGCAACGGCTTCCGCTTGGATGACCGAGACTAGTGAGATCCGACCAGGAGTCCATGTTGCACGGGTGTTAGTGGATGAGGAAGCCCCGAATACTAGGGTGAGAGTGGTTAACCTGACGGAGGAGCCGATTCGTTTGGATAAGGACCAGTTGTTAGGAGGGCTGTATCCCGTACAGGTGGACGTAAGTAGGGAGAATCCGGGGAGTGCTGAGGAAGTACCGTTTGAGGAAGCACTACTGGATGAGTTACCTGATGATGTGCCGTTGGAAGCTAGGCAGAAGCTGGAGGTACTACTGCGAGAATATCGTGATGTGTTTTCCACGAGTGAAGGAGACTTGGGCAGGACGTCGATATGCGCCCATAGAATAGATACGGGAGACGCAGCTCCAGTAAGGCAACCGCTACGAAGACAACCCTTCGCGTATCATACTGCTATCGAAGAGCGAATGGAGCAGATGATCGCGGATGGGGTGATTGAACCGACTGTAAGTGAGTGGGCGGCCAATGTGGTGTTGGCACGGAAGAAGGATGGGACAATGAGGTTCTGTATCGATTACAGGCATCTTAACGAACGGACAAAGAAGGACTCGTATCCTCTCCCGAGGGTGGACGAGTGTTTAGACGCATTGGCGGGGGCCAGCTGGTTCAGCACGTTGGACCTACGCAGTGGTTATCATCAGGTGGCAATGGACGCGAAAGATGCGGATAAAACTGCTTTTGTCACCCGGAGAGGTATCTTCCGGTGGAAGGTGATGCCATTTGGCTTGTGCAACGCCCCGGCTACCTTCCAGCGACTTATGGACATTGTCCTATCGGGACTAAACTTTGAAACGTGTTTGGTGTACCTAGATGATGTCATAATCTTTGGGGATGATCTGGACCAACATCTGGAGCGGTTAAAACAGGTGTTGCAGCGTTTGAGAGAAGCGCATCTTAAGCTTAAACCGACTAAGTGTCAGCTGTTGAGGAAAACTGTTTCTTTCCTGGGGCATGTTATGACTCCAGACGGGGTGGCCGTAGACCCATCCAAAGTCGGGGATGTAGCCGCATGGCCGGTACCAGAGCGACTGACAGAAGTACGCTCATTCCTGGGACTCTGCTCCTATTATCGGAGGTTTATTAAGGGTTTCTCGTCTATAGCAGCACCCTTGTTCGCGCTCACCAAGAAGGGGAGAGCATTTGGGTGGAACGATGAGTGCCAGGTGGCATTTACGAGGCTGAAGGTAGCTTTGACCACTGCACCGGTGTTAACATTGCCAAGGGATGAAGGGACCTATGTGCTGGATTGCGACGCTTCTGATCTGGGAATTGGAGCCGTTCTGTCTCAACGGGTTGAAGGGGAGGAAAGGGTGATCGCCTATGGCAGTCGCCTTCTGTCCACAGCTGAGATTAAATATTGCATTACGAGGAAAGAATTATTGGCTATTGTTTATTTTGTGAAATACTACCGCCAGTACTTGCTAGGTAGGAAGTTTGTACTGCGAACAGATCATGCCGCGTTAAGGTGGTTGTGGAAAACTCCGGAACCGATCGGACAGCAAGGTCGGTGGCTCGAACGTCTGTCCGAGTATGAGTTTGAAATTATTCACCGACCAGGGAGAAGGCACGGCAACGCCGATGCACTGTCTCGGAAACCTTGCCGTCAGTGCGGTTTCGAGGAACAGATTCCCATGGTGGCAACCACGAAGGCCGTTGCAATGGCTCAGTCGAGTGCTGGTGCGGGAGCAGCGGACCCTATCATTGATGCACAGGAAGCAGACCCGGATCTAAAAATCATGAGACAATGGTTTGGGGAAGACGCTATGGTACCAGATCTGATAGATGTGCTGCAGGAAAGTGCAACGGTTAAAGTGTACTGGCACCAACGGGAGAACCTGTACCTTCGGGACGGAATAATGTATCGGAAAAGGATGGATGGGGTGGAGCAGCTGTTGCTACCCAAGTCCTTGAGAGAAGAGTTCTTGACACTCGCCCATACAGGGATAACAGGAGGGCACTTGGGGGTGCGCCGAACTCGGTGGCAGATCCGAAGGAGAGCATACTGGGTTGGTTGGTCGGGTGAGGTGAAGCGTTTCTGCCAACGCTGCTCTCAATGCAACCAATATCGAAGGGGGCGACCCCCGAGGCAAGGACCACTGCAGCCACTGCCGTGCGGCGAACCGTGGGAACGCCTGAGTTTGGATATTACAGGACCACATCCGAGAAGTAGGAGGGGTAATATTTACATCCTGACGGCGATGGATAATTTTACCAAGTACGTGGAGGCTGTTCCTATGGCGAATCAGGAGGCAACATCGGTAGCGAAAGCATTAGTCGATAATATTATTGTAAGGTACGGGGCGCCACTACAGATTCTTACGGATCAAGGGACGAACTTCGAAGGGCATTTATTTAGGGAACTATGTCGCCAGCTAGGGATAGATAAAGTCAGAACATCCAGTTATCACCCCAGTAGCAACGGCTTAATTGAGAGATTCCACCGCACGCTTAACGCTATGCTAGGAAAAATCGTTAGCAGCCATCAGCGCGACTGGGATGAGGTTTTGCCCCACGTCCTAGCGGCGTATCGAGCATCAACTCATGAGGTAACCGGTTACTCGCCTAACCGTTTACTGTACGGCAGAGAAAATCGTGCGCCTCTTGACCTCGTTTATGGACGACCCCCGGAGCCTGAACCAGTCAGCGCCACCTACTCAAGCTATGTGGACGACTTGACAGAACGAATGGAAACCGCGTATCGGGAGGTGCGCCAGCACTTGCGTCGAGCGGCAGAACGGAGGAAGCACGACTACGACCTTCGCGTTCGCCCCGCCACTTTCAGTGCTGGAGATTCCGTGTGGTACTTTACTCCACGAAGGTACCAGGGGCGTAGCCCCAAGTGGCAAAAACTATACTGCGGCCCGTACGAAGTTTTGAAGCGCTGCGGTCCAGTCAACTACTTGCTGAGAAAATCTTCAAGAGCGAAACCCTTCGTCGCCCATGTGGACAAACTGAAGTTGTGTCGGCAATCCGCAGAAGAGAACGGTAACAACGGTAACAGGGAACCTGAAGAGCAGTGTGAGGTCTCCGAGAATCATCCTCGACCACGCCGGGTGATACGGAAACCCGTACGGTTTCAATAAATCGCGGAAGTTGACATTGGCAACCGATTCTGGTTTCGGTTTTTGCACGAACAGCGACGAGAGACTTTGAGACTCTACTTTGAGACGCTGCGGAGAGACTTTGTCTGAGAGTTACTTGAGACTCTGCTGTCTGCTGTTAGACTGTGTTGAGACTTTTTGTTTTGAGATTTTTTGGCGTTGAGACTTTTGCTTTGAGACTTTTGCTTTTTTGAGACTTTTGCTTTGAGACTTTTTGGCGTTTTTGAGACTTTTGCTTTGAGACTTTGAGACGTTAGACTCTTTGCTTCTGAGACTTTTTGCTGTGCAATTTATAATTGTCAGTGTCTGTCTGAACTTGATACAATGCTGAGTACAGCGTTTTTGCTAGAATTGTTGTTTAGCGTTATAGGCGATTAGGTTGCCTTAGAGTATGGACAATCTCAGTTGATAAACATTGCTGCGGTGGTGGACTTTTAGTACTTTTAGTCTATGCGGACTTTTAGCTTAGGAATACTTGCGTCGATCATTTTTGTCTATGGACTTTTAGTTTAGATGTTTTTTTGTGGTCAAAATGTGACCATTTTTGTGTTTCCGAAAAGGAGGCTTTCGGTTTTGTTGGTCGGACGGGATTGTTGAGAACCTCTAGGTATGGGGTGCCACTGTTGTAATTATCTGTATTTTTACACTGTTTAATTATTGACATCGAGAGAACTGCTAGGATGACGATTTGGGCCCGCGCACCATGGCAATTGCACTAGGTAACCTGCGAAATTGACATCGTATGGAGCGCCGTTGGTTCAATACGGACCGATGTCGTTTTTGGGATTTTGTCCTCTGAAATGCATGGGCTTAATTGGCAAATTAGCACCCATGAGATGACGGTTTTGGGTCGCCTGGGTTAGGAATGCATTAGATAATACATGGGTGTCGTTTCCAAACAGCATCCCATGAGAAAAGGGACGACCTAAAGGGCAAAATGACATCTCATGGGGAATTCGGGCTATATAAGGCGGAGGTTGGCCATGAAAGAGGATCAGTTGGGGAAGCAGTCTGGAGATTCGGCCTCGAGCAAAGCATCGGCCTAGCAGTCTCGACCGAGAAGAGGACTTGCCGTCGACCTGCGGACCAGCCTTCCGAGACGCTGTCACTTGAGGGCCTGCTCGACGATAGGACGGGGAAGCAGCAGAACAGTTCTCTCGATCCCTGTAGATGTGACATTGTCAATCGTCTGTTGGTGAAGAACAATAAAACGGTGTTCTACGTGTGTGCGTGTGTTGCTGGTGACCAATTCAAACCTCTCGATAGACCACGAGAGTCGAACCGAGGACAACCTTTGTCGAGATCTGGGGTTCCGGGCATCCTGGTAGAGCTTGAACCACTCGACAAAGAGGAGCAACTAAGAAGACCCCCGCGCGACACTGCAAGGTACTGATTAGTTGCTTCAGCATATATTTAACGGATTAGGACTACTGGGACAAAGTCTGCAATGACTATAGGGGGTCATTCAAGCCCAGCGAGGTCTGGGGGTAGAGCCCGGCTACAGCCGACAACGAATGCTGCTAAATGGAGCCCGTTTTAGCACTTTATTTAACCAAATTTGATCCATGCGACATCTGAAAATTGACATAATTAGTTTAGTCAGTGATTGAGTGATTGTGACTGCGATGAGCTTCAGCTACAGCAAACATCGATAACTTGAATAACTTCAGCAAACACGACCAAATTCAATTTCCACTGTGATTTGGATACGACAACCCCAAAATCAAACAACGATCCACATAGACCTAGCCATTTATCCGGCGATTGATTAGTCATGATCCTCGCAATTGATTTTTGAATGATGTGACATGCGTTTCATGACAGTGCAGTGTAGGCTAATGAATCTGAGTTTGATACTGATTTCACAGAATCACTTACAATGCAAGCGCAGAATATACTATAGACATCCAAGTCGTTAGCCTACATTGTCCTGCCATTCTATGCATGTTACATTATCTTACAAGACACTTACAAATAAGTATAACTTCTGTGACTGAAATCGATGGATGTTCTCAATAGGTTCAATTTCAAACCCACTAGACTACTATTAGGGAAGAATTAGAAGGCTAATAAATAATTTAATAATATTACACGAGGAGCTAACATTAAAAGTAGAGTATTACCTGACTGGGACAAAACACTAAAAACTGGGACAAATCTTAAAACTACTAAGACATTTGTCCCAGAATTAGAAGGCACAGTTAAAATATGCACACCAAAAGAAAAAAGTTGGTTTAATGCAAGGGTTTCAAATTTTTTAATGGCGAGTCAGTGGTAATTTTTTCCAGAAAGTGGCGGGCCACGGTGCCGAAGGCGTCAGAGCAAATCAGGGTGGTGATCTGGGAAGGGGCTCAGGAAGCCAGTCCCCAGAAAATGTTTGTGCATTTTTAGCATGCAAACAGTCTAATTAGCTTATATAAATCTTAATTTTGATCTGCGTTGTCAGTCACGGTCCTCAAGGCTCACGGACATCACATTAAACTCAATAAGCCTTAAGCAATGTATAGGCCTACTAGGTTCCAAGTATTGCACATACAGAACTCAATAATGACAGATTTTAAAACTGTTATTATCAAACTGTGTAGTTTTTAGGCAAGGCTCCGCGGGTGAGTAAAACATCGTCAGCGGACCAGAAATGGTCCGTGGGCCAGCTCTCTGACACCTCTCGTTTAATGGGAAATTTAGTTTCTGAAAGCGAACAGGCAGAATGCGACGACCCTACTCAAGATAACACCGCCACTGTTGCAGAACCAAAGGCAGCTTGATCTCTGAAGTTACTAAGTAACTTCAGAGATCAAGCTTAAGTGTGGAATAGCTTTGGGAAGTTGACAGACGCTATAGCCTACAGGTGTATGCATTTGTGATTTTTCTTGTAGTCCTGTCTGCCTTGCCAAGTTGCAGATGCAAAAGCAAGAAAGCCCTATGGTCCGACTTAGGCTACTGTTTCGTTTTTGACTTTTCTATGTTACAAACTGGCAACTGCAATTACTGTTTCGTTTAAGCTCGTTTCACTAATGTTATTTTGCTTCTATCGGACTCGCCAACCAGCAGCAGCTTGGTTTGAATATTCGTCATCTCTCCCTTCAACTTCTGCAACTGTGTCCTCCTAATAAAACGTCTTGGTCCCAGAGATCACATCACGGCTACATTGCAACAACTTAACTGGCTCCCCATCCGCGCCTGCAACACATCCGCGCCCGCATCGCCTTCTAAATCCTCCTCATGTATCACATCCACTCTGAAACCTCTCCCTCATACATGGCATCAATGGTTACGCCGTAGTATGTTTCCAATAGGCTACTATCGTTCATGCGAGGGGATTTTACCGTAGGCCTACATCGCACAAGCCGGAAGTTTGGAAATCGTGCTTCCTCGGTCTCAGGGCCCTTAGAATGGAACGGTCTTCCAACTTCATTTCGCCAGTGCACATCTGTTGCTCAATTTAAATCAAAATTAAAAACTCATCTATTCAAATTTCACTATGACCATAGGCGCAACCACCCTATGGGACCCGTGGAACGCGTTCCCCAACTTTCGAACAGGTTGGGACGGCCATGGACGCGTCCCCCAACTTTCGAACAGGTTGGGACGGTCCCCTCCAACCTTTGAAAATTGTGAGGCAAACAAGAGCCAAAAATGCACTCCATTTGGTATCAAATGCTCAAAATTGCGTCGGCTTCTGGGGCTCCGCCCCAGACCCCGATGGGGGGACTTACGACGCTTCCCATACCGCCTAGTCGTTAGGAACTTCTTGCCTTCTGCAAATCTCTCCCCTGTGTACCATTAATGCCAGTATACTACAAGACTCTGGCCTTGGACCTACTGATATTGTCATAGCCATTTCTAAATACAGTAGAAACCGTCTCCCTAAATATGCCGACGATAGCTACTTGCAAGCTGGTCCCTGCTTCCTGCATTGACAGCACTCTTTCTGAACTTGACCATATCTCTAAGTGGGCAATGGGCATCCATTAGCAATCTTAAATTAAACCATGCTATGACCAGAGAAATGGTTGTCAAACGACCGAGGTCCAAACCTATTGCCCTCCCTCCTCTCATCCCTGGCATCGAGCGGGTCCAGGAGATGGTTATTTTGGGTGTCACTATCTCTGATCAGCATAGGCGCAACCACCCTATGGGACCCGTGGGTCGCGTCCCCCCAACTTTCGAACAGGTTGGGACGGTCCCCCAACTTTTGAAAATTGTGAGGTAAGCAAGAGCCCAAAATGCACTCCATTTGGCATCAAATGCTCAAAATTGCGTCAGCTTCTGGGGCTCCGCCCCAGACCCCGATGGGGGAACTTACGACGCTCCCCCATACCCTCTAGTCGTTAGGAGCTTCTTGGCTTCCGCAGTCTCTCCCCTCTGTACCATTAATGCTAGTATAGTATGCCTACAGAGCTCTGGCCTTGGACCTACTGATTTCGTCAAAGCTATTTCTAGCCTTAAACCTAAATACAGTGGAAACCGTCTCCCTAAATATGCCGACGATAGCTGCTTGTTGGTCCCTGCTTCCTGCATTGACAGCACTCTTTCTGAACTTGACCATAATAATATCTCTAAGTGGGCATCAATTAGCAATCTTAAATTAAACCATGCTAAGACCAGAGAAATGGTTGCAGTGTGATTCTCGTTAACGATAACGTTAACGAAAATGTTCGTTAACGAAAATAAAATGATTTCGTTAACGATAACTATAACTATAACTAAAAATATCATTAACTATAACTATAACTATAACGAAAATAACAATAACGAAAATTCATCTTTATTTTCGTTAATACAAAAAAAAATAAAAATAGGAAGTGCAATATGGTCGATTCGACATAAATGAGAACGAAAAATGCGATATTTTTATTATGCAATTTGTCAGTTACTTTGGAAACTCATGTATTCATGAAGCTGAATGCACCCATGCTTCACAGGCTTTCAAAGCTCTGAGCAAATTGTGAAACAGCGTGTTAATACGCACAATTTCACTTATAGCCTTAATTTTTGTAACTAAGTATTAACTAAAATTAACTAAAATAAAAATCCATTAACTATAACTATAACTATAACTAAATAATAATACTAACTATAACTATAACTATAACTAAAATAAAAAAAAACCATTAACTATAACTGTAACTATAACTAAAATAAAATCTGTAAGGAGAATCACACTGAATGGTTGTCAGACGACCGAATGCCCGGTCTAAACCTATTGCCCTCCTTCCTCTCATCTCTGGCATCGAGTGGGTCCAGGAGATGCCGGGTTATTTTGGGTGTCACCATCTCAGATAGGATTGGCTTTGGGGCACACATTCACAAAATATGCTGCGAAGCCCGACAATCCATGTTCACGCTACGTGTTTTGGTCACCCACGGTCACCACGGTCAACGTTTCATTGACGTTGTCAGAGCTACTAGCCTACTACCCTCGCATGGCTACTTTATGCCTTCCCTGTTTGTTGGGGATTTGCCACTGTAGGGGAACATATAAACGCCTTAACGGTATTCTGAGAAAATTGACCCGTTCAGGCTTCCTCCCTGCCGATTATCCAAGTTTTGACTAACACTACTATTCTAGAGCTGATTCTACTCTTTTCCGTTCAATTCTCTTAAACCCTTAATTGTCACTTCCAGTTTATTCATATAATAAAGTCATATTTTTCACAGATCTAGATGGTTTAGGCACTTTTATATCGAAATCATCGTTGAAAAATTTGAGGTAAATTAAAGCCCATGATGCACTCCATTTTGGCATCAAATGCTCAAAATTGCGTCAGCTTCTGGGGCGGATGGGGGAGCTTACGACGCTCTCCCATACCCCTAGTCGTTAGGGGCTTCTTGCCTTCGGCAATCGCAGCATCGCGCCTTCGGCGCTCGCAATCCCTCCCGCCACTCAGACATTATAGTTGGTCCCCCCCCAACTTCTGGACCGTGGTTGCGCCCCTGCCTAGAACAATCATTTCCAACAGTGTCTGAACTCGCAAATAATCTTCTTTTCTTCTTTTCTCCATATTGCACAACCCCAAACATGCACTTTGCCAACTCCAACCTCCACTCCAACCCCTCTCCTTTTACCAATTAAGACCTAGAGCACACAACCATACTCTCCCACCCAAAGATAACGCAATTTATTCCCAAATCCTAATTATATAAAAAATATTTACTAGTTTATTTAAAATTTTCTAATTAACTCTTCTTATCCATTATCACTCGTGTTAGCAGTTCTGTTTTATCAGATTGTTTTTATCAGATTTTTATCAGATTATCTGTTTTTATCAGATTGTTTTTCTTAATAAAACGAATATACTTTTTAGTTCGTATGCATGCGCGTAAATAGTGTCTCTCGTTCCTGCTTCTACTACCTACGCCAACTCCGTGCCATCCGCCAATCACTACCACTGCACACTATCACGACTTTGGTCCATGCATTGATCTGTTCCAGGATTGATTATGGGAATGCGGTGTACATTGGTCTCTCCTCTACAAATACATCTAAACTTCAGTTCATTCTAAACGCTGCCGCCCGCCTCATAGGGGGCATTGCAAAGTTGCAAAGTTTGACCATATCTCCTATTTTATCCGTGACTCCCTTCACTGGCTCCCCATCCGCCAGCGCATCCAATTCAAGGTCTGTTCCCTCATGCGAAGCTGTCTTGCTGGGTCTTCTCCTCACTATCTTAGGGCCTTTTGTACCCCAGTATCTTCTCTGCACAGTCGTTCCTCCCTTCGGTCCTCGGCCCGTGGTTACTTGGTTGTCCCGCGGGTGCGTACTTCTACGGCCCAGTCTAGGAGTTTCGCTATTGTTGGTCCCAATAGCTGGAACCAGTTACCTCAGTCCCTCAGGACTGACCTTTTTCTATTTCTTTTGACCAGTTCCGCAAGCGCCAGAAAACCTCCCTTTACCAGTGCAGAGACTGGCTCGGGTCGGGAGCGCCTCTGTTTGAGTGGCGCTATATAAATGTTTGATTATGATTACGATTACGATTACGATGCGCGCTTGTCAGGTGCAATTAATGAGGGATATTTACTTACTTATTTACTACGTAATTGGCGCGTTGGATAACATCTGGCGAAGAGTGCGAGAGGTACCGAGTTCGAGCCCCGTTAGGGCGGATTTGCTTTGTAGGCTGCTATTAGCGCCGTTGTATTACAAGCTGTCTGTTCTGTTAGTAGTTAACTAGTTAAGATTGTTTCAATTGCATAACATGTAAATGTACAGCGCAGTGCGTTTGTCAGGCGCTAAATTAAAGAAAAGATATTATTATTATTATTATTTACTTACTTATTTACTACGAATTGACTTTAAATTTTAATACTAGAATAGAGACCTAACCGCTATAATCGCTTGTGCCTTTCTATATTACGTCACGCGTTGTCACGGCAACAACAGCTGCTGACCATTATTGTGACGTCATCCGCGTTTAATAAAGAAGAAGAAATTTTGTTGGTTTGCTTCAAGTCGAGAAATAATTAGAGACGAGAAACTTCGGAAGAAATCAAGATGCCGCTTCTTCTCGAAGACTATTTGCGACGATGTTCGAAGACAAGATGCATGAGTACGTATTCAGGTCTAATAACGAATATATGACTATATAAATGAGCTGATTCTTAAGCCTATACGTCCAATGGATTAGATTACTGGCCAAAATAAGTGCAGCCCTCTTGAAGCAACTGGGTCTCGAATCCATGGTGATAATGTTGATGGTGATGATAGTGGTGATAATGGTTGTGATGTTGATAAATGTGCGGAATTGGATATTGAGGCGGAGGCCTGTACCTGTCCCTGTCCTTGTTCTTGTCCCTGCCCCTGCCCAGTTCCCTCTCCCTTTCCCTGTGCCTCTCCCTTTCCCTGTGCCTTTCCCTCTCTCTCCCTCTTCCTATGCCTCTCCCTCTTCATCTGTCTCTCCCTCTCTCGCTTCGTTTGCTTCTCGGTTTTTCCGTTTTTATTTTCAGTACGTTACCTGAGGAAAAGAATTCTCACTTTGCCACTCCCTCCACCCGGCTGCTCGAGATTCGCCGCCAGATGGTAGAAGTGGAACTGGTTCAAGATTTCCATCCAGAAAGAGGTAGGAAAGACTCCACTAACCTAAGACATCTAATCGATTCATTTGTAATCGTAATCTCATCGTGATTTTTACGAGCCGCGTCATATCAGCGCAGTTACAAATCTAGACGTTCATCTCTGGACAATTCCTTTGATACGAAGCAGCGCTCGTGAATAAGCTCGTGCCCTGCGCTTAGCTCTTGAGTAGCGCTTTATTAATTTGGACTTTACGATTACCATTACGATTACCAAAATTAATAGGTCGGGTCAAAATCGATTCTAGGTCAAGATCCAAAATGGCCAGGCAGGCAGACAGTCAGACAGCATCGGTGTATAGTGCTTAGAAATGAAGCGGTGAGGGACGAAATCTGATCCAATCTAATCTAAAAGCAAACTCATATAGCTCCGTTTTCGTAATGCACAAGGCATGGGATGGCAATGTGGCCGATTGGTTAGAGCGCTTCGCCTGTAATGCGGAGAGTACGGGATCGAGCTTCCCCGAGGCAGTTACAGTAAAGGGACCTTGAGCCATGGACTTCTATATAATAGCCAGCTATTATTAAGACGTCTATGAATATAGATATATATATATATCGTGGTTGGACCCTGAAGGAACATTTAGGCCCTTGGCACCTGCAAATAGGCACTTTTGAGTGCGCGCCTAGTTGTGGGCTATATATGTAGGCCTAGGTCTAATTGTGACCAATTACTGATCACGGCAGGTGGTCTACTGGAAGTGTGGGCGGTAGGAAACGCGGGAGCAGATTGAGTTGAAACAATTGAGGCAGTTGAGGTTTAGCTATTGTCTGAGTAAGACGGTCTTTTCGAGGACATTAGGCCGATGTTACGTCTCGACGGACTGAGATTGACAACCGTGTTTAATATAGTGTCGATAGTGAACTTTCTTAGATTTGCGCTGATGTACGTTATTGAATCTTCGTTTGTTGAAATAAAACTTTGAAAATCTTCACAATTGGCGAGCCTGCCAGGAGTCTACAAGTGTTAAAAGAAGATTGTGGGTCGAGTTTTGAATGTTACTTCAAGCGAAACTGTTGATATGTCGGCGATGAAAGATTTGATGGCCTTCGGCAAAGAATGCGGACTATCCGGCAAAGAGCTATTGGACTGGGTTACACAGAAGCAGGCCGAGGAAAGAGAAGATCGAGAACGGATCCGTGTTGCGGAAAAAGAGCGGATTGATAACCAGAAAGAACTGATTGATAACCAAAAGGAACTGGAGGAACTAGCTTTGGCTCGTGCCAAAGTTGAACGAGACACTCAGGTCCTACAGTCTAAGACCGTGAAGGCGGCCAACGGATCGGCCGCTAGCGAGGACAGTCTACCGGACGATGAAAATTTATGGCAGCGACGAGGAAGCGACGGAAGCGGTAGAGCATTCGGAAGTAAGGGCGCCAAAGGGCCAAAAATCCCGCCTTTCGAAGAGGACAAGGACGAACTGGACAGCTACCTCTTCCGCTTCGAAAGATATGCCCAGCTTCAGAACTGGAGGAGAACCGACTGGGCGGTTTATCTGTCGGCGCTGCTGAAGGGTAAGGCTCTTGAAGTTTACGCCCGTTTACCAGCCGAGGAGGCGCTGGATTACGACCGACTCAAGCAAGCGTTGCTGAAGCGCTTCAATCTGACGGAAGACGGATTCCGCACTAAATTCCGGAGCGCAAAGCCGGATGGAGGAGAGACTCCGCTTCAGTTCATTTCACGTCTTAATACCTACCTGCTGCGATGGATTGAGATGGCCGGAAAGGAGGATACTTTTGAAGACCTGAAAACGTTGGTAATCCGCGAGCAATTCATTAACACCTGCTCGAATGATTTGGCGGTATTCCTCAAGGAGCGAAGACCTGCGACGCTGGCGGAAGTAGCCGAAATCTCCGAGCGCTATACAGAAGCGCATCTTCCGAGATCGGAGGAAAGCGGAAACTCATCTCAAGAAGGATCGCCGAGAACTGATCGGAAATTCAAGGCACGGACGAAGGAACCAGTCAGACGTTGCTTCATCTGCGACAGCCCGCGGCATCTGGCCCGCGACTGTATGAAGAAAGTACCTGTGGCCAGTCTGGAGTACAAAGGTCAAGGATATCCAGAACAAAGAAACCGGAAGCCGTGGAAGAAGAGCCGACGACTCTCTTCAGCGACGAGCCCTGAGGTTGACTGCGATAACCGTCAACATGGGCTGCTGCCTGCATCACCGACAACCCGGCTGAAACAACCTGTACTGGCGCCGAGTAGAGGGAGTCCAAGGTGTCGAGCACATACCAGACACCAGTGTGAAGACTGTCTGATAACCGACGACGGCGAAGTTGGACCGATGTGCAACGCCATGCTGTCCGACAACGTGGAACTACGCTGTGGCTGCACGTTTCCAGTCATTGCAGACGCCTGCAGAGACACGGGTTCTGCAACGTCGATGCCAACTGCAGAAGGTTGGGTTGGACAACGGAAAGTAATCGTTCTGAGGGACACCGGCTGTTCGACTGTTGTTGTTAGAAGAGACCTGGTGCCAGACGAGGCCCTCACAGGTGCAACGAAGACCTGTGTCATGATAGACGGAACGATTCGTCGCGTACCTGTGGCAGAGATTGAGGTCGACACGCCGTTCTACAAGGGAACGATTAAAGCTGTTTGCATGCGAAGGCCATTATATGATTTAATTATTGGCAACATTTCTGGCGTACGTGGTAATTTAGTTACCTAAATGGTTGACAAGTGTTCTGAAATTATCTGATATTGATAGATTTGAACTGTTGCATTGTTAGAGTAGATGGTGTAGTCTAATTATTGCCTAATGTTGTTTAGTTTTGCCTAGCTGGTGCACTTTGTATAGGCCTGCTATAGACTTGTCGCTATTCGTCTGGTTTAAGAGTGAGAATTCTTGTCTCGAATGTTCACTCTTCGAAAAGGGGGAGTCTTGTGACGAATAGCAGATATATATATATATATCGTGGTTGGACCCTGAAGGAACATTTAGGCCCTTGGCACCTGCAAATAGGCACTTTTGAGTGCGCGCCTAGTTGTGGGCTATATATGTAGGCCTAGGTCTAATTGTGACCAATTACTGATCACGGCAGGTGGTCTACTGGAAGTGTGGGCGGTAGGAAACGCGGGAGCGGATTGAGTTGAAACAATTGAGGCAGTTGAGGTTTAGCTATTGTCTGAGTAAGACGGTCTTTTCGAGGACATTAGGCCGATGTTACGTCTCGACGGACTGAGATTGACAACCGTGTTTAATATAGTGTCGATAGTGAACTTTCTTAGATTTGCGCTGATGTACGTTATTGAATCTTCGTTTGTTGAAATAAAACTTTGAAAATCTTCACAAAGACGTCTATGCTTGAGCCTGTCTTTATTACGTCACGCTTTGTCACGGCAACAACAGCTGCGGAACATTATTGTTACGTCATCCGTGGGCCTCAAACCTCACTCTCAAATGCTCTGCGCCATCGACGTTGTGTTGTAGCCCAAGGTTGTCTGAACTTCTCAACTTAGGAAGGGGGCAATATCAAATACAGTTGTATAATCATTGTATTGTATCGATTAAACTGTGCAGTTCATCAGCTAATGCCTTGTCCATTAGATATCGGCGTTATGGGTGTTACTAATTTCCCCCGAGTTTGTTTATTTCTGTCTCTCTGCTTGTTTCTCTGTTTGCCTCTTTGCACAACTTAATCTTTCTCTTCTTTGCTGTGTGTCTCTGCCTGCCTGCCTGCCTGCCTGCCTGCCTGTCTGTCTGTCTGCCTGCCTACCTGTCTGTTTGTCTGTCTACCTGCCTACCTGTCTGTCTGTCTGCCTGTCTGTTTGTCTGTCTGTCTGTCTGTGACTGCCGTCCGTCCATTGAGAGCGCTGCTGATTTTTGAGCGGCGCTATATAAATTTTCGATTACAATTACAATTACAATTGCTTGTCTCTGCAGTGCATACATGTTTAGCTAATTAAAATTGGACAATTGGTTGTTGTTGCTGCTGCTGCTGATGATGATAATGATGGTGATGTAGATGATGACAATGGTGATGGTGATGGTGATGATGATGATGATGATGATGATGATGATGATGATGATGATGATGATGATTGTCACCAACTCTTTTCTTTCTTAGTTGTGACCTACCTCAAGAACTTTCCTTATCTCTACATATAAATTGCTCAACGACTTCTAACTGTTTAAGAATTAAATTGACACAGTTCTTTGAATGTTTCTTTCTTTCTTCAAACACAGTTTAATAACAACAACTCAACTCTTGCCTTACAACAACTGTACTACACTGTATAGTTCAAATTCACTGTCATCAGCAGTTTCTAAGTTTGGCGCGCTAACTGCACGTGTAAAGAGAATCTACCGTCAGCCAATGTTTAGGCTACTTTAGGCCAAGCGCCCACGAGCCGACAGCGCAACTAAGGCCTAAGACTAAAACGCTTAACAATCGATACACATTATATATATATCAACCTAAAGAACACCTGTGCTCATTATATATGCAAAACACTTGTTCACATTACCTCCTTCCCTTTCTTTGGATTGAGCAAATTAAATTTAAAAATTTGCGAAATCATCAGGTACTAAATTATGCAATAAACTTAATACTATATAATACAGTAAAATAAACAATCTTATAATCTAGATAAACAATCTGCTACAACATTTAATCGTCCTTTCTTATAATTAACCTCTACATCAAAAGTTTGCAGTGCTAAAGCCCAACGCACCAGTTTAGCAGACTTAGACATAGATTCAGTCAGATAAGTTAAAGGATTGTGATCGGTAAAGATGTGAACTTTAGATCCAATGATTATCTCTTTTAACTTATTTAGAGCCCAAACAATAGCATAGGCTTCTTTCTCTACAGTTGCCCATCTCTTCTGAGTGTCAGTCAATTTCTGACTTATAAATGATACAGGGCGTTCTATTCCCTTATCATCCATCTGTGTTAAAACAGCTCCTACTGCAAAATCACTGCTATCACAGTACAAATTAAAAGGTTTTCCAACATCAAAAACATATAAAACAACTTTAGAGCGTACAGCATCTTTAAGTAAATTAAATGCCTGTTGATGTCTATCAGTCCAATCAATCTTATCTGGAACATGTTTACTTGTCAAATCAGATAGAGGCTTCGCAATCTGTGCAAAATCTTTGATAAACTGTCTATAGTAACCAAAAATCCCAGCAATTGCTTAACTTGTTTCTTCGTTTCTGGGGTTTTCAAATTAATTAAACTTTCAATTCTATCTGGATTCATTTGAATTGTTCCAGAACCAACCACATGACCGATGAACTTTACCTCACTCTTACCAAAGATACATTTCTTTAAGTTCAGAGTAATGTTATGCAGTCTCATTTGCATTAAATATGCATCTAAATGCTGTAAATGAATCTTCCAATCATCTGAATGCACAGCAATGTCATCTACATAGGGCTCAGCAAATTCATTTATAGGCTGTAAAACCATGTTAATTGCTTTAACAAATGTTCTTCCTGAGTTGATCATCCCGAAAGGAACACGAGTAAACTCGTACAGTCCATTATGAGTAACAAAAGCAGTTTTCCATTGATCAGTTTGCTTAACAGGACAAGTCCAGTAAGCACTTCGACAATCAAAAATTGAGATCACATTTGATTTTCCAACTTTGTGCAAAACATCTTTCACAATCGGCATCGGATATTTACAATCCACAGTGAACGAGTTAATGTATCTGTAGTCGCAGGCAAGTCTCAGAGAACCGTCTTTCTTTTTAACAATTACCAACGGACTTGCCATTCTGCTCGAAGATGGTTTTATAATGTTGGCTTGAAGCATTTCTTTAATTTGTCGTTCAACTTCTGCTCGATAGATGAGTGGAATTCGGTAAGCCATAAATTCTTTTCACGAAATTCCGGTTTCAGTTCAATTTCATGTTCAACCAATGTACATAATCCAGGCTTTTCAGAAAAGCGATCAGAATATTTGTTCAGTACTTCCAGCAATTGTTTTTGTTGAGATAATGTTAAATGACTAATCTGTTCAGGATCAAGATTCAGTGAATTCTTTTCATCTTGCAAGTCATTCTTCGTCAGCAGTTCAACCACTGAACCAAAGTCTTCGTCTTCTTCAACGATTAGTCCACAACTCATTGCTCTTGTAATGTACTTTCTGATTTTATTTGCGTGAATTATCTTTCGACAATCGTCACCCATATCAATCAAATAAGAGTACTTTGATCTTCGTTGTATGACAGTACATGGACCATGCCATCGTGAAATCAGTTTATTTGTTGACGTCGGATACAACACAATAACTTTTTCACCCGGTTCAAATTCTTTATGTTTCGCTCTTTTGTTGTATTGATTCGTATACTGTAATTGCTTCTCTCGTGAATATGATTCTGCAAACAATAATGCTTTTTCCATATTTGCTTTCATGTCTTTCAAGTACTTTTCTGGTTGGATTCCAATATGAGGTGGTAAATTAATTTCTCTTGTCCAACTTTCTTTTAAAATTGCCAATGGTCCACGCGGAATCTTTCCATACACCAACATATAAGGAGCAATTCCAGTAGTTGCATTCGGTACTTCTCGTAATGCCCACACTGTAAACGGAATTACTTTGTGCCATTGCCTTGGATTGTCAACAATTACATGATGGATCATTTTCTTGAATGTTTGGTTCCATCGTTCTACTAATCCAGCTGCCTCTGGATGACCTGGCGTATCAAATCTTGGACTACACCCCATTAAATTCAGAAATTCTCTTGTCAGACTCGCAGTAAAATTTGTTCCTTGGTCACTTGTGATCACTGAAGGTACACCAACGTTCATAAACAACTCCATCAAAGCATCACACACAGCTTTCGCAGTTAATGATTTCAACAGAAACACTGTAGGCCATCTTGTGCAAGAATCGACAATACATAAACAGTACTTGTGACCTGCAGCAGATGCTGGCTCGATTGGTCCTACACAATCCATTGTAATTCTTCTAAAGGCTACATCTTCTCTTGGAATTGGAGTGATAGGAACCCTGTCCATCACCAAACTTCTTGCCTTTAACTGACATTTCTCACATGATTTGCAAAATTTCACTATATCTCTTCTCATCTTTGGCCACGTAAAAGACAACTTTATTCGTTCTCTAGTTTTCTCTTCTCCAAGATGTCCTCCAAATACTGATTCGTGAGCCAACTCCATCACTTTCATTCGTCGCTCTTTTGGTAACACCAATTGATATATCGTTTGCTCTAATATTCGATATCTCTTGTACAGTAAGCCATTTACCACGCAGAATTCAGATTCTTTATCTGGCGCTAACGTCCACCATGCTTTCAATGATTCATCTTGTCTCTGCTGTTCTTCGAATTTCTTTGCGTCTGCAATCTGCATCTGTTGTTCTTCATCTTTCTCATTTTCTTGAAACAAATCTGCTATCTCCACATCACATTCATTATCCTCTTTCGTTTCATTTACATTACCATTCTTGCATGCAGCCATCTCTTGTTCATTCATCTCTGCTGTTATACCGTCTTGCATTAAACTTTGTTGATCATCGCTTTCGTTTTCCTCTTCACTTGAACTTTCAGTTTCACTTTCCTCTTCGACATCTACCACTTTCTTTCGCTGACTCTGCAATCTCGTCGTTACATTCGCTTGCACATCTCCTTGTATCATTTTCACTTGTGGCACGGCTTTAAGTTCTGCAATGATTTCTGGATGCAACAAGAATCTTTCTGTGCTTCCCATTTTTGCAATACTAGCACACATCAATGTCACATACGGTGTGAACATTTGACTTTATGCGGAATTACCTCTTCTTCCACATCGTTACAACACAGCCTTACATCAACTTTCACCAACTTTGCAGGAATAGCATCTCCTGCCACGCACACATTGTAAGTTCACTTTTCCAATCTGCTCCACCTTCATGCCTTCCAGTAATTCTTCACTAATCACCGGAACCTCTGCTAGAAAACTTTTCGGGAAATCGGAGCTTTTGTCTGTTTTAGGCCTATGCGTTTTCGGGGATTCGGGCTGACCCCACGTAAACTACATGGTTTAACCCGCGCCTGTTCGTATATATATACGGCTCTGGTTTACACATATACCGCAAGCAGGCTTGGATTTAGGCATGTGCACTAAATTAAATAATTGACCTAGGCCTACTGCTAATTCCAATTAAAACTCGTAGCCTATATACTCTACGTCCATGTACACATGACAGAATTCTACCTGTTGCAGACAGTCTGGCATGCAAAACATTTATTAGGATAATTTATTCGTGATTATATAGCCTACTTCATAATGTACACCAAAGTGCGGTAAGCAATTGGCTCAATAAAGGATGTACTTACTTATTTTACCATGTACCAGTTCACAGAGAACCCACCATATAGGGGTAAGAAGTTGTTTTGACTTGTGTTTCATAATCGATTATGAAATATGTCAGTAGGCCTAGTGCACAGTGCGCACAGACACAAATTCATTGCAATTAAAAAATATCTAAAACTAAGAAACGGTTAAAAGGTCAGAAATTAGTTTATATCGGAAGTTTAGTATTCAAAATGTATCTGACTGCGTCAACTCCATGCGCAGAATAGTGTGACTTGAAGAGCAGGTTAAAATAAAGTAGTAGTGTAGTTACCTGTTCTAGCCTTGGTAATCTATTGTTTTAGCGTTCTAAATTATTGGCCGTCGTATGGGTTTTAGCTTCGGCCGAATACAAGTTCGATTGATGAAAAGAATTCTTGCTATTAACGGTGAAGAGGGTATGATGAAAAGATTGTAACTGAAGGCGCTAAAACTTTGTATGCCGAGAATGCCGAGTTGAGAAAACTGAAGGCGCTTTGTATGCCGAGGCCGAGAAAACTGAAGGCGCTTTGGATGCCGAGTGTCGAGAAAAACTGGAAGGCGCTTTTTATACCGAGCCGAGTGTCGAGAAAACTGAAGGCGCTTTTATATACCGAGGTCGAGAAAACTGAAGGCGCTTTATATACCGAGGCCGAGAAAATTGAAGGCGCTTTGAATGCCGAGGCCGAGAAAATTGAAGGCGCTTTGAATGCCGAGGCCGAGAAAATTGAAGGCGCTTTGTATACCGAGGCCGAGAAAACTGAAGGCGCTTTGTATGCCGAGGCCGAGAAAACTGAAGGCGCTTTGTATACCGAGGCCGAGAAAACTGAAGGCGCTTTGAATACCGAGGCCGAGAAAACTGAAGGCGCTTTGAATGTTGCCGAGGCCGAGAAAACTGAAGGCGCTTTGAATGCCGAGGTCGAGAAAACTGAAGGCGCTTTAAATGCCGAGGTCGAGAAAACTGAAGGCGCTTTAAATGCCGAGGTCGAGAAAATTGAAGGCGCTTTGAATGCCGAGGTCGAGAAAACTGAAGGCGCTTAAAATGCCGAGGCCGAGAAAAACTGAAGGCGCTTTGTATGCCGAGGCCGAGAAAAAATTGAAGGCGCTTTGAATACCGAGGTCGTCGAGAAACTGAAGGCGCTTTGAATGCCGAGGCGAAAACACCTAGCATGTATGCCGCCGAGAAAATTGAAGGCGCTTAATAATACCGAGGTCGAGAAAATTGAAGGCGCTTTGAATACCGAGGCCGAGAAAATTGAAGGCGCTTTGAATGCCGAGGCCGAGAAAACTGAAGGCGCTTTGTATGCCGAGGCCGAGAAAACTGAAGGCGCTTTGAATGCCGAGGCCGAGAAAACTGAAGGCGCTTTGTATGCCGAGGCCGAGAAAACTGAAGCGCTTTGAATGCCGAGGTTGAGAAAACTGAAGGCGCTTTGTATACCGAGGCCGAGAAAACTGAAGGCGCTTTGTATGCCGAGGCCGAGAAAACTGAAGGCGCTTTATATACCGAGGCCGAGAAAACTGAAGGCGCTTTTGAATGCCGAGGCCGAGAAACTGAAGGCGCTTTGAATACCGAGGTCGAGAAAACTGAAGGCGCTTTGAATGCCGAGGTCGAGAAAACTGAAGGCGCTTTAAATACCGAGGCCGAGAAAATTGAAGGCGCTTTGTATACCGAGGCCGAGAAAACTGAAGGCGCTTTGAATGCCGAGGTCGAGAAAACTGAAGGCGCTTTAAATGCCGAGGCCGAGAAAATTGAAGGCGCTAAAATTTTAAATGCCGAGGTCGAGAAAATTGAAGGCGCTTTGTATACCGAGGCCGAGAAAACTGAAAGGCGCTTTGAATGCCGAGGCCGAGAAAACTGAAGGCGCTTTGAATACCGAGGCCGAGAAAACTGAAGGCGCTTTGTATACCGAGGCCGAGAAAACTGAAGGCGCTTTGAATGCCGAGGTCGAGAAAACTGAAGGCGCTTTGAATACCGAGGTCGAGAAAACTGAAGGCGCTTTGAATGCCGAGGCCGAGAAAACTGAAGGCGCTAAAATTTGGTATGCCGAGGCCGAGAAAACTGAAGGCGCTTTGTATACCGAGGCCGAGAAAACTGAAGGCGCTTTGTATACCGAGGCCGAGAAAACTGAAGGCGCTTTGTATACCGAGGCCGAGAAAATTGAAGGCGCTTTGAATACCGAGGCCGAGAAAACTGAAGGCGCTTTGAATACCGAGGCCGAGAAAACTGAAGGCGCTTTGTATACCGAGGCCGAGAAAACTGAAGGCGCTTTGTATGCCGAGGTCGAGAAAACTGAAGGCGCTTTAAATGCCGAGGTCGAGAAAATTGAAGGCGCTTTGAATGCCGAGGTCGAGAAAACTGAAGGCGCTTTGAATGCCGAGGCCGAGAAAACTGAAGGCGCTTTGAATACCGAGGCCGAGAAAACTGAAGGCGCTTTGTATACCGAGGCGAGAAAACTGAAGGCGCTTTTTGTATACCGAGGCCGAAAACTGAAGGCGCTTTGAATGCCGAGGTCGAGAAAACTGAAAGGCGCTTTGAATGCCGAGGTCGAGAAAACTGAAGGCGCTTTTAAATGCCGAGGCCGAGAAAACTGAAGGCGCTTTGTATACCGAGGTCGAGAAAACTGAAGGCGCTTTGAATACCGAGGCCGAGAAAACTGAAGGCGCTTTGAATGCCGAGGCCGAGAAAACTGAAGGCGCTTTGAATGCCGAGGTCGAGAAAACTGAAGGCGCTTTGAATGCCGAGGTCGAGAAAACTTTTTGTATGCCGAGGCCGAGAAAACTGAAGGCGCTTTGTATACCGAGGCCGAGAAAACTGAAGGCGCTTTGAATACCGAGGTCGAGAAAACTGAAGGCGCTATGAATGCCGAGGTCGAGAAAACTGAAGGCGCTTTGAATGCCGAGGCCGAGAAAACTGAAGGCGCTTTGTATACCGAGGCCGAGAAAATTTTTGAATGCCGAGGTCGAGAAAACTGAAGGCGCTTTGAATGCCGAGGTCGAGAAAACTGAAGGCACTTTGAATGCCGAGGCCGAGAAAACTGAAGGCGCTTTGAATGCCGAGGCCGAGAAAACTGATGGCGCTAAAACTGAAGGCGCTTTATATGCCGAGGTCGAGAAAACTGAAGGCGCTAAAATTTTGTATGCCAAGAAAACTGAAGGCGCTAAAACTCCGTATACGCCTACGTGACTTGACTGTGATCATTTGGTGGACTGTGGCCATGTGATAATATTATTGACTCCTTAAGTAGGCCTACCTGGGGCAAAAATAATACTTGCCACAATTGGATGGTATGTAGCCGTTCCAGATGTTATTAACGGTCTCCAGACATTTATATTTGCCTCTTATAATAATAATACCTGAGGGATTATAGATACCTCAGGTAAAGAAAATATATAAATAATAATAATATTTCCTTCACCAAATATGGTGGTAGCACAGTAACAAGAGAAAAAACATGGATACAACATTCTCAGGACAGTAGACCTAAAAGTATAACAGTTTACATAATACAAATTATACTATGTGCAAAGAAGATCACACACAAAGTTTATAACGGTGTTCCCTAAAAATTTCGAAAGAGTCTCGTTCTTCTTAACAGCCAGCAACCCTTGATGTTAGTTAGGTTCCTATGTAAACCTACAATGCAGAATATCTTCAACACGACAGTGGCTGACCTTGAAGATTTTGCATGCCATTGGTGTAGGTGTTGTTTAGCGTGTTCAGTTCACTGTTACTGAGGTTCACAGCCTCCATTCCATACAGCAAGAACGGTTTGCAGTGCGCATAACAAGAAGCAGTTAATACTGACTCAATGAATTTGCAACATTTGCTATACAAAAGGTTGAAACACTTAGAACTAGACACTCATTTCATGCAAACAAACTTTAAATGATTTGGCAGAAACAAGAACACAAACCAAATAAATATTTGAGTTTTTCGACATACAGTAGTTAATTTGAACACAATTTACACTAATCACTTTACATGCAGGACGAAAAGAAGGACCAATCCTCATTACCCAAGATTTATTTACATTTAATTTCCTGTCAATACTCTAGTTCTTCAACACAAATAGGGCTTGTGGGTACAGAAGTGATGCCGACAATGTAAATAAAGGTGGTCGGCATACGTAATGCTGCTATTAATGCACCCCCAGGATAATGATCAAGGTGCTTGATGAAAATTTTAACTCCACAAACTAGCAGTCTTTCGCACTGGGAGCGCCTCTGATAGGTGTTCACTGGCGCTTTATAAATTTATAAATACAAACTAGAATGATCATATCAGGCAACATGTTATCCCATCTGACATAGGCTGCACACATACTATACCAACTTATGAGCCTGCACAAAAACTCATGAAGGATTGATCTATCCATTAACTTGCTGGATAATGCATAGTGATTGACTCTATCAAAACCTTTGGACATGTCAAAAGCACACAGGTTTACATTAGATTAGATTAATAAACGTAATCAACTACTGATCTGACAGCAAGCAACGCATAAGAACAACCAGAGCCATGTTTGAAACCAAACTGCAGGTCTGATGCTGAATGCTGATCAACTGATGAGACACGTGATCAGTTATTTTCGACACGTTATGGTGAACGTTTGAAATACGAGTTATCAGATGTACATGTTGTTTCGTGACGAGCTACAGGAAGACTATATGAATTTAACTTATTTCATTCTTCACGCCAATCACCGATTCTCCATGACGCCGATAACATTCTCTTCGATACGAGCAATCTTCGAACCACTCGACGATTCAAAATAGACTGTTGGTAGACGACGAGTGAATGCGAACACGCAGTTCATCCTCTTTTTTCGCAAGCGAAGAGATTATCATCACGGATCATCTGTAACAAGGCATCAGATAAGTTTATTAAAATAATACACATCTTAGATAAAAATACTGCTCATAGCCTCAGGCAGTTAGGAATTGATTGTATTTGTTGTTTGAACTACTGGATTTCACTTTAATATAATTTATAACAAAACTACAAAATGTCTGGTGTCTATGTGAACATGACTACTTTGTGTAATGAGGTTACTTTCTTCAGACACATACGATGAGGCAAAATAACTATCGAAAGATGGGCATTACAGTAGATATATTGCCATGCATACTCATCTGGTTGAACAATAGTTCTAAGGGATAGAAAGCACACAGTCTATAGGATGAGCATGCTCGGCCTCTATCTGATCTAAGCCTGGGGCTTTAACACATTTCATTTTACAGCTGCACAAGTCAGCCACCTCTACAGATACCGTGCTGTATTCACATGCTGGATAGTACTGGCTGAACCTAGCAAGAAGTTTATTTCCCAGTTCTTGGTTGTGTTTTTCATTAATTATTGGAGGAGCATGCATTTTTAAAATTGATGGCAATTTTACTGGGTTCAGTAAAGTCATCCACTGCAACAGAAAGTTTGCGTTTACTTTTAAACTTGCCTTCCCATGTTTACCAGAATGCAGTGGTATCTTTTGACAGTACTTAAATAATTGTGCAAATCATCAGAAATGTGGTCATCCTCTGCTGCAACAACATATTGGTCATGATCAACATGTTCGTCGTCACTTTCATTATCATTGTAATCATCACAGTATACGGTACAGAGAATCTATCTCTTGTCTGTCCATCTCTTGCTCTCTTTCTCTGTCTGTATGTCTCTATCTTTCTTTCTGTCTCTTTATAATGCCAGTCTGTCTTATGTGTGTGTGCATGTGACCTTGGTCAAGAAAGGGACCACTTGTCGGAAATGGACTTATTAACAGTTTCCATAAGGGGTCAATGCATAATTACAAAACGCTCCAGGGCGGGTTTGAAAACATTACGAAACGTTAGGTGGGTGAGTGTGTGGAGACGAACGTTGCATAACGCTTTTACCAACAGTTAAGTTATAGATTAATTTTAAAATTAACATTGAATGACACCTCAGACACGATGTGATCGAAGTTCAAACTTCGTGCCATTGATTTAAAAGTTAACTAAAAACACTCAATAGTATAAATCAACACTAAGCAGACAATGTCAGCAAAAGTTCAGATCAACATATCTGTGCTCCCATTTGCGTAAACTGGAATGCGCTGTTCTAATTGTTTGGATCTTTCATAGTGTTAGCGGCAGAACAATGTGGTAATTCTCCTTGGATTCCTAACCTCGAAGAACCACTTTAAAGCATATTTTACTTCGTGGTCACGAATTTCAAACATTTAAATTGATGCCCAACAAAAACTGAGCGATATTTTTATTAATAATTATCGAAGTGCTAAGACTAAGCAAATAATTAGTTCATCTTAATTTTGATTACTTATTATTAAGCAATTTAGTCCATGACACTTTTCAGCAGCATATAAAACAGGTTACTCTTAACGTAAAACTTTAAAAAACAAAATTGTGTTTCAAACATGACTATCATTTACTGTCAAATTCTAATTCACATACTATATTAAATTTGCAATAAAATATGAATTATTTGCCCATTCACATAGTAAATATAAAATGATTTTTTGTAACAACAAATATGTAACACTGGGTTGGTGGGTCTAGGAAAACGTTACGAAGCGTTATAGGGTGTGTGGGTGAGTCAAAAACGGTCATTTTTGGCGTTGTGTAATTATGCAATGACCCCAAGCTTATACCACCAGAAAATCAGGCCAAAAATTTCAGAACGTTTGGTCCAATATTTATGCACATTTTAAAGAAAATATAAAGTACTTTTTATGTACTTCTAAGCAGTGCCGTCTTAACACCATTGTAGGCCCTGGGCAAAGCAATGCACTTGGGGCCTCTGTCCACCCACGGGCATACAAATTTAAATGGTCAATGAAATCAAGTCCATAGATGCATTGGTACTTTCAACATTCACTTTGTGATTAAATGAATGTTCAAACATAAAGAAACATATTGTAAAGCACAGATTAATCAACAAAACTAATGAACAATGTAACGTAAGCCTTGAGAAAAAAAAATATTTCCACAAAAAAATGATAACCACAGAGAGTCTCACAGAGATGGTAAAGTATGAGTAACTTATACTTAATCAACACAAACGTTTGCAAAATTTCTTTGCAGAGAATGGACTTAAAATTGGCTTAAAGCCAATGGTCTTTAGGATGTCATTTTCAATGCACACGGAGATTATACTCCTCGGAGACTTTAATGTTGACTTATTGAAGGTAAATGAGCATAAAGAAACTAACATTTTTTATAATTGCCTAATCTCCAATCAGTACCTTCCGGTTATTACAAAACCTACCAGAATAACCCATAACACCAAAACACTAATTGACAATATTTTTTGCACTGCATGGTCCAAGTTGCAATATGCTTCTATCGTCATATCAGATCTATCAGATCATTTGCCCATTTACGCACAATTTGCACTTGAGGCCACAACTAAACAAGAATTTTTTAAAAGGGAAAGTAGACCTATCACCGACACGGGCTTAAAACAATTTGAAAAGGCTCTTGTAGAAATGAACTGGGATACGGTTTTGAGTCACTGTACGTCAGGTCGAGTTAATGAAGCATATGACTGCTTTATTGCTAAATATAGCAGGGCCTATAATAATGCATTTCCATTAAAATTCGATTCAAAGGACTCAAAGACAAACTATACCCAAACCTGGATGTCGACCGGGTTATTAAAAGCCTGCCGAAAAAAAATAAATTATATGTTAAGTACCTGAAGAACCCCAGTATCGATAATAAACAAAAATTTACTACTTATAGAAATAAATTTAAGTTAGTTCGAATTAATGCTGAACGAAATTACTATGCCACAGAATTCTGCAAATACCATAACGACCTAAAGATGACCTGGAAATTAATTCGTTCGGCAATGCACCTAGATACTAAACATCCAAAAATAGATCACTTGGTAATTGATGGGACAAAAATTGATAATGCTGACCTAATAGCTAACAGTTTTAACGATTATTTTCTTAACATAGCTAACGACTTAGCCAAGAGGCTTCAAGACCCACCCTGCCCCTTTGAGGATTACTTGCCACCTTCTAACCTGAATTCTATGGGACTAACTCTGACCATCCCAGAGGAACTCTTGAATATAGGGTTGAACTTTAAAAAAAACTCATACTATTGATGATATCGTTCTCCCTACATAGCATACTCCAAATCTCTCTTCTGTAATCATACCCCTGACAGACGATTGGTCATAGCTCTTTACATATAGGTCCTATCAGCGATGGGACTATCGAAGGCTAAAACAAAGAAGTTTTTAAAACATGAAAGCTATTTACTGGATCATTTTACTGTGAAATACGTAATACAAAATACGAACAATAGCAATGTCCCTAATTGATGCCTTTCATACTTGAGTTACATACGGGTAAAACGTGTATTATTTCGACCAAACTTTAAGTTCTTTGAAGTGAGTTGATCCCTGTAAGTATTACCATAATAAGTGTCTTGATTGGCACTGATTGTATTTGTCTAAAAACGAATGTCCATAACTAACGACTACAACGAATTATGTCGGTTCATTAGCGGCATATGACCAATCGTCCTATGACCAATCGTCTGGATACCATGATATCGATCCCTACATAGCAACTCCAAATCTCTCTTCTGTAATCATACCCCTGACAGAAATTATTAATTGCTCTTTAGCATACGGCATTGTCCAGGATCAACTGAAAAGCGCAAAAGTAGTCCCAATTTTCAAGAAGGGAGAAAAGAAATGCCTGGCCAAATACCGACCCATCTCCGACGATTCTCCGTCCTCCCTTAAAGGACCCTTATTTTGCAAAATTCCTAGAAAAAGTTATGTACGATAGGCTTAGCTCCTACGTCAATAAAGCAAAATTAATCCATCCATCTCAACATGGATTTCAGCCGGGACACTGCACATTTGTGGCATTGCTCGATATAGAGAAAAAAATTTCAAAAGCAATTGACAATAATGAATACTCGACTGGAATCTTTATAGATTTAGCGAAAGCTTTTGATATGGTAGATCACTCTATCTTATTTAAAAAAATGTTGAACTTCGGTATCCGGGCCTACAACTAAAATGGTTTCATAGCTACCTTAGTGAACGCACACAAAGAGTTTTATGTATCGGGTCTCTTTCGGCCTCGGGCCACATCGCATATGGAGTCCCTCAAGGGTCAAATCTCGGACTACTCCTATTCTTACTGTATATCAACGACCTAGCTAATGTATCAACCCTACACTTTATCCGGTTCGCGGACGATACCAATATATTTTACTCTAACCGTTCCTGTACCTCCCTTATGGAAATCGTCAACCGCGAATTAACCTTAATCAGTAAATGGTTTGTTGCTAATAAACTTACGTAGAGAAAACCAACTTTATAAATTTTAAATCACATAGAAAAATCAAACCAGTAAACTTGGCCTTAACCCTCGAAGGAACTCCTATCCGTCAAGTAGACTCCACTAAGTTTCTTGATCAGCATTTATCATGGAAAACACACATTGATTACATCGCACAAAAAATAGCTAAAAACATAGGAATAGTATCAAGAATCTCGTATCTCCTCCCAAAAACAATTAGGTTAAACTTATATTATTCATTAATTCTCCCATATCTAAATTATTGCAATTTAATCTGGGCCTCAAATTACGAATCTCGAATCCATAAATTAATTATCCTTCAAAAGAAGGCAATTAGACTAATCCAGGGAGCCCGTAAAGACGCTCATACCGCCCCCATGTTTAGGGACTTGAACTTACTAAACTTAACACAGATAAGAAGTCTGCAAATAGGAGAATTTATCTATCGCTACGAACATAACTTATTACCCACCTCTTTTGCAGGGTACTTCACTCTCGGCTCCCAGATTCATGATCACTTCACGAGGAGGGCTACATCATACCGACCAGCAAAAGCGCGGACTAACACAAGGGAATTCAGCATTAGAGCTACTGGACCATTACTCTGGAACTTCATTCCATATGAAATTCACTTATCCAAAACTCTACATGAATTTAAAAAAAAAACTACGTTCGTTTCTTACTGGCGCACACCAATTGCCACTATGAAAAATTATTTTAATGATAAACTATATGTATATTTAAACTTATGCCTGTTTGCACGATACACCGGTCCTCGAGTGGTTTAGTTAAGCTAGATAAGTTTAGTTAAGTTACCTAATTTCTATTTTTGTCTTCGTTGTTCTTCTACAAATAAATCATTTTATATTTTAGTTTGTTCAGCCATCTACTGAACCTACAAAACTTGACGCTTCTGGGTGTCTCCAACTAGCGGGATGTCAATCCCTTAGGAGCCACCCAATGCTCCCGTTAATAACTCTCTCTTTGTACTGCAACATCAGTTATGTGTCTTTACTCTTTACTTCTCCCTGTTTACAATTACGTTGTTACTGTTTGTCACAAATGTAAACCTATGGGTTGTTACCGGCTGCAATAAAAAAATATTGATTGATTGATTGGAAAGCCAGTTCAAACGCTGCTGCCCCACTGTGGAGGTCACGCACGCAGTAATTTTTCTGGTCTTTTTATTTGGAGCCCCTGGCGACTGCCCAGCGTGCCCAAGCCTTAAGACGGCACTGCCTTTAAGTAATTCTAAGAAATATGGCTTTAAAACTTTCCACCTAGGAAGTGAACGTAATACAGCAGAGAAGTTGGTGCTTGTAAAGAGGATTTACTAACTTGGTAAGATTCCGAGTTGCGGTGAGTGACCGAGGAGATGTCGAACGACCTCTTCATGACCTTTCTATGTCGCCTTCGACAAAGGACTTGACCCATCCTATACAAAACAATTCCACACATGAAAATAAAGCCTGAGCCATCTCGCTAATTAATGTATAAGGATGAAGTAATTTGCATTGAGAGAGGCAGCAGGAGAGAGAAAGTAAGGGAGTGGATTAGAGGACAGGGAGAGATGAAGGGGCAGATGGTGAGAAGAACAGGAGTGAGGGAGAGTGGGAAGGAATGGGCAGTGATGGACAATAACTATTTTTTTTAGTTAAACTATAACTATTTTTTAACTAAAATAAAAAAGTTTAACTGAAAGTTGGCAACTGAATTTGCAAATAAGTTAACTAAACTACAAATATTTAGTTAAACTTTTTCCAACTTCTAACAAACTTTTTCACAAACATTTTCAAGATGACAGAGGCTGAGTGCACTGTAATAAAGCACAGTGTCAATGACAATTCAAACTATGTAATGTGTACTAGACTACATGTAATAGTCTAAGTACAGTTCTGCAAGAAAATCATGAAGAAAGTTGCTATGATTCTATCTATGCATATCTATGCTATCATTCAAACAATAATGCAAACGATGACGCATCGTGCAATGCAGTTCACTTGACTTGAGTAATAAAACCAGAGATCTAGCGTGGCCTTGATGTATAATATTGTATATCGATATACATAATTATACTGCCTATTCAAATGTTGGTAAAGTCGTAGTTTACGTTGCTAAATTATTCTAATGTCTTCAATGCCGTACTTGACGTTGGTAAGTAAGAAGTCTACCTATGTGCATGTTAACTATCATCAATCCACCTTCCATTTCATTAAGAAATTTTTTCATCAATCCAACTTCTATTTAATTTGAAAAAATTACTTTTATCAATCCAACTTCTATTTCATGAAAGAAATATTTTTCATCAATGGAACTTTTATTTAAGCAAAGATATATTCTCATGGATCCATCGTCTAATTACGGAAACAATTATTTTCATCAATCCAGTGGTAGAACTCGGGATTTACTGGGGTGGTCATAGAGGCACCAAATCTTACCTCGTGATACCTGGCACCTAAACTAGTCGATCGCACCTATTCCCGATCTGCGGAAACGATCCGTTAAGTTTTTACAAATTTTTAAAAATCCAATGTTAAACACTCGGCTATAGCATGTTTACGTTACTCTACGCCTATAATGCCGGAAGTCACGTTAAGGATGCGCCATTCACATATATAACTTTTATAGCGCATTGGTTTCAAACGCAAGAGAAACTCATCCGCAGATAATCGTTGTATCGTTTATATTTAAATATTCCGCGCCTTCTAAGCTTTCTTGCGCTCCACGAAACCTGCTTTAGCAGTTTTTTCTCCCTCCCTTCTCAAACGGACTTGGATTATAATTATTAATTAATTAAATTTGTAATTCGACAACTGACGCTGGTACCATGTGGTTAGCTTCATGAAGCGCGGTATTAATTCGCAGTTCACGATTGTAAGAGACTGGGTGTAGATAGGGTGAAATAACCAGATAATTGAATTGTTTATATGTATCAAAATTCAAGATTCCATACTCTATGTAAATAACTATTATAAAGAGATAGTTATAACCTCTTTGACTAATAAAGTTCTAGGCTACTGTAAATAGGTTTGCCAGACGTTCGGCAAAAGGACATGTCCTCTCTTTCATCCTCAATTCCTCATGTCCTCTGTCCGGCAGGCAAAGCTAAGCACCTGTAACTTAGGAGACCATCTGACTCCATCAGTGTGATTTTCCTTACAGATTTTATTTTAGTTATGGTTACAGTTATAGATAATGGTTTTTATTTTAGTTATAGTTACAGTTATAGTTAAATTTTTATTTTAGTTATAGTTATAGTTATAGTTATCTTTTATTTTTTAGTTATAGTTATAGTTAATGGATTTTTATTTTAGTTAATTTTAGTTACTACTTAGTTACAATAATTAAGGCTATTAGCAAAATTGTTCCATATACTTCTTATTGCCGAAAAGTGTTAAAGAAACTGCTGTATAGAAGCAGTCACCAGCTGCAGGAGTTGTTATAACAGTGAAGAGCTTCATGAATGAAGGGTGAAGTTCATACAGCAAGCCCTTGGCAACTGACCTCGAATACTCATCACAGGTTTGAGGAATGCTTGACCGTAGCAGACCAAGCATATCAGTAAGGATTGATTCATTCAACGTAAAAAGTTGCTTGGTTCTGAGTGCATATCCAAACGCCCTGCCATTACAAATGATACTCAATCTCAGCCACGTATCTATCAACAGAATTTCCATCACCACAGCTGAGTTTTGTTGAGGGCAAGAAACCTTAGAAGGCGCCGAATATCTAAATATAAACGATACAATGATTATCTGTAGACATAGGTTTTTGTGAGTTGCAAGGCAATGCGCTATAAAAATTTCATATAGGCCCTATGATTGTCTGCAGATATTATGTTCATCTTTGTAATGCGCTATAAAAGTTCATGTGAATGGCGCATCCTTAACGTGACTTCCGGTATAGGCGTAGAGTAACGTAAACATGCTATAGCCGACTGTTTAACATTGGATTTTAAAAAATTGTAAAAAATTAACGGATCGTTTCCGCAGATCGGGAATAGGTGCGATCGACTAGTTTAGGTGCCAGGTATCACCAGGTAAGATTTGGTGCCTCTAGGACCACCCCAGTAAATCCCGAGTTTTACCAATCCAGTTTCTATTGAATCCAAAACTTAATTTCATCCATCCAGCTTCTATTTACAGGAAAAATTATTTCGATCGATCGAACTTCAATTTTGAACACAGGAGCGTTTTCATCAATCCCACTTCCATTTAGGGAAACAATTTATTTCATCAATCCAGCTTCCATTTTACAGTGACAACATCAAATAATTTAGCAACGTAAACTACGACTTTACCCAAATGTTTACTTGTTAATTATGTTCATTCGGGTCTGACTTAGAAAATCAATTTCGGGAATCCGGCGGAAATTCGTTTCGGGAAATTGGGTTTCGGCCCACACCCTTATTTTATGGCGCCATAGAAATAATAATTGTCGTTGTTATTATTTTTTCCTTTTTTATTATTATTATTACTCCTTTCTCCACTCAAATAAAGAATCATCACAAAGTTATATCCTTTCAACTTAACTTTCGTTTTATTAAGAAAGCAACAACTTATTCCAACTGACCTTTACAGAGTAACAGTTTTCGCTCAACTGATATGATCTCAAATTTAAATCCCTTCTTTACTTCCGCCCTCAGCAAGGCAGCCAATCAGGAGCCTTCGGTGATTTTCGTCACGTGACACATTTTATAGCGCAGTAAAATAAAGTAAGTAAGTATATCATTTATTGAGCCAATTGCTTACCGCACTTTGGTGTACATTATGAAGTATACAATCACGAATAAAATCATCCTAGTAATAAATGTTTTGCGCGCCAGACTGTCTGAAACAGCTAGAATTCTGTCGTGTTTGTACATGTCATGTTAGCATTTCTGCGTTTTTGTCAGATTGTTTTCTCAATTAAACGAATATATATATATAATATTTTTCAGATGGCTAGGCATCTGATTAATATGAACGGTATTGTGCCATTTCTATGAGGTTTACGATCCGAAATACGAAAATCACAAAAACAAAAAAACACAAAAAAACAACTTTTCATTTTGAAAAGTTTGTTTTTTGCTCCTCTGTATAGGCTACCTTTTGAGTCGGTGGCGGTAAAAGACATAGTCTAGGCCTACTGGCAGAGCTGCAAAGGTTCAAAATCTTAAAACTTCGAGTAGGCCTAAATGTTGATTACTAACTGACTGTAGGGTATAGTTCCCTTGTTTGGGCACCTTAAGGATTAAAGGCTCGTATCATATTGATTTTGACACGTATACTTATTGTTTGGTGTTGTTTGGTTAGCTGAAACAGTAGGTAATGAAAATATATTGAATACATACAATAGATTGCAAAGCAATATTAGTTGTGCAGAAAAAATGACACACCCCTCAAAGTGCCCATATTAGGACATGGTGCCCTAATTTGAACACTAAATATTTAACGTGTAATAATTATAGTAGTAAATATGGCCTCAATTTGGGCATACAAAGTTACCTAGAATGGGCACTGCCCAAATTAAGAATAAGCTTTACCCAATATTAACGTGTAATATAGTAGTAAATTTGGCCTCATACACTGCCCAAATTAGGAACACCCAATGGTGCCCAAATTAGGCTCTACGCAATACCCCCCTAGGAAAAAATTTTTTAAAGTGTGCTTACTTTCTCCCTCATTATCGCTCACATGGGGCGAAAAAGCTACACTTCACCAAACATCTGCAAAAAACCGATTGAAAATACATTAAAAAACAACGCGCCCACAGCTACTGAACCGTATATCGAACATTATAGAAAACTGGCATGCTAAAAACATTTACTTCTTACTTTCGAAGCGCAATTTTCCGCCGACATACGTTGCTGTTTTATAACAGCAATACTTATAGTTAATAATATTTCCTAGAAGGCACCACCGTATGTCGTCTATATTTTGAGATTCAAGGGGGTGCCCATGTTAGGAACCTGCCCACATTAGGGTTACCCACCCTAAGTGAATGACTGTCAATTTAGTTGTCTGTCTAAATAGCAGAATAGAATATGAGTATTTTACATATTCTTAAAGACCACATTTTTGGCTTTAAAATTACACCAAAAGTTTGGTTCTACCTTTTTTTTTGACAAAGTTACGAATGATTGTGTTTTTTTAATTTCTTCATTTATTTTAATATAATTATAGGCCTAATCACAAAAATAAAAGTATTCTCTGTACAAAATTCTGAAAATACACATTTAATAAAACAATGAATTTCATCAAATGTGAGACTTCAGAAATGTAAAAAAAATTTTCACCCATTTTCATTAAAATCTGAAAATAAGAAAAAGTGATATCTGATAATATTTTGCTGTTTTCCAAGGAGTGTAAATTGCCGACATCCGACTCATTTTGATCCTTTGGGTCACAATTATGATGAAAGCAACGAAATTCATTAGTCACAATTCTAGAACGTGCACGATAGCCTAACGATGTCAACGACGAGGAACTTAGGCCTAGCCTACTGTTCAACGACCAGCAGCATGTCCAGTGTCGTGCACATCGTTAACCGCATGCCGCTACTTTATAGGCGCAGGTTGTGATGGCATGGCCTTATAGTAGGACTGGTGGCTGGTTCGAGCTTACTGAGTCGCAGGGACGGCTCTTTAATGATTTGGGCACTAGAGGTGCAAATCTTTCGTACGCTTTGCAGCACAAAGACTAAACGGGCAACCTGTCGCCAGAGCAGGGTGAGAATTGTTGGGGTTGGGGGGGTTCAACCCCTAGTCTTTCTTAGGACCCCCTAGTTAAGTCTTCATTGCACACCCCAGGGCGGTCGATTCCAACCCCCCTCCCCAGTTCTGAGTTGCACTAGTGTGATTTAGCATTATTGACTCTGACAAAGAGAAGAAATTTCCATGGTGCAATTCAGTGGTGTGGCTACTTTGCTCAAAGCCAAATATCCATTGATTAAGAGCTTTCACTGTATGGCCCATCGCCTTGAACTCGCAGTTAAAAATGCAGTAGACACTGTCAATGTAGCATCTCAATTCCGTATTTTTATGGATGAGTTATACAAAGTGTATAGCATTTCCCCCAAAACCTGGCTGAATTACAAGCCGTAGCTGATTCATTTGCCATTGAAATTCTGAAGGTTCAAAAAGTATTTGATATTCGTTGGGTGTTTTCATCCTATCTGGCTGTTCGGTCAGTGTTGCATGACTATGCAGCATTAAATCAACATTTTGTAAATAATTGCTCTCAGGAATCAGCAAGAACTTCAAAAGAGAAATGCAAATATAAGGGTTTACTAAAGAAACTTAATTCGTGGATTTTTGTAGATGAGACTTGCTTACTTAAAGATGGTTTGCGTTGTTTGAAGCAGTTGTCTTTGTACTTGCAAAACAATGATTCAAATATCATACATGCGATGGATCATGTAGATAATCTACGAGAGAAAATGCTTGCCTTAAAAGTTAGCAATGGGAGAACTCTTAAAAAATTTTTGGAAAGTTTTGCAGTAGGAGGTTGTTACAAGAGGGTATCCATAACTAAGAGTGAAAGTGATGATTTAAAATTTGAGGCTTTTCGTTTGTTCACAATTTTTTCAAGCACTGCATGACAATGTAGTGCAGCGTTTTCCATCCACTGGTATCTTGACTGCAGCTCGTGTTTTAAACAAAGCACTGTGGCCAAAGGACCCATTACAGAAAGCTCTGTATGGGGAAAATGAAGTTGCATCTCTTTGTAAAGCTTTCGATCTCGATAAAACATTATCTGCAGATATTGTTCTTGAATATGCTTTATTCAAACGCACTGAAATTGCAAGGCCAAAATTGAAAATTCTCACGAATCTGCTTGCAGTTCTACCTATTTCTTCAGCTGAATAGTCACCCGAGACAAGGATACAATATTGAGGTTATACAAATCACTGGTTAGGCCACAGTTGGAATACTGCATCCATGTATGGAGTCCCTACCTGAAACAGGACATGGAAAAGCTGGAGAAGGTGCAAAGAAGAGCTACAAAAATGATTTGGGGCTACAAGGATTTGGGATATGAAGAAAGGTTGAAAAGGTGTGGACTAACAACATTGGAGAGAAGGAGGAGCAGAGGAGACCTAATTGAAGCCTACAAGATTATTACTGGAAAGGAGGCAGTGCAGAAGGAGAAGTTTTTTGAATTAGCACCAAACAAGGCAACTCGGGGACATAGGTATAAATTATTTAAGAAACCAAAAGGGACATTAGGGCAGAAATACTTCAGTGCAAGAGTTGTAGATTTGTGGAATAGTTTGGATGATAGTACTGTCTCAGTGGACACTATCACAGCTTTTAAGAAGAAGCTAGGAAAATTGGGCTATTAATCATGTTCCAGGTTAATTGCAGTGGTTCTAACACAGACTAAACGTCTTCTGAACCACTTAAAACCCTTGTTATGTTATGTTAATGCAAAAGAGGCTTCAGTCAAATGAATTTCTATCACTCAGCTGCTCGAAACAGGCTATTGACAGCCTCAGTTGGTGACAGCATGATGGTCGGAATTAACGGTCCACCGCTGAGCAGTTGGAATGCAACAAAATATGTTGTCAGTTGGTTGAAGTCGGGGAGACATGGGGCTTTAGATAAAACCACCGGTGTTTCCAAAAAACACAATGAAAGGAACATGGTACTAAACTGTTTGATTAATTCATCAGACATCAGCAGCAGTACCTACAGTTGTGTTTAGTTTTGGCAATAACTTATATTAATGCTCAGTACTTGTATTTCATGATTTCCTGCTATTTACTTGCTACTTGTTCAAAATCAGTAATTATTTTCAGGTTTTCTCTTGCATTGCATTGAATGTGCAATAAATGTTGTAAAGTTATAGAATTTCTGGTTTTCATATCGACTGTTTCTATTGTGTATATATTTTAGGATTTTCTATCACAATTCACTTTGTGGGTTACTAGTAAAGTAATGCTCTGGTTTACTGTGACCAAGTGAATGGTGTACTAATAAATTTTGTGATCATTTTAATTTTTCTATTGCATTTTTGAATAAATTCGTCAACAGAGGACTTGATTTTGATTCGAGTAGGCCTATGACTTACAAACCTGCTACGGTATACCGTTAAAATCTGCTGCTTTCAAATTCGTAGACATTAGTTTGCAAAATACGGATAAAATATTCAACTCCACATGGATTAAAGTCTGACCCCCCAGTCTTTTTTGTACAATTCTCACACTGCGCCAGAGCAGCGATCTTGTTGGACAGGTGGGGGGGGGGACACTTTGAACTGGGTAAACAGTGGCGCAACGAGGGATTTCTGCGCCTGGGGGCAAAATTTAAATGATTGTAGTTCCCAGAAAAGCTGATTGACGTGCAAGTGCAAGAAGCGTTTGCAGGGAGGACTTGAACCCTAGTTGCAGATCCAACACACCCCAAGATCTCATCTATGGGGCAGCTGCGTTGCGATCGGGCAGCATTGAAGTGGAGAAGAGAGTAGGGCCCACGTTACTGTGTTAGAATAGGGACACCAAATACAATAGCCCTTAACCAGGTCTTGGGCCTAACGATTCTACTCACAGCAGTGCTGGAGGCAAATGTTCGCTTGGCATCCTACTTGCTTACCTAGGAGCAAGGAATCATGATTGTTTAACCCACAATTTAACCTAATAACTGCAGAACATCCAGTATATAAAACAGCACATTTATTACAACAGCTTTTTCGTCACAACAGAAGATTCAACCTCTTTGTATACCGTGTATGCACAAACAGACTCGGCTCAAATTCGTTGTTATAACACGAAGAATATCAGTTACCGAAATGCATTTTAATCTGCAGCGCTCAAAATTGCTGCGGAAAAATTCCCAAATATCTTCATGAGAAGATGTGCCTAATCATGTCTATGAATTTAATTTGTCAACGTAAAAAGTAGAAAGGACATATCTGTAAATAATGTTGCTTAACACTGTAACGATGAGCATTTACTAAAAGTGACTGGGAACCAATGCAGCTCATCGCTAAAGTGTTAAATATAATGTTGCTTAACCAGCTGCAACCGTCATATTTCTGCTGCTTTAGCAAAATCCTGCAACATTTGCATAAAGGTTATGACATTCAAATCTTAATATTCACCAAAATGCGAAACACATTTAGAAGCAAGTTTACATGATTATATGAAAAGGCCATACAACACATTTCTTAAATCTACCAATTTCCCATTCAAACATGCTAATTACAATTACATACAAATTTATATTAATGCAGTATAAAACTCGGCATTTCTTTAGCACCCAAAAGTGCTTAGTCAAAGAAATAATCTAAAGTGAATATTTATGCTGCTGTAATGAAGATATTGCACACAGTCTTCACATAACATTTCCATCAACACACGCAATCAAATTGCCTTGCCATTTTGCTAACGGACAGTTTGAGTTATCTATCAACATATCAAATCCATTGCTAAAACCTGGAATTCTGCCTAACTCTTAAGAATGATTCTATTTCGAAACTTCATCTCAACATGCACGTTATAGCGACATACATAACAGTATGCAAAAGATAGTTGGTCAAAACATAGATGTTCGAACACTTTTTCTCTGCCACATGATTTTTGCATCTCAGGACCTCTGATTATGAAAGTTTACAAAAATAAACAATCCATTAGTAAAAAATGGCAAAAATAATCTACAGGCTAAGCAGATTACCAAAGCACACTTCGGGACAAAACGGCAAGGTTAAACAAGTAGAACGAATCAAAATAATACACGCAGACTATGTGCAGTATAAACGTAACCAGGAAAATATATTTTGAAATGAAATTAGTGTGCTAATTGCAAAACAATACATACAACTTCTAGGAAGTCTGCAACAGATAATAAATGTTTTTGACTGTTCTTCAAAATGTGTAGAGAGCTCAAATCAGCAGATGCTCACAAGTGCATGTCCAGTGAAAATGTACATGTTAAGCAATTATAGCTAGATTTGTGTTGTCCAATTATTATGGGAGTCATGTTTAATGACCTTGTTAGACAAGTGCAGACTCGTAAAAGTTTTTTTTACAAATTCATTCAAAGTGCAGTGTAACACTATGCCCCCATTAACATCCTACAATCCAATATGAAAATACTGAATAGCCACAAAGTGAAAAAGTCTGCAATGGAAATGTCAGAATCCTAACAGTACAAACAGTTGAGCTGAAGGCCATTAAAATATTATGTTGCACATATATGAATTATAATCGCACTAACAACTATACTTCTTTGTGTCCAAGAGTTGAGATAGCTTAGTCAGATAGTGCTTGCTCATCATAATATTGTTGATTGAGGAGGTAAAACACACACAAAATCTATCATAAGAAACAGGAAGCAGTCTTCAGCTAACCGGAAAGGTGAAATTATGAAGGAAGACACAGTGTTATGTTAGAAAGTAACAGCTAAATTCAGGCGTAGAAAAGCATCTTTGAAAAAGTTCTCACAGCCTGAAGATTGTTGAAAGAAGTTTAGTACTGAAAAATGGTGTTCTAGAGGCAGACTAGGTCACAGTGATTCTTTGCCAGTCATGAAGCTTCTGGTTAGAATTCTGGTTTTAACAAATAATATGGTCAATAAAACGTAAACAATAAGACCCTTGTAATATGCAATATCATATAGCTAAAGGAACACTCAGGCTACTGGCAAGTCAAAAAGTAAAAGAAATGAGCACTTAGTGCACAGAATGAATAAAAGTTCATCTGTTATTTCTTTAAAGTTTCAATTATGTTGCTAAAGTAATTACAGCACTTTAAAATCGAAAAGCAGTTCTAAAATGAGACATGGTCTTCCAGATGATTTCACACGAACAAACGTCATCTAGATCCTCTGTCCATTCATGCTTTATCTGGGTTTCTCAAGCAGGAAAGAGACGTGCAGCGGCAAACATACAATCTACCTTGCTCAAATAAATGGTCGGTTAGTCAAAAAATACACATGCAATATCAAAATGCCATACAAAAGGAAATGGCACCATAAATTCGACAGCAAAGATCTATGCAAAACATTGAGTTCTACTTAAATTCTCTGATGATACTAATATTTGAATAAGGCAGAATTACTTACAGGAAAATGTCTGTCCAGAAGAAAAGAGATTTGAACAATGAAACAAGATTATTTAGACACAGAAGAAGCTGTTGCAAAACATCAAGACACCACTAACAAACGACAACAGAAGCAGGCAAAGTAGAAAGCGACTACTCAAACTGTTCTGCATGTTTGTCAGGTAACCCACAGTAATCAGAAGCAAGAACAGATGATTCTGCTACTTCTATCTTCGCGTAAAAATATAATTGTTTACGAGAACAGTGTGACTCAATACACGGTACAGGTTCACAAGACTATACAAGCAATCATATGATTATATAACATACAAATACAACTTGAATGTGCCAAATACCTGAAGTCTGAGCGTGCTGGTCTCTTTGTGACCAAAGGAATGCTCACACGTAAATCTTATTGAAATATATTGATACAATTTTAATTATTATCCTTATGATAAACTCGAGCAGTGAATATCCAGTAAAAGTTCACCGAAAGTACTAAATGGGATTTGATAACAGGTGAAGAATTCAACACAGTCCGGTCAAATTCGTCAGAGCACATTCACTCGGAAACAGCCGGCTTGTTCTCGGCTGGAGTTTCACTTACGTTTTCAACTTTCTTTTCCTCTGTCTCTGCAACTGCATTCGTCTCTTTGCTCTCTGCTTTCTCATTCTCCTTCGCTTCTTCGGGTTCTTTCTCTTCCGCTTTTGCCTCCACATCTTTCTTCTCTTCAACTTCAGTTTTCTCCTCGACGTCCTTCTTCTCTTCTACGTCCTTCTTCTCTTCCTCTGCCTTCTTCTCTTCCACTTCTTTCTTCTCTTCCACTTCTTTCTTCTCTTCACCCTCTTTAGGCTCCTCTGGCTTCTCTTCGTCCTCTTTCTCCTTGGTCTCCTCTGCTTTACCTTCTCCCTCTGGTTTTGATTCTTCGGTTTTGTTTTCTTCTCCCGCTTTGGCTGCTTCACCGTTTGCTTCCACCGTCTCAGCCGGTTTCTCGGTCTTTTCTTCAACCACAGGGGGTGGTGGGACTTCAATTGGTTCAAATCCTTCCAGGTGAGTATATCCTCCGCTCAGCTCCCATAGTTTCTTTTGTTTCTCTTCATCCATAGATTCCTCGGATGATTTGCTTTCTTGTCCATCTCTAAAGAACTTGCCTGTAACATCTGAAAACAGGAACATATATTAACATAAATATTACGTTATTGAAAAACCAAGTTTGTTATCACGTCCACAATAATTGCAATACTCCTCAGCAGTGTTTCCGTTAACGTCCAAATGGCCGTTTTTACGTACGTAAAAAACGTCCAAAAAGTCCAAATTTTCCGTGTGATAGCCGAAAACAATGAGCTACGTCCAAAACAATTCGAGGTCAAGGCGTAAATACGTCCTCTTTTTGGACTCTAACGGAAACACTGCTCCTCAGTAGGCCTATGTTCAGCGACTGGTCAACTTTGGATCTCAAAACCTGTGCTTTTTTCAGCTTGCACACTTGTCCATTACTCTGAGCGACTGAGTCTGACTATATTCAACTTGACTGGTCTACATCATTGTACCTACCTTATTGGCTTTAAATGCTGTATAAATGTTGAAATAAATGTTAAGTGCACATGACAAACTCTTTTTAAAAGGTTGGCTATGACAAATTTAAGTTTCTTACAAGTGCTTTATTTAAAGCAGTTTTGTTACTTTGAGATTACACTGAACATAACAAACTAAAAACATAATTGATGCATGCATAGTGCATTATGAAAATATTGCCATAAGATTATGTCCATCTCAGAAGCAAAACAGTTCTACTGGACAGATCTTCTATGTCAATAAAAACACCAAGTTATACACTCTTCTCATCAATTATTTGTAATTATAATAACAGATTTGTACAGACCTAATCAAGAGAGCTTTAAAAATAATTTTCCCATCAGAGGTACTTCAGAAACTCATCAAAGTCTTTGAAGATCATGTCAGAAGCAAAACAGTTCTACTGGACAGATCTTCTATGTCAATAAAAACACCAAGTTATACACTCTTCTCATCAATTATTTGTAATTATAATAACAGATTTGTACAGACCTAATCAAGAGAGACCCATCAGAGGTACTTAGAAACTCATCAAAGTCTTTGAAGATCATCTCTGATGTGTCTCTCATGACAGCAACATTTATCAGTAATACACACTTTATTTGAATAAATAATTTGTAGCGCTATTTAATTCTAAATTACTTCAATTCAAACAACCAATTATAATTGGCCGTTTTCAACACGCATTAGCCAAACTGCGTTAAAATGAGCTAAAATCTATAAACAATCTTCCTCACAGTTAAGCCGACCTCTGAAAAGCAACATATATACGACAGCTATATATGTTCAAATGATTTGAAAGCTGTGCCATAAATAGCAATTGCATGTCAGGTGTTGTATTACACATAAATAGCCCACATTAACAGCTACGGGCTGCCAATGATCCATTTCGACATCATAGGAAAATATTACAGACTACAAGCCTTGGCCTTTGATGATAAATTGCTAAGCTGATAAAAGCTAATAATGATGGGCAGCATTCATCAAATCTAATGATTACTGTGGTGCCAGGACAAACACAGTATACTGCACATAAATTTCTTATGCTAAATAAGCTAAAACAGTCAAGCCCCAAACTTCAAGCTCCTCCACTCCTCACCCATGATAATGTGACCACTCCCATTGTACACTCGTTGAGCCAGAGCTGGCAACAGACTTAAAGACTAACACCAAATCTGATGTTAACCTGTTTGCCACGGACTATTTGGTTTGTCAAGTGGTTTTTAATTCACTTACAGGGCCTTGGTGTTTCGGCACTACATAAATTGTTTTGCACTTTTATTACTACTCTGATTATTTTATCTTACATTACACTTTTTGATATGTAGTCACCTTTGAATTTCTCATCCAGAGCAAGTGAGACGATAGCATTGGCCGCTTGTTGCACCGTGCGAGTTGACTTGGTAAAGCGAAGCATTCCATGCAGAATGTATCGACAGAAGAACTTCTGTGCACTGCTCGCACTGCGCATGATCTCAGTTGTCGGAACAAATCCTGCAAGACAGAGAGAGCATCATCAAATAAAAGCTAATGATATTTTTTGCAGCACATTTAAGCGTCTTAAAAACTGCTATATTAAAAGTTCAGATCCTTACAAAGGAAGCCTTAGAACGGCACAGTTCACCAGATTATCATTCAGCCAATCCAAAAAATCATCTTCACTCTGTACATTATTTTTTCCATTGTATCATTATAGGCAATCTTGTTCTCTACATGTCGGCCCACTTTGTTTCAAAACAATAGATGTAAAAACACAGCTATTAGTTACCATTTACAATAATACATATATTATCATATACTTGGTCCTGAGGATCTGGTCCCAGCCTTTTACTCTTTCACTTTCTGGCCCATGCAAACTGAACATTAGTTAAAATGGAACAAGGTTGCAGTGATATTTTGCTTTGTTGCAAGCTCAGAGAAACAAGCATGTTATGGGGGAACGTCTTGAAATCCTAGATCCATCCCAGACAATACCAATGGTGCAGACAAAGATTAAGAGAAGTTCAGCATTGGAACTGTCTTACCTGGGCAGACGGCATTCACCTTCACACCAGTGCCATCTAGCTGGCGACACAGTTCATATGCAAACATGATGTTAGCCAGTTTCGAGTTCTTGTACGCCTGAATGCCACTGTATGTTCCATCATTGAACAGGAAAAAGTTATCGAAGTCCAATGGCTGGATATCTGTCATAACATTAGACCGAAAACATAACATACACAAAATTACACATAATACAATCCGCACATATAAGCAATTTTTATTCTGGTCATTCTTGATTGGTTTCACTTAGCATTTAGGCCAGCCGAGGCCCAGGGCAATGAAAATGGCTTAGCCTTAATTTCTGATGCTGTATCGAATCACCTAATTATTATTATTACTATTATTACTATTATTATTATTATTATCACTCAGATACTTAAACTGCGCTAATTTACGAAGTCACCTCCAAACTGGGGCAACAATTCGCTGGTCACTGGAAAAGTCTTCAATCATTTGCAAAACAAAGAACGTGAAAGCTGGCGGTAGTGAACTCCATAAAAGTGGGCATCATGTGAGAAGGCACAGAAGGTTTGTTTTGGTAAGCTGGAATAAACAGTCTGCCAGATGAAGCCAATGTGAAGTCCAAATTGGTGAGATTAAGCATGAGTGGAAAGCATAAATCAGCAAGGTAGCTCGGTGCTAGATCACGAAGTTTCTTGTAGAGAAGGACAACATCTTTAAACTGGACCCAAGCTTGAACAAATAACAACTGCAATTTTTAAGAAATTAGTCTCTATTGGAAGACCTTGAATGAAACTGAAAAAAACAACTGCACGCAGAACTCATTGTACAGTCATAAAGTTTACTAGGAAGAGAACGGAGTATTGAATTGCAATAGTCCAGGCATAATAAAGACAAGTGAATAAGTAAGTAAGTAAGTATATTCTTTATTAAACCACCAAATATGAATACAGCAGAGTTGGATAGGCTACAATTTTGTCAGTTTTGTATGATCGACCTGACAGATATATGGTAAAATAGGCCGGTTGACCTGCTCATTCTGTTTTTATGTTTGGAATGTTGACCTGCTTATCCTGTTTCTATGTTTAGCCTGTTGCCCTGCTAATGCATTCTGTTTCTATGTTTCTATGTTTAGAAATACATGGTAATTATTGCACATGGCAACACTTGATTTATTTACTGTTGCAGGAAGCCAACTGCCACAAAATTTGCTTCAAGCTCTGTAGAAAGATGATCTCTTCTAACCGGACTTTGACTTCTTGGCTTGAATGCTTCCTATTCAGTGGAGATCATTTCACAGTAATTCCACACAAATACCCTCTCCGTCTTCAATACCCCAGCTGCAGTTAGAGAGTAATAGATAACAAGGAAGATGGGCCTCGATATATGAATCAAAATATCAGCAATTTCTGGGCTTAGGTCTCAGAAAAGCATCAGTACAGAAACCTTCACATTGCAAGCTAGACTAAAGATAAACTAATTAATGGACACAGCTAAAGATCAGTTTTAGGTTGCTCATCTTTGTCATCATGGCTAACTTTAAAACATTTAACACACTTAAAATAAAATCTACAATAAACAGCAACATCTGAAAAGCCAAGGAATCCTGATAAAAAATACAGGAAAATAGATTACCACTGGAACAGCAACAGGTCATTAGGTACATAAACAGCAGAGTGCTTGAGAACACATGTCTAACATGTAACTAAAAACTTTTCTTCCATTCTTTCCCCCTTGCAAGAACTCCACAACAACTATAGGTCGCCACTGATTTCCACCATCAGTTTTCTTGTTCTCGACTAACAAGCCAAGACTTTAGCTTAGATAGTTTCATCTAATGGGGCAAACAACTGCAAGTTTACTTCTGACCTCTTTTACCTTCCTCTTTGATGCAATTGCTTTCGCATTGATTCTACTGGAAATCACAACAGGGCTATTACACTACCTAAAACACATTCTCATATAAAGATTCAGCATTTCAGTGTTAAATGCTGCTGCCTTTGTACACCACTGCATCAGACAATGGTCTCAGCATTTACCTTCTTTATGAATGTGTCACTGTTATTGATCTCCATAATACCATTTAGGCTAGCAAGGAGCACGAAGAGTTCTTAGAAGCAGTGGCTTCTATCCCCCTAAACAACAGGGCTCAAGCCCTCCCCTTCCCCCTCCCGGGCCGGGCCTCGCTTCTCTCACAGATCCCATATTGCCGTTGTGAGTTTGAGCTCATTTCTGATTAGATAAATGGGTCTGTAATTCATAGGTATCGTCTGCTAGCCTACAATATCATCAATCCAACTTCTATTTATGCAAAGATTTCTTTCATCAATCCAGCTTCCATTTAGGAAAACAATAATTTTCATAAATCCAGCTTCCATTTTAAATTGACCATATACAATGGATACTAATGCAAAATAGTGAAAGCACCTAAAATGGAGGATTACCGGTAAAGTTGTTCAATGTTTAAGCATGCGAGTCAACGGGTGTGAATCAAGTAGATTAAAATATCTCATTCGCAAAAATTTCGCAATCGCCGAAATGCAACAAATTCATCAGTCTACTCAACTTGAGTCGAGCACTAATGCATTATGGCATGGAGAGGAGAGTTGCTCAAAATGCGATAAGGATCATAAGGTTCAAATAAAGGTTACACTTAGTTGGGTACGGACTGTACGGCACGGTACTACTACCGCCAACGGCGCCAAGTCACTAACCTGATAAATGACAAGAAAAAATATGCAATCCTTGCTTTATTTTGTCGAAATTTGACTTGAAAAATGCCACTCTAGGCAGTTGCCTATAATTATCACCTGTACCTAAAGCCGGCACTGTCATTGGTTCACACTAATTTATACAAGAAAAGTGGGTCTTCCACAGGACTGTGAGTGAAGACTCTGTAACTTGTAGAAAGTGGGATACAAATTTTACAGAAACACTTCCCCCCCTGTTTTTCACTGGGCTCAACTTGTGCCCGCCCTGTATAGGGATAGAAGCCCCTGCTTAGAAGGCACCACATACAGGTCTGAATACCTATATACATATCTCCTAGTTCCCCGGGCAAGGACTGCCACGGCCCAGTCCTTCGCCATCGTGGGCCCTTCTATGTGGAATGACATCCCCCTCAATCCGTGCAGTAAGATTTTAGTCGGAGTCCCACCTTCATCCCTTCGTTTGCTTGAAGACTTTCTTATTTCCTCGGGCTGTCACACTGAGAGCGCCTCTGAATAGCTAGTACTGTAAGAGGCGCTTTACAAATTCTCAGATACGATACGATACAAGGTTCGAATCCACCTCAAAAGTCGCCAGCGTAGGGACCCTGGGCAAGTCCTTCACTGCAATTGCTCATGCGCTTTATGGCGTCAAACTCCGATTCAGCGTTCGCGCAGTAGTCGGGAGCGCCTCTGAATGGGAAATCTGGTAGAAGGCGCTATAACAAGTGTTCAAATACAATACAATACAATACAAAAAGTATACAGAGGCTCTTTGTGCACTTTTCTTGAAACAGTGCTAAACAATTTGTCAATATGAACAGTCCACAGATATCTGTTAACACTGACTTGCAGTTCTTTTCTTTGCGAGTTCAGGATCATGCATAAAAGATGCAACTATGACTATCCGCACGTCAGAACCCTCCTCCGCAGCGGTCTTCTTTAGGTCATCCAGGAGCAAATTTGTCAGAAGGAAGTGACCTGTCAACAAAAAACAAATCTGTGCGTCAAATAGCAGAATGTTACCTGTGCAAGTAAATAAAAGTATAAGAGAGAGCTATTAATTATTTTTCATGGTTTGTTCAGGCCTGTTTTCATGAAACGATTGCAGGAAATTTTGATGGATGAATGTTCTTACACTGTCTAACGTTTTAGGTCTAGTAATTGTCGTAGAGAATCGAATAAACAATTTCGGTGCTGCAACTACCTAAACGGCGATGATGGCAGAATGAAAATCTTGAAATAAAACAATTAGAGAAATATGACTTTGACGCTTTATAGCAGCTAACTTGGTACACTAGACAGCCATTTCACCAATTATCAACTTGGTGAAAAATAAGAAAAGAGATAATATGCAGCAACAAAAATTTTCCTTCCATAGATCACATGTCTACATAACTGAAATTTAGGGTTTATGGCAGCCACTGTGTTATATCCCAATATGGTGTTACATTTGAGCTCATGTTATACAGACACATGTTGTAGCGGAGTCTAGTGTAACTGCACATTATGTAAACATTTATATTGTCTTTCAACTAGGATGTTTACTCGTTCAGTTACAGTTAAGATCCATTTCAGTCCAAAATCCAGTTCTTATTTACAGCGTCATCTGCAGTCACTCAGCTAAGCATCATAACAGTAATTCTGGTCCAATTTAATTTCCCGGCTGGCGGCACACAACATCAAACTCTATAGCCAAGCCACATTCTGGTGGACAATAACATGACATAATCATGAAAAGAAGCAAGCTTGTGCTTCATTCACTTGAGTGCTCTACATTTTAACACAATAATACTCACTGAAGTGTTTTACATAAAATCAATCTAACAGCATATCGAAGAACAATAAACCTACCAATACATTAATCTAACCTTAGACAAATATTTATTTTAGGTTCAGCAATTCAATACATTATAAAATCGTTTCCATGCATTATCACAGATAAATGTGATTTTGACACCTTAAAACCATAATTATTACAATGCGGGATAATCAATTAAACATGACTGACTGCAGATCTGCTGCATTGACGTAATATTTCTCGAAAGACAACCTTATCGTATTATGGCAAGGCCTGGCAGAATGCGAATGTGTTTGCTTTTACTTCTCTAGACTACAGAAGGCTGAAATCCTAGGGCATCAGGCTGAACTTGCAATGTACATGCAGGTAAGATAATGAAGCAGTTCTGAAGCATCTTTATATAAATCATCAGAATGAATGAGCCTGCACTGAAAGGCCATTCCGCAACCCCAAGACTGTGCTGCTGAGGAATAATGCTGACAGATGTGTGTAAATAAACAACTGATTACTTTGTACACGAAAAATAGCTTACCTTAAACAAAACACTGAAGAATGCAGAATTAAAATAGCATCTGAATAATTAAACTAGTTTGAAATTTATGCCAGCATCAAAGCAACGGTAGTAACAAATAGAAACAGTACCTAGGTGGTTAGTTCCCATTGCCATTTCAAAGTTGTCCTTTGTATAGTAACGTTTTGTGTCCTTGTTGCCTAAGCTCAGACCTGCATTGTTTATCAGAATACTCAACTTCTTTTCGGTTGAATGAAACTCGTCAACAAATTTACGAACTGATTCGAGACTCGCCAGGTCCAACTGAAAAGTCACAATTAACAAACCTCATCATGCAAGTATTATACAGATGGTATTAATCCTCATATATATATAAGAAGAGCCAACAATTTCTGTGTAAATCCTTAACCTAACAGGGCAATGGCAAGCCGTCAACCTTAGCGTATTATATTCACCAAGTTCAGATTAGATTACAAGAAAAGCAGCACCATAAGTTAATCCTGAGATGCAACTATGGGTAGTGACTTCATTTTCTTATCCTTCTTAGCACACAAACGTTGGTGGCCAGCTCTCCCCCCATCAGAAAATCTTCCCACTACTAGCATACCGGAACCAATCCAGTCTTGAACCCCGACCTCATTTTGGTAGACAGTCTGGATAGCACACTAACTGCTAGACTATCATAATGAGAAGGTATGATAAAACAGAGTTGCAAATACATGTATAGGGTTAACAGAGCTATATGCTGTTTCTCTATCCACAGATCTCATTAGGCAGATACGTCACGTAATCATAGAGCCATTAAATTAATTTCATTTTTCTTTTACGACCTGTTCAATGCCCACTAACAAGTTGCGTCTGTGACAACTTGGTAATTCAGAATAAACGAATATTGATTGATTGATTGATTGACTTTACATCTCACCACAAAACTAGGCTTGTCAATGGGAACCCGGAGGCCCGCCCGGAACACCTGTCTGACGACGGATAACTGTGCCAAGAATCCAATACCCAATAACCTGCCATTTCTAGAAATTACTTCTCCAAGGGATGATCCAGTTGGGCAACGGCCTGGGATACTAGAAATGCAGAGCTCTGTTCTCTACCCATGCAGCAGCACAGCTCTCGCTGGATTTATTACACAGAGGTCCTTGCACAGATGCACAGACCCACCAGTATCCGATTATCAGTGACAGGCGGTGGGGAGGATGCAATTACTGTCATTTATCTTATTATTTTAAGCTAGTGAACCAAGGGTAGGTTTAGCCGTGGACCTCCTGGGTATAAGCTCCTACTTATACTGAGGCCCATGGTTTAGCAAGTTGGAGCCAGTCAGCATTGTGTATCCTGGCAGTTGTGTGCAGTTGTTACTGGCAGGAAACAGTTGATACACTTTTGCTCCAACTCAGTTGATACACTTTGGCTCCCACAAGGACAAAGTTAATGAAGATTATCCTATCCTACAACTTACGTGATGAACCCAAAAATTATAAAATGACATTAGTTTAACTTGTTTTAATTACTTGTGCTAATTGTGGAGCTACAGGATCTTATCAGATTTAGTATCTTTAGTAACGTTTGATGGGTGCATCAAAAAATATCAAATAAGGCATCAAATAAGCATTGCAGTCTTTATAAAGTGCAACCAAATTTTAGGAAAGTTCAATCAAATTTTACCACATATAATGTATCTCAAACTTATAATAGAGGATTTTGCTGTAGCTAACAAATCTACTGATCAGTGTCTCAGTATAAATTGTCTAATGTACTGGTATTTAATGACAGAGAACGCGAGCCTACATACTATAATGCCTTCAGCACCCATTCAGTTAAATTTAATCTAAGCGGATGGTTTATGATATGATTTGCACATTCTGGTTTGCACACGTGCTCTGGAATGTGGACTGGTATCAATGTTATGTCACCTGCTGATACGGACCACAGTGCAACCAAGGCAGACCACTGGACAGCTGGAGTCTTTCCCTGTCCACAGGCAAACTGCCTGGGTGGCCAGAATGTTGTAAGATGTCTATTCAATTAACCGGCTTTGATATTCACAGAGCAATGCATAATGGACCTGTAGTCAGCTATGCATATAATCAAATTATGCACATATGCCATATACACATACCAGGAGTTGCCTTCCATTGAAATACCCAATATATTGAAATGGGATCGGCCAGCTTCTAAGCACATAAGCAAATTATGCACTTATCTGTTATGAACTTCAGTGGCGTGGACTGTACTCAAGCAGGATGGGCACGGGTACCTAATCAATATTGACTTAACTTAATGAACTTGACTTGACTAAATCCATTAATTATTTCTAGTTTCATTTTATGACTAGTCTAATTTCACTTTGGTGCACTGGTATTTAATAGATCATCCTTACACACTTCCTGTTTATCTTACGTATTAAATACCAAGTCAGACCAAAACACTTGCTACTGTCTGCACGCATGATACACAATCAACTTTGCAACATTTATAACGGCAAAATCTCTGTAATCGTGTTTCATTATCTTACCTGCATGTACGTTGCAACTGCATTCGGAACCTGACGTTTTAACTTTTCAATGGCTCTGTTCGCTCTCTCCTCATTTCGACACGCAAGGATGACATCGTTTCCTTTTTCACACAGGACTCGTGTCGCTTCGTATCCGATGCCGCTGTTGGCACCCGTCACAATTACTACTTTGCCTGTCATATTTCGTCACGTCTAAATCCTTCAAACAACTGGAAAATCAAACACAATTTCATGTTTAGAAAGACAGTTACGTAATTATGAATAGCAAAATTTAATATCATGCAACACATTCCAGCTGCAAAAGTCACAAACAAAAGTCATAAAATGTCTTGATGGTCAGATAGTACTCAAATGCTTTTGCATCTCTTGTTTTTTTACATTTCAGCTATGTACTGACATGAAATACGAAAGTCACAAAAACGAGGAAGAAACCCACACTGAATGGTTCTGATAGTTATCTGTCAAGAGTACATACAAGTTCAGCCACAATATAAACAAACCAATAAAAGCAAATTTCAGTGGTACAAATAAAATTTCTGGCTAGCAGGCTGTGACAGTATTTAGCAGAAAATTTATTGTGCTGATGCAATAACATTAATAAAGTCATCACTTTATTAAATGGGTTTTCATTGCTAGCAATCAGCAGAGACTATGACCTTTTTAGACCTTTGGTAAACGATGTTAGAGGACCTGCATCTAAATGGCAGTAATTATAAAAGACCACAGGACAAAGAATCAAGAAGAGGAAGTGAGGAGCACACAAGACTAATAGGAAGAGGATGTGCAGAGTGCAAAGGAATAGGATGTGGAGGAGTAGGAAGGACAGCATGTAGACACGACACAGAGAAAGGATGTGAACTCAATGCTGCATAGTGAAACACAGAAATAACCTATCTTAATGCAACCAAGGAAAGAAACAAGTTCCAAAGATCTAATTAGAGAATAAGTAAGTAGGCCGATGAAGGGTGACAACTATTCCATTCCTGATTAACTTGTCTGCATCTTAGTGAGAGAAAAACAACAGATGGCCAAATATCTCATCCAGTCCTAGGATGCTTGTTGGCTGTACTCTTTAACTGGTTCAAGTTATAACCTGATAAGGGAAACGACCTGAATCAGTTATTTACTTCCTCCATGTACCCTGATTTTAGAGGGACTGATCCTGAGAACAACAAGAAAAAGTAACAACACCATAACAATTAAATTTACTGTTACCAGGGGCAAGATAGCCAACACAAGTTGACAGATGTATGGTTTCAGTCAGAGGTAAAGGTGTCAAAGGGCCAAAAGTCGTCCAAAGCATTTAGCTAAAAAGGATGTATACATAGCCAAGCAGGCAAGGGGCAAATGAACAAGAACTAAGCAAACACAGAATAATCCAGATAACGAAAGACCAAAATAACAGATGATTACATTCACTTTGTCAATCTAGGTTAGATCCATTATTTCCACTCTTATTTCTTCTGAGTCCACCCTATCTCCACCCTAGACCCCAATCCAGTGCTTCCTAGTTTTCCATTGTTTAACAACGACATTTTAGAGCCATCGACATTCGACCTTTTCAAGTTACCTATAGATTCAACATGCAATCACAATGTGCTTCCTCCTTCTCTCCTCCTCCTTCCTCCTTCTGTCTGTCTCTTTTATCATTACATCTTCCCAAAGTCTCATCCTAGCCAGCAATTCATGCAGTTAGTCTCCTCCACTTCTTGTATTTCCTTTCTGTATACATTGTACAGCCTCAGCAGAGTCCACTTTGTACACATTTGCTGGAGCCAAACAAGTTGTTGTTTGCACAGGGTAACAGAATGATAAGACCTGCTGCCCTTAGGTTCAGCAAACACTTGAGACCGCTGAATCTGGGGTCAATCTTGATCAGCACTGCAGGCGCAATGTGATGAATTTCTCAAGAGCTGGTCTCGGCCCAAGTCCAACAGATACACTGACAAATACACAATCGACTTGTCAGGAAAAGAGTTAATTACTTGCCACAGCTCTCAACACTGCTCAAAGTCAATCAATTTTTGCTTCCTAGGGGCCAAGCTATTCAGCATCATTGTCCACTCATTTCAATCTTTTCCTGATACTGACCAAAATCTATTGAGACAAAGAGTTTCGCATTCTCGGGCATTTTCTAGACAGAGACCTATCTATGACAACACACATCACAGGACTTGTGAGGCCCACTTTGCAATCCTGAGGTCTGTTTCTCGGTCTCTCACTCAGGATGTGACTTGCCAGCTCTTGCAAAGTTTAATCCTCAGCCGAATCGATTACTGCAACGTTGCCTTTTGATGACTTGCCACAGCATTGTATCATTCGTCTTCAAGTGGTTATCAATGCTGCTGCTTCTCTAGACATGCGATTACAAAAGTTCAACCACATTAAAAACCATGATGCTAGATCAGCTTCAGTTGCTCAGCTTAGGTGAGTGCGTAAATTTCAGACGTGAACTTCAAACTTTGACCTCTTGTTTACAAATGTCTGAACTGCCTACCACCGTTACTTTGCAGACAGCATTTTTAGGTCGCTATCCTATTACAATAATCGACTGTGGCTGCAACCATTAAAGTCTTTGTATGTATTTTTGCCAGCAACTAAGGGCCTTTTGGATTGTTAGTCCATGTGCCTGGAAGTCCTCCTGCATCTAGTCAGTGGAAGACAACTCTGGGCATATGTGCCTAATTCTGTTATGTGCCAACTTGAACTGACACATCAGACTTATTATATAACCCACACACACATGTACATATTATATACATACATATATATATATATACACAGGCGCACATGCACACACATACACACACACATATATATATATATACATATATATATATATATAACAATACTGACATTGCAACACATAATAAATGCAACATATTAATACGTAATACATCACACTACATTACTATTGGAAGGACTTGGCCACTGCAGGCAATTCAAGTCACTGGACCCACTATTGGACACCATTCAGCACTAACAACTTTGGATTCGTAGCCACACCTGGAGACCCTGGCAAACAACTTCAATGCTTTATGTAAACTCACATGATCATTACCAACAATGATAGCAATCAGCACAAGGGCATCTGATGAGACAACACGACTTGAAGTCGATTTCCTAATTATTTGGTAGTCATTTAATAATTAATAATATCAAGTGACTCCAAAAGGCAGAGGACCAGATTAAGACTTCCGGGAGTCCTAAGCCAAGTGTCAGGTTACGACATCCAGGGGCCCTAGACCCTAACCCCAAAGCAAAGCCAATTACCAAAAATACAGGTACTGAACACGAAGTTCTAAACGTACATGATAAGCTATGTTTTATTCTAATGAAATATAGGCTAAATAATTTTACATGCGTACCATTAACTGATCATTTTATAAGCATTTTATAATATCATTTAAAAATTATTTTATTAATTTAGGTTGCACAACTTGCACTTTACAGAACTCAGTGTGTTACTAGTACTACTGTACTAGGATGTAAATGTAACTGGATGTTACTAGTTATTATCAATACGGTAATACCAGATCCAACTACAAGCTGCACTAACTGTGGGGCGCGGTGGTATAGGGGTATGTTCGGTGCCTTGCAGGAGGGTTGCGGGTTCGAATCCACCTCAAGGGGTATGTTTGGTGCCTTGCACGGAGGGTTGCGGGTTCGAATCTACCTCAAGCCGCCGCATAGGGACCCTGGGCAAGTCCTTTCGCAATTGCTCATGCGCTGGCGTAAATCGATTCAGCGTCCGCGCTGTAGTCGGAGCGCCTCTGAGTAGAAATCTTGAAGGGCGCTATATAAATATCTGAAATGAAATGAAATGAAATGAAATCATAAAGTCGATACTTATAACTTATTACTTAAATGGAATAGAATAGACTAATTTACAAGCTAATAGAGTAATTACTTTGTGAAATGAGAATTAACTAAGTCATCACTAGCAGTAGCAGTGGTTTTGGTTGCACTCAATGCACTCATTGGTGCTCGGCTGCTTGCAAAAAAACATGGAGTAAATGGAGATGTCCTTCTTTTTCTTTTAAAATGTTTTTTCTTTCTTTTTTCATACCCACTTGGACATGACCGCTTCACTATAAATGTCACTGACGGTTCACTTTGCAGAATGTAACATCACAATGTTAATGTTATTAAGTTCCATTATTGACCACTAAATTAGGTAACTTCTGAATTTTCACCCGCTTGCACACATTCACCGTGTCAACAGTGTGTCAATCATGACAATATGGTCAACGCAGAGTGGGAAATGTTAGAGTTTCAGGTTTGAGCTTTTGATGTCTGCCACTGGTCGCTAGGGGCCCCTGTACAGACCGTGAGTGTGACTAGGTTACTAATTACTTACTGAATACTGACCCTAGCCACTAGTCTGTGGCTAGAGTCAGTATTCAGTAAGTAATTAGTAACCAAAACTTACTAGCACTGAAAAACGTTTCAGGGTAAAGCGCTAAATTATTTAAAATTCTAAAAATTATGAATTTGTTACAACAATTCGAGTTAAATTCTCCGGATTTTGAGGCCCTCAAAAACGCTGTGGAACTTGTGGGCCCTAAGTCATGGTTTAGTTGGCTTATGCTTCAATCTGACACTGCCAAAAGGTTTCCTTGCTGCAAGCAGCAGAACCCTAATTGTCCTCATCACATGCTGCAGTATTACTTATATCTACAGTCATGTGATAATGCTCATATATATATATATATATATATATATATATATATATATATATCAATATATATATTATATAACAGCACCACTGAAATGTCCTTAAAAATAGCACTGTAAATACACCAAGATATATACATGCACATACACATTCATAGCACTCATTTGTATGAATTAATTATTGTTATTTAATGCAGGTCACATTTACCAGTAGTCCAAAGAACTCCAAGTGCACATGTTCTCTCGATTCACATGAACAAATGCTAAAAATAGCACTCACGTGCAAATATGCACCTAAACCAACATTACATAATTATGATAAAGATGATAAATATCACAAACACTCAGATACGCAAAAATCACAAAGACATATGCAGCATGCATCAGAAACAAACACACACAAAGAAACACACTGATGTGTGCTTGAGTCGATACCAAACTTGTAACTTTGACAATAACGAAACACAAGCAATACAGTTGATCACAACACAATCTCACAAAACAGTGAAAACTATACGACCTATATTCTGACACCCTCAGTGTGGTGAAAATGTTCATAACAAACACCAGATATACCAGTATACTGTCACACTGTGGCCTACATCTAGGCCCTTAAGTCTGACTATCATCAAAGTCTGGTTGCAACCTATATAGTAGTTTTTATAATATTATTGCAACCATACTTCCCACATTAGTGCCATACTCAAGCAATATCAGTCATCGCAGTTGGCAGAAGCATTAACTGTACTGGAATAATTACATTATACCGGTGTATTACAGTAAATGTTCAAGTGATTTAGTAACAGAATAAGTATTAATATCAGATAAAACTGACAAAATATCAAATTAAATGTGTACTTACTAAATCAAATCCTTGGACAATAGTTATATAATGAAAACATAAATAATGAATTTAATTAATGCTAATTAATAAACATGTTGCAGAACGGAAAATAAACACAATTAACTCCTGAACTCATTTGACAAAGCAAGTGATACATGGCATTAATGCTAATGGAAAACTAGGTGCTCAGTCATCATAGCTTATTCAGCTAAAGTGGCTTAATCACCAACAGCTCAGCCACAGCAAAGGGAACAAAGGGTTAAAAAGAGCTTTAAAAATTCAAACTGCTAATCTCACCTTTATTCAGATTAGGAAAAACTTCAACCACAGCAACCCACAGCCAGACAAAAGGGGAATCAGCTCTGACTGGCAACAGACACTAGCATTCCAAGAGATCCTACTAAACCAGGCAGCAGCAGCAGCCAGCGTGCATCTGGGAAATACTTCTCCCTCCTCTCAGAGCCCTTTCATGACTAATAGCTGCTCATGATCTCTATGGACACCAGAGCTGGGAACAGGATCCAATGAACCAGCGCCTCTGACTCACCCACCGCTGCCTGCCCGGGGTCTGCAACCAGAGGAAGAGGAGGGGATGGACGGGCGAAGAGGGAAGAACGGAGGCTGCAGCAAATACCTTTGCAATTTCCAACACACACGTGCAGCACGCTAAGGCTACACGCTGAACGTATCCTACCGGGGCTGCTTATTATTAATCACTCCGCATGAATTATTAAATCTGTGTATTTATTAAATAAAGAGGAAAGACAATTCGCTGGACAGACAGACAGGCGACGCTATAAATCCTGCAGACAGGGCAACAACATGAGAGAGAATGCAGAAGAGAGAAAGAGAGAGAGAGAGAGAGAGAGAGAGAGAGAGAGAGAGAGAGAGACAGACAGACAGACAGACAGACAGACAGACAGACAGACAGACAGACGACAGACAGACAGACAGACAGACAGACAGACAGACAGACAGACAGACAGACAGACAGACTGACTGACAGACAGACAGACAGACAGACAGACAGAGTGCAGGTATATTTGGCATGGCTGGATCCTTGCATGCAGAACCGAACGAGAGAGAGACAGTGACAGAGAGAGAGACACACACACAGACAGACAGATAGATCTTCCATGTTACACTGGTTGCTTTGAAAATATCCATACAGCTTTATCGATCTCTGGAGCGAGTCCAGCCAATCACCGTTCATTGAACTGAACACCCTTTAATGCATTCATGGCATCATTGCTGGCTATCTAAGAGGCAGCAGCAGCATCAGTATCAGCAGCCAGTGAAGCAGCAGACGGTGACATTTAAAATCAATCACAGACGACATACGATGGGTCTGGCTCGTTGGAGACTCAGCCACAATTTCCTCTAACAAGCAGCCCATGGTCCAGACGAAGGGAGTGACAGTGCAATGGCCACCCAACGCCCACCAACCCGCTCTAACGATCTTATCCAAATTACGCATAATCAGATCAAGTGATCTCAACATAATTGAAACATTATACTGAAATTCAACAGTCATTATTTGACTCATATTGAGTATCTTATTACTAATAACGCAGATACGGAAGTAACGCACAGTTCTCATCTAATTTCGTTCCCTGTAATATCTGTGTAGACTGGTTAGACAGCCATTTCCTCCAATGCTTTTGAGAGGATCCTAAAAGGTGCTACATAAATGTTTTCATAAGGACATACAAGCATAAATCTTGCACCAATTAAACAAGCATTAACAAAACACATCTCTTTAATTTTGTTTCATATATTATTTAATAAATATTCCACTCAGTTCAATGTCCATCTCTGAATCCATGTGCACCAGTCAGCCTTTATTCTGCAGGCCATCATGAACACTTTAACAACGAGCTGCATTGGTTTCCAAGTCGCTTATAGTACTCTCATCATTAAACGGTTAAAGATTAAAACTTTCAAGATAACGAAGGCATTGGAGCCATGTAACCCCAAAATCTCATTTTTTTATTTCAGCAAACTCCCTTTGACAGTACTTTGAAAGCACTGAAACTGGAAACCAGTAAAGAGCAATGTTGTACACAATAATGAAACTCACAAAGTCATGTTTTTGGAAGGCAGACATGATCTCTATCGATATGACTGTCTCTCAGTGGATGCCTTTTTTCTTTCATCAAATCTAACTCGGTTACTCATCCAAGGCTAGACTGAAACCTGAGTCATTCTTCACCCATAATATAGCACAACCATTCAAACGTGTCAACTATTGCTGTAGTGTTGCAATTCATCTTGTCACTGTCCACGACAGGTGGTGATATATACTTCTTGCATTCCAAGGGTTCTGGCAGGCACTTAAAATAGGATACTGGGTTGGACCGCATTAATACAGGGTCTAAAAGATTGCAATAAATTTGCATTTAAAACATATTAACACTGTCACTGTGAGCGCTCTTCAAAATTCATCATAAGTTAATCTCTAATCTCTATTTCACGCTGTGCATGCCTCATTAACAATAATACTCCAACAACAACAACAACAACAACAAAAATAATACCAACGCTTAACACAGGACTCTTTTTCCTGACCAACTGCTAATATTTCATCATCAGTTAAAAACTAATCATTATTAAACTTTAGTTCGATTAATTGTCATGTTGCTCTCAACAGTCCCAATTTTAGACTTTAATTTACCATCCAGTTAGTTCATGTCAGAATAAATCAAAATATGCCACAACTTGGATGCAATCTAACCGGTCTCTATATCTCAACATATGGTGGCCCATTTTAAACTCCCTGTATGAGCCAAAGGACTAATGTCTGCAAAATTATTGGCTATCAAATCAGTTTTGATGCATTCCAGAGATGCAAATGGGCTCTAACACTATACAGCCGGCCAGTTGATTATAACCAGAGAGAGGCAGCAATTGAAACTACTACACTTTCAAATGCTTTTCCATTAAAATCCATCATCTGGAAGGAAAAGTTTGGTTGCCAAGAAGTCCTACATGGCATACACTGTCTGGAAACAGATGGAAAAACTGTCACGTAGTTTTTCGGATAACCACAAAACATCCCATTATTCATACTGAGAAACAGCAACAGTGCTTTCCTACTATACCATGTCTGTCACTGCACATCCTGGCCATTTTAATTGTCTACTGTTATCATTGTTTTCGCTTAAGGTAGGAAAACATTTTATCAAGAGCGTAAACCTCAAAGTTCATTATTCCTCACCGACTAACTGATATAGTAATAGGTTATTGTAACCCCTTCCCCTCCATCATTAGTTTTTCAGTTTCAGGATGATGACTGTCACAGACACGTCAAGTCACATTAGCTTCACAATTCACAAATACGAAAGTAACAGAAACCATACAGAACAGAAACCATACAGCACAAGCTTACGTCAAACTCTGGCCTAGAAGGATATAAATATATACAAGCAGTCTCTTGATCTTAAAAAAATCGAGAGGCAGCCATGGGTATGAAGTGTGACTTCACTTTTCTTAGCCACAACATACAAGGGCATGTGCCCAGTCCAAACCTTTGCTATATGACCTACTCACTGACAGCGTACAGCCCAATCATAATCGAGTTTTCTAGAACGTACAAGTTAAACAGAATGTTTGAAATAGCTTTCCATCTTGGCAAGAATTAGAATCCCCAACCTCTGGGTTGACAGTCCAGTGTGCTAATCACTAAACTATTATATTCCCCTTTCTAGCCACTTAAAGACAAAAAGTTAGCAAATCTTTCAACAAACTCAGAGTCTCTGAACAAATTCAGTCTAGGACTTTTGCATTCTGACAATCACTTCTCGTGACAGTTGAGTTATAGAACTACTCTTAATTATTCACTGATGCCAAATCTCATCAGACATGCAAATGATTCAACAACATGGCAATAAAATAAACTAAAAATTGCAAGATCAAATCCATTCTACTGCTGAGGAACTTCTGTTTCTCAGTGCATCATGACATATTAAAGAGTTCATCAACCTCCTCCCTCAACTCAGTTCCCAGCAAGTGCAGACCAGCTGCACTTCTTCACTTATTTAATTCTGTTCTAAACGTTTTTCAGTAGGGTATGACGGATTCTTGAATCAGAAACCGATTTGCGGAGATTTTTGCCCTAGGCCTAGAACAATTAATCGGAATCGGCGCATCCCAGGACTACAGATGCGATTACCAAAAGATGTAATTTTTTTACCAAAAACAATTCCTTTTTTCATTAATACAAAAATAGTAACCTGTTTTGGCGACCTCCTGCGGGAATATTTAATCTTCAACATTGAAAGTCCGTGTAAAATAATAAAATTGTGAATCGGCGCATCATCAAAATGGCTTTCGAGTAATAAATAGTGCCCAGAATCAAATAAAAATGAATATCGGATCAGAATCAGCAAAAAGCAGGCCAACTAATCGGAATCGGAAATCGGCAGAAAATGCCAATCGGTCACACCCTATTTTTCAGTCAAGCAAACTCACTGAGCATAACCTACGATGCACTGTGCGTGAAATTCAATCATAAGTAGGCTAGTCAATAAAACGGAATCTAAGATGCAAATCAGAAATACTTAAGAGCTTAACAAATTCAGTAACCTGTATAAAATCAAGGCCACATTTTGAACGATCGTAGAAAATTAACAAAACTTCCATGCAAATATTTAAGCAATTTGTCTAAAATATTGTTGAAAATGCAAAACAATGCTTTTACTACTTTCTACAAAAGAAATTTAAAAAAATGACATCTCAACCAGTTTTTTAATCACAGTATTTCAATTGACATGAAGGTGGTCATTTTGACAATAGCACAGAAATCATATAGACAGTGAAAATTTCCTCTAAACCTGAATGCCTTAACAATTCTACATCTGATAAAATAATTTTACTGTACTAAAACTTCCACCTTGGACAGCAGCTGTTAGTTAATTGGGTCTGCTATCTTCCCAATCCACTGCCTTACTCCCAGAGACCAGGCATTCCAGCTGCTGGTACATAAAGCAACAACTGTCCTCCCCCACCCTACTCTCCCCCATTCCCACTTGCCCTAACCTCAGTCTGCAGCAGAGGATGATGCATAGCCTCCGAGTTCCCCCAACCGACATCAGTGACAGCCTCTACCTTAGAGGCTTCCAGGCGTTCCAGCCAAGTGTCCATACCAGCCCTCAACACAGGCCTGTAATAGTGTAGTATGGTTCATTCCCTGCAGTCACCTCTAAAGCCACCCGTACAGTACACCGGATGGATAAAGACCTAAATAGTAAAAATTAAATCCCTCTGTTCCCAGTTGACATCAACCGCCTTTGATGTCATAAGAATGATAAGATGCATTAAACTCTGGATCCATCCATCCTCTCTTCCCTCCCTCACCCTTGCCATACATTCCATCCCGAGAATTCTACAGTGCAAACCCAAGCAGTGACCACTGTCAGATGGAGTATGAGCAAACTCAGTCACATGAAGCCATCCATAATCATATAAATTGTAATTTGACATCCATAACATTTTTCCACAACCAAAGCATCTCTCTCTTTCTATGTGGTCATGGACTGCAGATGGGATGTCTGTCCCTTCCTCCCTCTCTGTTTGCCTATGTCTACATCTTCCTCCCTCTCTGTCTTTCTCTCTCCATTTCTGCATCCCTCCATCTGTCAGTCTCTTCCTTCCTCTGTTTGCTGATCTGCTTTTAATCCTTGTATTGTGTACCAAGCACTTGGCAAAACTATGGCAAGATCCGTAGAGTATTTCCGCATCACTACAAATTCTGTAATTCTGTAATTCTGACAAAATCTTCAAAAGGACAAACTTAGGCCAAACTATAGAAAACTTGTCTCCACAGCTGCACTCTTTGGTTTTACCCCTGGATAAAAGGGCAATCAATGGGCACTAAAAAATGTCCAGGACAAAACTAAACTTACGTAATCATCATCTAATTGCGGCAGTGAACCCGGAAACTGCAGACATAGAGCTTAAAAATGCCGTAAAAATTTGACAATAGGCTGTGGGACACAATAAATATACTTCACATAAATATCTCCAAAGCCACACCGGTACTTTTCAGGTAACCTGGTATCAGATGTCTCCTGGAGACAATACAGTCTGTGTCTGCCCTTTACCTAGAATTGAGCAGCTACAAAGAGTCAAGCTGTTTGAACTTTATCAGCCTTTGATACATAGTAACCTTTCAAACCATGTCAATTATATTCTTAGCATCATTGTGTTGGCAGACTTTTTTCTCTAATACGTGTCGATAGTCCAAAGGTTCATAGTCTGAAAGCCGTAGTAGCTTGATGGATGAAAATCATTCTTGCTTGAGTAGAAGTTGGATTAATTAACAGAATTCTTGCTGAAATAGAAGTTGGATTGATGATTATAATCCCTGATTACATGGAAAATCATATTTTGATGTGCAATTCTGTCTGTTATATTTGCTTGTTTAAATATGTATGTAACCATTCTATAAACTGCAATGCATGGTCACTTGCCAAATGCAAATAAAGACTATTTACTTACTTATTTCGTAGTATAGTGACTAGCGCATCAGGTTTTGAAAGTTTAAGTTCAGGTGCCTGACTAGAAAAGGATAAGATATCAGGCTCTCTGTTCAGCCTGTTTTGTCCTATTGGGACACTTGTCCACAAATGAGTGTGCTCGTTCATTGTTGACTCATCACTTTCATCATCAGTGGTGTACGGTTTCCACCATTGTTTGCCAACCATCCCTAGGTTGTACGTAGCAAGATCCGCCTCCACTGTCACCATTCACATGTGTGCTCTGATCTCTGGACTGGTCTCTTCCACTTCCATCTCCTTGAGGGATGGAAATCAAGGCTTGGCACACTCTAGTGTGGTACTGCCAAATATTATTTTACCTCATGACTTTATCCCACAGTGCCTAAACAGTCTGAATCTTCTTGAATCAGTCATTTCTGATACAGGAGTTTGTCTTATGTGCCAGGATATATCTTTCAAGTTCACTACTCGTAACAAAATGTTTGGATGCTACCGATCAGATAAGCAGGTGCATTTAGAACAGAAGGTTGAGTTTAGAGGAGGAGATAAAGGCATGGATCAGTGCAGAGGCAGCTTGTGTGGTAAGCAATTTGTCACACAGTGCATATCTAACAACACTGTTTACATGATTGTGAGGCATTAGCTCTTGATCAAGAATACTACTGCTATCAACCTTGATGTTTGACCTATAGTCAGCCATCTCTTCTACCAGTTACACCGGCATTCCGCAGGCTGCATGTGATTCATTCCACAACTGGTCAGCTGTCTGGTACAATTTCCAATGGCAGGGCCAGGATTTCCAGAGTTTCGGCATCTGTGCAATCTATGGAGTCAAAAGTGCCCTTCAAACTGGAAAATCCAGGTTGGAGACACCTCCAATCCAATGTGTGCACCTGTGTGTCCTTCAGCACAACAGTCTGCTCAATGATCTGATCCATCAGTGACAAGAAGAGATCTGGGGCAAGATTTCAGCCCTCTTGTTCTCCAGATTCCACAATAAACTAATCTGAAGTCAAACGCGTATGGGAACAGCACTCATCATGTTGGTATATATAGAACTCTCTTACAAGATCCACAATCTTCTTAGGGTCCCAAAATAGGAGCTATTTCCAAAAGCTGTGCAATCTATGGAGTCAAAAGTGCCCTTCAAATTGACACATTTAAGGGTTGCAGCCGGGAATCCCTGACTGGGGTTATCAGGTTATCAAGTATCCCAGCAACCAGACTCCCACAAAAATATAACCACCCACATGCAAACTCTGAAAAGTATGCTAATGCTCATACAGATATACAGTCTGCAGTCACAGAACATTAACTGTTGCCTATACTGCCTGACAAAGTTCTGCTAATTACTACATGAAGAAATAATCAGACTCTTAAGCTAGCCATGAAAGGCTGTCATGGATATGAAGTGTTAGCAACCTGAGAATCCCTTAGCCCTGTCATGCCCTTATTATTAGTAGCCGAGTTGGCTAGATGCAAAAATGAAGCAGAAATCTGAAACATTTGCGCTCTGGCAGGGATTTGAACCTCTGTCCTGTCAATTGAAGCACAGCATCATCTGCAAAATCCAGGATAGATAGGTCTGTCTGGTAACAAGCCTGGTGACCTCTAGACTATTACACCACCGCTGATAACTACTAAATGCCAGGATAATGTCCACCTACAAGTCAAAGAGACAGAGCTCCCTCCATTATCAGACAATTATTTCCACATGCGTTATATAGCAAACTATACTAATGGCTTCATCCATCTTTATCTATGCTCTTATCAATATTTATTTTAGTCAGCAGTATACACACATTTATTTCTTATCTCAAGGCAAAATACAGGTAATATATCCACTCTCAAAAGCAATGTCTATAAACATCACACAGTTCTGCAGCCAGAACACTCATAGCAACTGTGACCCACAAATAAAAAGACACTACTGTGGCCCTTTAAGTTAGACGTAACTGTCTGGTAACAGGTGATAATGAATGTCTATGTGTCTGTCTGCAGGTGCTGTGGCCACACTGTTGTCTGTTCACATACAGCAAAGCTTAATTAAGTGTGTATTTACAATAGAATTTCAATTTCGCAGTATTATATAAGTGTATCATCCAATTCCAGAGACAGAATATAATAATAAAAATCCACTTCCTAGCAGAGCCGATATTTATATTAATATTAAAAATAATTTCAAGTCAAAAGTGTCTGTAGCAGGCAAACCCCGATCTTGAAAATTAAGTCAAGAGGAAAGAAAAGTCTAAGCACAGAAAAATATATATTGATTCTGTTCCCTCAATTATAACACTAATGGTCCAATATTTATAGCATGCCTATAGTTTTAATTTTTATCTAAACATCGCCTTAACCTAATCTTTAAAAATCCACTAGGACCTTAGTTTATCAATGTATAAGTTGTGCACTTGTCAGCTTATTTTTAATAAACAAAAATTGCTTGCTTGAAAGGTTTTATTTGACAGAAAGGGAAAAGCAGCTGGACAGGGGAAGATTCTATATTTGAATGGTAGGAGAACATTCAGTTTGAAGGCTCAAGTCCCAACACGTATCTCAGACTAGACCATAACAATTCAAGTGCACATAAAATGGCAACTTTAAACGACACCAATATTGAACAGTAGTATGCATAAATTCTTAATAGCAGAAAATGAACACAATACTAAAAAAGAAAAAAGAAAAAATAGAAAGCTATTTACTTTAAAACACTACTTTTATTATAAATATATTATTAGAGTCTTATTATTATCATATTATTATTATTTTATGCATATTTGTACTATGTCTCTGTGTAAATAAATGCAGATGCACATACATACATGGAAGCGCACATCTATTTTGTTCAATGACTCATACTGCGTATATGTGTATATAACAAATGTTACTTTCTACTTTCACATTCTCACTGATGACACTGATCCTTAGACTCACTCTGTATTATATAATCATGCATTCAGATATTATAAATGTATACATGATCTGTGTAGTTGTTTGTTAGGCTCTTTCATTTTCAACAAAATAAGCATATCCTTGCCCAAAGGTATTACTGTCACCAGCATGGTATAATTATTATTGTTATTTACCTCATAATTTTTACATTCTAAAAATTTAATGACCATTAAATAACTACATATAACTGGGATACTATATACCAGTACCCTTTGCTGGAGGGGTAATACTCAGACCCAGGTAAGTGTGACTCATCCCAAGCAACCACTAACCACAAGTCCCAGCACTAAACTGTGGGCTGAAAGGCTCCTGCCAGAAGAAGCTTTGAACATTCCTATTTGCATACAGTTAACAGTTCAAAGGGTCATTTAATCATCTGCCTCCCTTTTGTGGTCTCTGCACAGAAAGAATTGGAGGTTTGACTTTTTTTATTAACATGGCCCTAATACTGAACAGAACATGCCATGCAGAAATCTTAAAATTATGTTTCTGTAGAGCACCCTACAATCAAAGCTCGAGGGTACGTACCATACGTATTCTATTTTTTGAAAGGTACGTACGTTTTTTAACGTACCCTATTTTAGGGTACGTTAACAATAAAAAAATACGTTAGCCACGTCATTGCTCATTATAAGAATGTTCAATTTAATTTAAGCAAACAATCTCAACCCAGTATACAGCGTAGTAAATTGCTGCAATGCTATTATTATTGTAGGTCTATGTTTATCCAGCATACACTGCACTAAATGCACTAATGTCAGTCAGTCGGCCCTGTTCTGCTGCAGCACTTCAAAGTCCAACTCCAAGCAAAATACCATAAATAAATTTTCGTGTATGATACGTACCATACGCGTATTCTATTTTTTTAAAGGTACGTACGTATTTTAACGTATTCTATTTTAGGGTACGCGTACCCTCGAGCTCTGCCTACAATTGCACCAGGGTTAAACTGCAAATGAGTTCAGGGAACCACAGAACAATGAGAGGTTGGAAGTGTATTTTCCTTTCATCCAATTTTTATTTATTATCATCCAATTGTTTAATTGTTTCTAATTATACCATCATCCAGATGGTGCATAAATCAAGAAAATTATATGAAAATACACTTCCAACCTCTCATTGTTCTGTGGTTCCCTGAACTCATTTGAAATAGGTGATCCTGTCATATCTTGGGCCCTTCAATGGTGCCACATAGGCCTTTGCTGCTTTTGGTTCTTCTCTAAGAACCAATTTTCCCATTCATATTCATGCTCAGGTTACTGTAGCTGTTAAGTGTTGCAGCTTTTCATTTAAACAATTATCTATTTGTGTGGGATTCTCATACCAGGAGCAACTTTGAGTAGGTTTGTTCTGCAAGAAGTGTTAAAGATTTACTACCCAATTACATAAATTTGCTAATGCAATACATGCATGTGTGGGTGGTCTACATATATGTGCATACAATGATATCCTGGTAACATAATACATGTACATGCTGTGGCAGCCTACATATGTATGTAACAGCATACACTGTCTGGTATCTGTATACATGTAAGACATGGTGGCTGATTGGTTAGAGCACTTGCCTTGCAGCACGGACGGCACAGGTTCGAGCCTACATCAAGACGGCTACTGTGTAGGGTCCATCACTTATAACTGCTCAGATTTCACCAGTAGGTAGCGTTCGTAGTAACCAACTCAACAATTCATTTTCTTACCAAACTGGTTTTGTTTTGGTTAGCTTAAGGGTTTGATTGCCTTCCTTCCTAAATCATATCTGAAACTTGCTCGTTTTGCTTTACCTATTCCAATCACAAAGTCATCTGAAACCCTAATCATTACCATGAATTCTGGAAACTGGATTCTCACCTTTGTTAATATTTATCACCCTCCATCCTTTTCACTCTCAAGACTTTTCCCTGAATTTCAATAACTGCTCAAGTCTCTGGTTCTGTCTTCTTCTGAACTAGTAATCACAGGCGACTTCAGTATACACATGGATACTTTAGGCTATACTTCACAAGTTTAAGAAACTCCTTCCTGGTGTTGACCTTAACGTCTCCTTCCCAAATCATAGCATGGGTCATACACTTGACCTCGTTTCTAACTAATGACATGGGCCATACACTTGACCTCTTTTCTAACTCATGACATGAGCCATGCACTTGACCTCCTTCCTAACTCATGACATGGGCCATACACTTGACCTCCTCATAACTTGATCCTGGTCCATCGCTCTATCAGTCATATTTGTCTGACCACAAAGCCATTATTACTGTTTAGGTCTCCTTTCATCATAAGCCACAATCTTCTTAGTCCTTCGTTAGTTACCTCTCTTGAAAAAGCAGCAATCCTTCAATCTTCAAAGCTGTTATACATCTGCATACAAATGCTAATAAAAAAACAGATTAGTAAGTAGTGAACCGAGTTGGGTTATATAAAATGTAAAGAGGAGTAGTCTCAGCAAAAAACCTTGTGGCCTACCACAATTCAATTTCTCACATTAATTCATTTGGGCGGATTACTTGTTGATAGTTCTAGATGAACTCGCAGTCTGCAGGGCATATTCTTCAATTCCACCATACCGTTTTGCGACAATGTTAAGGCAATATGCGATTCAGACCACTTTCACATATATGGGATGTTAGTAGAATCCGATCTTACATGCCTAAAACTGTCTTAGTTTCAGTGGCAAATGCCCCGGTTTCCAGCCGACTAGATGATTGTACCTCACTTCTCCTTGGCATCACATAAACTACAAATGGCTCAAAATTGTCTTACTAGACTAGAGCCAAAAACAAAGATCACTAAATAGCAACATATCACACCCATCTTGCATTCACCACAATTCAGTGGCTGCCAGATAAGCAAAGAATTCAGTTTAAAATCTGTGTGACTGTCCACAAGACATCACATTTAATGAGTCAAACTCTTTGCTCATTGCTAATCCCTTATACAAGAAAACACTGCACTCAATCCATGGTTTCTTCGACTCCTGCTGTGCCTCATACCCCACAACTGTAATTTAGTTTAGTTCAACCAAGAATGCTGAGAGTTTGCTTCATTCACCCATTCATTCACTCATTCAATGCAAGTTATCTCTGCTCGTTCCATTCAACCAATCTGTCAATAGTTCACCAGCACAGAACAAAGCATCTATAAAAACACTTTCTTCTTCACCAAGAAAATTTTGATTGTGAAAACGACTTGTGTATTTAGTCCGACGCAGAAGTCGACCTAGATTCCTAGAACAACACTAAACGATTTCTCTCCTGACCATCACCCTGGCAAACCTTCCACCTTATTGCAACCAGTCAGACGTCGTTCCATTCTCCTCTTCTTCTTCTTCTTCTTCTTCTTGGTTACGGCTTCAAAACATGATTCAGACACATAATTATTCACCCAAAGCATTGTTAAGTAGGATATTTATTAAGCATTGGCGTCGGACTCCCTCCCTCCTCCCCGCCGCACACAGTGGCGCCTGTCTGGAAAAGAGACGAGACGGATTTATGGATTGAATCTGTCTAGAAAGGAGAGAGCGCCTGTTCCGTGAAATTGGCTGCAATGGCCTGGACGCCCAGACGACGACCACTGCGCCACCAGTCTTACACTAACATCCTCCCATAGCCTACTACAACCCAGCACTTCACACCCACATAACATCGTTTACCCGTACAAGACGTAATCTGACTTCTCTCTGCGCAGAAATTTGATAACATAACCCGTTAACCTGTCTCAAAAGAACAAGAAGAGACAATTTACCGGTTCGTGAAACAGCAGAATAATCGTCTGATGACCAGCTGAAGACAGACGCATCGATTATTTGAAGCCCGCCTTACACACCATCAGCCACCGATGACCGCAGCCAACCAAACCATCCAGCGCTCATAGACTACGGCCTCAGCGCATAATGTCTCTGTATTCCTACGACGGACGCACCTGCTGAAGGCGCCATTCAATGGTCACCGCTGTATCCATCCGCTGGACTATCTGCTCGGCTATTCTTACCATAGATATTATTAGGGGACCTAAATCTATCATTCTTCCTAGTAGAATTCTTGCGTCTGTTGAGCCTGCTGCTTCCAAAACTATCAATCTCTCGCGCTGAGGCAGAGTCCCTTTGGAAACCCTTCGAACTAACACCATGCGTTCATCCTGTGTGTCTATTAATAGGGTCGTGTCTTACATACAATCTAATTAAAATAATTATTGTAAACGCAGCCTAAACAACTTCCAGCGAGTCTTACTGTCTTTATGCTGCTCTCTCTCCAAACCCAGCCGAAGGATCAACACGTTTGTTTAAATTAAGCTAGCTTGCCAACACACCGGCATAAGCCTACCATTCGACTGATCAAGAACTGACAGACGTTATATCTAAGAACTTCTACAACGCCACTAAAATAATGCTCAAGGCACCAGTCCATGGTCGCTTCCACCCAAAACCGTTGTGTCTGGTAGGGGAGACCGAGGCTATATGTTACAGGGGGTTATATGTTATACGATAATATCTATGGTGTTTACTTATTTGTAGTAAATATCTATGTTCTAGCGCATGCGCACAGTTAGCCTGCAGCTATAATGGCGGAGCTATTGATATATTTGACAGCGTGATCAATTTAGGGCAAATAAACGTTTTTTGAGCAGATATCTTTTTCAGAGGTAAGTGCGCATTTTTGTTATTTCTGCGGCCAATTTTAGTACTTCGGTTGTCATATTCTGCGTGTTGGTGGCATGGTGATATGTGTTTATAAACAGAATATTACTAGCGATGTAGCTTGACCGTTTTATGTGTAAAAGCTTGTTGTTTACGAAGATGTGCCTAGGGGCTATATGTTACATTTGTAACATATAGCCCCGTATTATTAACTTGTGCTATTGACTTATTGGCCTATGTAGGCCAATAAGTCTTGATTGCTATGTCATTATGATTAGGCTGTAGGCTACCCTGTAACTGCAACGGGCACTAGGTTATTGTTTGTTCAGGAAGTGGTGCTGTGACTGATCATCAGTATTGTCACATCACACCACAGATCATTCGACCATTCCCTGTTGCTGAGCCTCTAGTGCAGAAACCAGGTGGTCGAAAGCGTGGTAAATCTTCGATACTGACCGACACTCCAGTGAAAAACGCACTGGCCGAGGCACATCGAAACAAAAAGAAACGAGTCGACCCAGGTGCAAGGAAAACTTAAGCAATAAACTAGCGAAGAATGGATCTACATGTACGAGTATGACCAACACCAAAGGAAAGAAATCTGCGCCGAAGAAATCTGCTCCGAAAACCCGCAAAAAGAGTTCAGTTACGAAAAACAGGAACACTTATAATAAATCTAAAAAACGGTTTAATAATCTTTTATATTGTTAGTGATGTTCCTGTTTAATAATCACTTTACATTGACTGTAAAATGTTACCTGTGTAACATTGCAACCCCGGGGAATGTAACATGTAACCCCTCCATCGGGGTTATTTGTTACATTCCAGTAGCTCGCCTAAAACCAATATTGCACAAAATTCGTTAACTATTAACAAAATCTACTGTGACCAATTTCTGTGTAACATAATGAAGTACTAAACCCCCTTGGTCTTAGGAAAACTCAGGTGCTGAGGAACAGCCAATTTACAAAAAAGTGGGAATTGTAACATATAGCCCCGGTCTCCCCTACATTCTAGATATGGTCGAAATCCAAGAAGGAACCAAGTATAACCTTAACCGGCAAACTCGAAGACTTGGCCACGTGTAGAGAGCTTTTAATTAAGTTAATTTTAATAACATTTTAACGACGAGCGTGTACTATAACTAAAAGCGACTGAGAAACCAATGCAGCTCGTCGTTAGTGATGAGAATATCAAGGGCACTCAGCTGTTGAATTTTTTGTAATTGTTACAGTACATAGAAGGCATAGGCGCAAGTGCACAGATTCGGTTTTGAATTTGAGGAAAGGAACACGCACCATCATGGGTAACCGCATGTTTCGTGCACACGTAGCGTCATCACACTGATCACAGTCATGCAGTCACGCACCCGCAGTCAAGTTTACGTCTCTTAGTCAAGTAGCCTAATTCCGTAGTCACGAAGTTAAGTAGACCGTCTAAGCAGTTCTGTAACCGAGTATTCTAGTTAAATAGTCATGTGCAGTCCAGGAATTAACGTGGCCTGGAGTCTGTGTCACGCAGCTTCATGTAGTTTTATCATTATTATATATTATAATTATAAAGGCTTTCATAGTTTCTTAGTTACACAATTACGTGTTTACGTTGCCTCCTAACCTTGAGAATTCTTGAGCTGATATGGTGACAATTAATTGACAATTAATTGACAAACTTTATTTCCCAGAAGCACAATGCATATATAACAATTACAACTTGACTATTACATGCATGTTAATCTCCAGTTATCCACAGCAGATGTAGTCTTTTGATCAAGTGATCATGATCATGCGTCTATAGTCCCTAGTGTCTGTGTATAGTCATACTGTACATAGGTGGCGTCATATTATATGCATACAGTCATGTAGTCTTAGTAGCCCACATTCACAGTAATGCTTTAAAAAATGGGCTTCAATATGCATAGGAGCATATGCTGCATATAAAATACAGATAGGGAGTGTAGTAAGCCCAAGAATGAGGCATGAGGGAGCCTTTCCTTCACCTTGAACAAACCTTCAACATGGTTTTCGGAGCGTGGGAAACATAGGGAAGCCAAAAACACCGCTGTCCCTCAATATTTGAGTGGGGGCCATAGCCTCCTCTGCCATTGACTTTTCATATTCTTGAGATTTTGAAACTTTGATGGGCCATTGATATAAACGCAACATGGAAAGAGATTCTGAAATGAGGCATTGATCACTACATGAAAATGAAGCTTTCAGATATAATAGCCATAAGAGGTGTGTGCATGCATGTTGCGAGATGGGAACTGGGACAATGTTCTCCCCCACATGCAGCCATACATGTAAAGTTGACATGACCTAAAGGATTACAAGGGAAAATGTAGGATTAATATGACCTGTATGCTCAGCGATGACAATAATAGGCACAGTTTATATCTGGAAGTAACGTGATGCCAATAATATTTTTCAGTACCAAGGCATCACTAAATCAACCAATGTAATACATTTGAAACTATATAGGAAATACGAAATCAGTGCAAATTCATTCAAATAAAAAAATTCTCTTGAGTGGCCTCAGAGAGTTATGTGAGCAGTGGGTTATGTGAGCAGTGAGTTAAGTGAGCAGTGGGTTATGTGAGCAGTGAGTTATGTGAGCAGTGGGTAATGTGAGCAGTGAGTTATGTGAGCAGTGACCTGTGGACTCCCCAGTTGCAAGTTTCATGTATTTCCCCAGAGAGGCAGAGACAACTGGGTTCACATCTCAAACTGACTCATGGATGTACTTGAGGGAAACTAAGAAATGCAGCAATATTATTACCAAGGTTGCTTGATAGACATACACTAAACTAATGTATTGCTCCGCATTAGAGAGTGACATGGGGAATTTCCCCGCGGGGAAACCGCGGTTACCGCGGTAAATCCCGCGGTAATGGGGACAACAATTGCGGTAATACCGCGGTAATGGGGACAACAATTGCGGTAATACCGCGGTAATGGGGTTTTACTCGCGGTAATACCGCGGTAATGGGGAATGAGCCGGCAATAAACCCGGGTGATGTTAAGAATTTGAGAACTGATAAGGAGATTTTATTAGTTCCTGAAGCCTACTAGTCAGAAATAGTCAGGACTTGGTAAATGCAGACTGTCCTTAAGACAATAACAGACTAATGTAGTCAGCAATACAAATAGTTTTGTAAGCTAAACACTGTTATTTTTTAAATTTCAATTTGTGTAAACTTTTGCGGGGAATGTGATGTCGTCCTGCGGGGATGGGGTGGGGATGGGGAGAAAACCTGAGGGGATGGGGTGGGGATGGGGACAAACCCTGCGGGGATGGGGCGGGGATGGGGACGAGTTACTTGTTGCGGGGCGGGGATGGGGACGAGATTGTCTCCCCGCGTCACTCTCTACTCCGCATGCAACTTACGTGCTACACTGCTACAGTTAATCTTAACCTTTCACCAATACACATCATAGTAAAAGAAAATAACCATTGTGATAACCATTTATAATATCTGACAAATGCCATGAGTAAATTCTAAATCAAATAGCATGGAGAATGTCCCAGTTTTATTGTGAGGAGAGTTCGACATAAACTAAGCAGTAACAAGAACAAAGTAAAACGTACATATACATAGAAAATTACAATTCATCATATAGAAAGATGAAGGAATTTCCACAAGTTGTAGAAGTACATATGAAGCAAAACATAATTAGTTTACTTACAGTGGCGTAACGAGGGGGCAGGGGGCGGCCGCCCCGGGCGCAGGAGGGGGCGCAAAATTAGGTCTGAAAATGTGTTTTTGTTATAGAAATCAGGTAAAAATAGAAAAATAGTTAAAAAAGTAAATTTTTTACGTGAGTCTGGGGGCGCGGGCAAAGGGGGGCGCAAAATGAGATTTCACAAGGTTCTTGTTGGAAAACACAGAGAAACAGACGGAAAAGAAAAGAAAAAAAAAAAAGGTCGTCAGAAATTTTGGCGGAACTGAGAAAAAAATTGTCAGGAAATTCTTGCCCCCGGGCGCACGAACCCCTAGTTACGCCACTGTTTACTTATCACTTTAACGACGAGCTGCACTGGTTTCCAAGTCATTTTCAATACACTCTCGTTGTTAAAGACTTAAAGTCTTAACTAAACTTTACAGTTGGGTAATACAAGACAAAATGTTCTCTTTGCAAATGAAAAAAAACCATATTCTAAAAACTTGCAGATGTCAAATTTAAACAAAACTTAACAATAATGAGAACTTAAACTTACATCATTCCAGTCTGTCGATACATCAGGTTTTTCAATGAGATTAAGGTTCAGAATATACCGATCAAGATTCTCAATGTACATGCTATAATTTAACATAGAATTTCGTGATAAAAGAACTAAAAAAGTCAATGAACCGACAACTGGATTCTCTACCATCATCAACTTCAGTGCGGTCCTGGACCGGTCTATTGAAGCGCCGACTCAAAAGGAAGAGTCCGAACTAACAGCTAATCAAACTGCGTGAAAACAAATTGTTACATTTGCTCAATAAAATATTGACAATCGGAGCTTGTGGGCCGTCCATAAATGACGTCACGCAATTTTGGCCGATTTTTAACCCCCCTCGTCACACTTCGTCACAAAAAGTAACACCCCCTCTGAAAATGACGTCACAAAGCTCTGACCCCCTAAAACCATATTTCCATGGCAAAGCAAAATGCTCCTTCATGGAACAAATAGGGAAAGCATGAATATTTTAAAATCTAACGGTGACCAAATATTGAAATAATTAGAAAATTATTAATAATGGTGCCCGTATACATTAAAATAATTAAAGAAATAATGAAAATTTAACCCTCAAAATTAGTGCTGTTATTAATGAAATTAAATTGTTGTTAATTGTTAAATTTAATAACATAGACCTGGTGTGACGTCACACTTCTCAGACCCCCACCCCATGTCACACGTCGTCACAAATTTCCGATCCCCCTCCCCCCCTAGGTGCGTGACGTCATTTATGGACGGCCCCTTGGACAAACAGCAGCAGCCCACTCAACTTGTCATACTAATCAGGACATAAAAAGTCATGTCTATGATGCAAAGTAAGTATAAAGGTCAGCACACAGACAGGAGCTTTGTAGGAGAGGGTTAATAAATTTCGTTGACTACTTCATCAGCACCCGAGATTCCAACGAACAGACATTCGTGAGTGTACAAAGCAATCAAAATAATATAATAAAACTGAGAATTCTAGACAGTGAAAATGCTACAGAAATGCAGTCAGATTAGCAAACATTATACTTCAAGTTCCTAGCTGCAGGAATTTAGGCATTGATGCTTACATTTTAGAAGCTTTAAAACAAACTGCAGTCAGACTGCTTTATATTCTTACCATTAAAATCCATATATATGCCTAACAAAGGGAATGTAGACGTTGAGATTACATTTTAGAAACATATCTTAGAACAGATATCTTCTCAAATTCATAACTTAAATCAAACATTTATGAAACTGAATGCTGACACCACCAATTTATCCCCAAGGGGATTTCACTCAAAGCCACATCAAAACCAATGCCAAAACTGAACTCTATATTTTCTTCTTAATATAACATACATGAATGGTTAACTCTTCATAAACTAATAATGATCAAACCAGTTTAATTAAGAAAACATAATTTCAATAACCACTGTCTATTGTATTCATGTCTACCATGATATCGATTTATTATTCCGTCATGACCTGCCAGAAACTGACTTACATTAAACACAGGAAAGTACCATTAGGTAGGGCCTGCATAACAGAAGACAGTGACTTAAACGGAAGTTTTGCATCTGAAGAAAAATGCAGATGTCATTCTCTGATGAATAAGAATATTCTCAGAAAGACAACAAATAACTCAAAACTTACAACAGGCAATCAGATCAACAAAGCAGGGACAAAAATCCATCAACTGAAATACTCAGAAAAATGTGTACAAATGAAAAAAGCGCAAATGGAAAAAAGCACAAATGGCAAAAAGTACAAAAACGAAAGTGATATTATTTGGAAATGAGTCTATTAAAAAAGCAACACAAAAATAGACATGCATAAGACTTAACATCTTAATTCACAAATGACAAGCATTTCTGTAAGAACTTGATGCAAATAATCCAAATAATAGTTAAATCAAAAACTAATCTTTACCAAAATTCCACTGAGTGAAATATAGTCTCTAAAAAGATGAAACATCCAAGATAGAAAATGAGTCCAATATGCACTAAGTCAGGAGTTACATGATTTTTAATTTGAAATACCATTAGGTACATACTGGCTGCATGAAAAACTTCTCATTAAAGAAACAGAAACCGGGAATACTGTTTTCTTCTTCTTCTAGCCAATGCAATTGGTGCCAAGCCAGTTGCACACATTATCACCAACAAGATTAAGAGCCAAAATTCTACCACTGAAATGTGTTTGTGGATAGACATCAACAATGTGTGCAATAGTCATTTCTGCATAAGGCAGCATGAAGGCAGAATATTGTTAACGTAACCCAACACTTTTTCAGAAAACCCAAGTGCCCGAAATAGCCACTTGACACATAATCTAAGATCCCAAGAGAGATCAAATTTTTCTTAGACAGGAGCTTCGTAGTTATGGTAAAGAATTTAGAATAAAGTACAGTAATTAAAATCTGGAACTGTCGTCAATTGCAGTTTCATAGTCACAATTTTAGAAGATGGCTCTACTACATACACCAAGTCTACAGGCTTTGTCAAAGACTGTTCAAACAAGATCAAGAAAGAGAGTAACATTGTCTGTGTAAACCTACAAAATCTCTTAACTGAATTACAGCTGCAAGGAATCAACAGCTTATGGGAATCAATAGACTCTAACCATGGTCTTAAGCAACTACATCAATTACTTCAGAAGTATCAAAGGCATTGAAAATGAAAAAAGGTTCAAACAGTATATCAAGTGCAAGCTGAGGTTCATTTCCTATAAAATTCATGTTCAACATACATAACATGAGAAAAGTCATTCACAGCTGCAGTCAAACCCTCTCCCTGCCGAAGTGTTCCCCAACAGCAGTTTACTGAACAATATTGGGGCTGATACTGGCCATCAGTGACACAATTTGGGTCAGCGATCATCCTGAGCAATGAACGTCGCTGTCTGGTTATAAATATAATCAATGCTTTCACACGTTGTTCTGTCTGTTTGAATGGAATATCAATTTTTGCGTTTAGTTAAGTTTCTCTTAATCAAACTTGACCTCACTTGTAGAACCAAACTAAATAAAACCACAAGAACAATTGAATAATTTACAACAAGGTTCTATTGTCATTTATGTTCTTCAGCTGATTGATGATGATTTTGTTGGCGTTGATGTCTGAACTTCACATTATTGTTGCGAACAGCAGCAACATTAGACGGCTCGAAAGAAACCTTGTCGTCATCAGAATTCGTTTCTGGTTCTGTTTCACTTCGTTCATCTTTTTCCACCTGAAAACACCAACTTCATAAGCAAAATCCAGTCATAACAGCATCAGTATTGGCTAAACTATTGAACATTAGTACTTTTATTACGCCAAGTATGTGTTGTGTGTGTATCTAGGCACTTAATATAGTGCACCCTGTAGGCCTAAGTAGCTCACAAAAGCACAGCCTATGTAATTATTGTAATTACGACAATTTCTATAGCATTGTCAGTAGCAAGTAACTTCTAGGATGCTTTACAAACACTGTCTACTGTCAGCGCAAATGCTAATACTCGGAGTTACATAGCAAGAACATTTTAAACTGTTTTTTAAAACATAAAGGCTTTTGGCTTCCTGTGCTAGCTTAAATGGTGTCAAAGTCATTAACAACAAGAGTTCACCAGGCATTGATGCACTAAACGAACAAATGAAATAATATGCAAAACAATGGTCATCTTGGTTGCAGACATGCAAAATCTCAGGCATCATTAAGGAAAAAGCCAGTTGAACAGGCATAGTTATTTAGATTACTTTGACTGTTTTGCCCTTTCAGAGTTGATAATGATTAATCAGTGAAATGTTTAATATTCTGTTGTGCATCAAAATTTTAATTTTAATGAGGAAACTAAAGCTCATACTGATACACTAAAGCAAAGGCACAGAGCATCAACTAAAGTCAACAGTGTTGTTCCGCTCACTGCACACGTGTCATCAAACTTGCTGTACAGTTGGGTAATGGCATCATGTTCCATTATTGTTCATTCATGAATACCAAAGCAAGGCAAGTATCATTATGGAAATTCTCTTATAAGTACGTCTACAAACGATTATGAGTATCTACATTTATAAAAAAGTACAAATTGAAATAAAATTTACAATGACATATTTTCACATGAAAAGTGACAATTCAGTCTGCCCAGTCCATTAATAAAACGTTAACACTTCCCAAGTTCTTAAACCTGAATATAAGACGATATATAAAATTCTAGCATAATTTCAATTCATTCAATTGTCTTGCTGATAAAGTCAAGGCAGGGAGGGTGTAGGCCAAAAGGAGCAAGCAACAGTAAAATTTAACCCAAATTAGAGGCATGGAAGGTGATACGATTACATGCCCGGTAGAAGGACTGCTTCAAAGGATCGACATCAAGTTACATTCTACAGCCAACCACTACAAGCTCACCCAAATACTTAAGGAATTAACCCAGGTATTTGGTATTCATAAATATGAGGAATAAGACATTACGAATGACAGCACCACATTCATCAGTCAAAACAACTAATTCTAAGGCTTCCACAATGACCATCCCCATCCATCTAACATTCACTAACACTTCCACAATAACAGTTATGCATACCTTATGTTACGTAACAAATAGATGCCATCATCAATGCAACACACGAATACTTACATGTCCTTTGACGACAAAGCCATAGACCATTCTTAGGATCATGTAGAACCAGATGATGTGAAGTACTTGAAGAATAATCAGAAGACCATTGTACCAGTAGTAGATGTTAGCAAAACCAATGATTATATGACCCTCAAACAGCGTGCTATTCAGAATCCTTCAATACAGCAACAATGATCACACTTAGCACACAAATGGAACTGACAACAAAGCTTCATCAATATTTAACTTTGTAAGACTTAACAAAACAGAGCCTTTGTAAACACCATTCAACTTCATTCTTCATCAAAAACCACAAGAAATGAAAAAAGCCTGACAAGTGCAAGTAAGTATTTTGTATTTATCTATTTTATTTAGTTATTTATTGCAAGCATTATGCGAGTAAAGTCAATAAATCTTAATCTGAGGAAAGAGTCTGCTCAGCATGTTTGAAGCCACAATCATTGGATTACAGATGCACTGACATACTGAATATACCCTAGTGACACACAATTTGCCATCATATTCTATTCATAAGTGCAATAAACACCCACCGATGCTACCAGGTATCATGTGAAATCTAAATACCTATTTTCACCCACACATAGAACTCACAGCTGAAAAACTGATACACATCTGCACCAGTTTCAACCATCAACATGACTTTGATTGATAAGAACAACAACCTAGTTGACAGGCCACTGGCAAATTGACTGTTTTATCTACATGATTGTTTTGAGACTGGGTGCAGAGACTGCTTGTCACTGTTAGATTGTTAACGGTCATCTGTGCATAGAATGATAATGATGCAGTTGGAGTAATATGTCAAATGAGTCATGCTGAAAAGGGCAACCAGTGTACCGACAAGTCACCGGCATGCTGCTACTAACTTCCAGGAAATTAGGCAAACCCAGCTTTACATTGGAAGCAAATCTGGTAGTTGCAACATTTAATTAAAGATCTTTATTATAGCAACAGCACAACAGCAGCATGCCACAAAAGCTGCAGGCAGTACAGGGTAATGAAATTTTATGCAAATGACTTTGAAACACTCACCTCAAGGGAAAGAAGAGAATTCGAGATAAGAACCAAACAATAGTAAACACCACAAAAAGAACGTTGCACAGATTCGGACAGCGACAGTAATGAGCCAGCTTAGCACCCTAAAACACAGCAACACAAACTGAAAGAATGAACAGACAAATCAACCAAAATTAAAAGGAAGGTGACCTTATCTTTGTAATTGCAACTGAGATTCCTTATTTGCATTTCGCTCCTCGAACTGTACCAGAAAGCGAGCTTCAACATCTGCCCCAAAACCAGAAATCCACAAAAAAATTATCAGTGCTTAACTATATAGAAAACATTTTCAAATAGCAGAGATAGAATTAATGATGATGTCAATTTCAATTTGGTACTTGCCTCAAGGAGATAGTCAACGGCATCATGGACACCAAGAACCAAAGTACCCACGCGGATCATATTTCCTGACCATGACATTACCATCAGGCCAATTGTAGCCACATGATGCACAATCATAGCACGGAAATCCTATAAAGACATACATTATTACTATGAAGATCTGCAATGAATTGGAACTAAAGATTGAAGCTAAGTCAACAGTCAAAAGTAATTGAAACGTATCTGGTCTTCAGCAGAAACCAGTTTACTGCTACTGCAGAGCAGCAAGTCTGAGTTTCAGTAAACTCTGAGCAAACGCAATCCAAATTCAGGCAAATCAACAATGAAACATCTTCAGCTGGCAGGAAAATTAAAAATTATGAACATCCAATACAATTACTTAAAATAATGGCCTCAATGTACTCTGAGCAGGCCCCACTTTTAGCAGATTCACCTCACACTCCAATTATAGCCGTGAGTCATGCAGGCCATAGTTACACAATTAAAACATAATCTTATTGATGTTGACTGAATCATTGTAAACGGACTTATGCTGAACATTTCACAGATGTTCTGTTGCCTCATATTACATAATGAACAGCCAAAGCATGAATACAAAAACGTATTTGATACTGATTAAAAGTCGTGAGATGATTACCTTCCGCTTTATGTCCATGAAAAGTGAGAAAACTAACGACCAATAGAAACTCAGTTCCAGCATGTAATACCACCAGACGTCACCAGGAACATGCTACAATATAATAACAATTAGTCATTGACTTAGCAAAGCCAATCAATTAACAATTTGAATCAATTAATGGATCAATCTGTCCGTTCCCATTAGCAAACAATTGCATCTTGTCACCATCACTCACCTTTGCATGATGCTGGTGACCTTTAATGGCAACACCATCAGTGTTTTTAACATTGTCATCATCGTGATCATCATCAGCACGAGAAGCACCACCACCAGTACCAGTTGTTTTTGTTGATGTGAATGACAAAAATTATACCATGGACAAATGCTGAAGGCTGGGTCACTACCTTATAAGTATCAGGCAGCAATGTGTTCTGGCTTATAACCAGATGGGACAACAATCACCGGACTCCGGTGCCCATGAAGCTTTGATGCTGTGTGAGTTTTGAATATTAAAATCATGTGTTGTTCGCATATATTCCCTGCTTACACTACTTTGCATACACTGTATGCAGTGCTTATGAGAGCACTCAACAGGTTTCTTAACAGGTACTAAATAAATATACATACGTAAGTACTTGCATACATGCAAAAACATCTGAAAGCTCTGGGTAAATAGAATCCAAATAAAATGAAGGCTTCTACCTGCAGAGGATAACCATACCAACAGTGCTTTGTGTCCCAAAGCCAAGGTTTCTGTAATAAAAAACCAACTTATTTGAACATTTTACTCTAGTAAATAACTAGAGAATTGAGCAGCAGTAATTAAAATCAGATGACAGTGAGCATAACTCTAAGCTAGCTAGTGTATCAACTGTTGTTAACTAGGTACCTATGACAAATGAGGTTCTGAAGACAGGCAAAAGTTGTCCCAAAGGAAGTTTATGTATTTAAGTTTATATAAAACTTTTTACATTGTTTCAATTCCAATCAATTACTTGAGCACTCATTAAAAATTGCAGACTAATTGCTGACTTTTTACTTATCATACAGATTTTTTACCGGGAGGTGCCCACCAGTTGACTAAACAACTGGAAACATTACAATCAAACCCTCGATCTATCTTCAAACTGCAGCATTACTCTCTAACAGTAACTACAAGCATAAAAAACAACAGGAACGAAACTGGAAAGGGATTTGTAAAAATCTTTACTTACATCCCACAGAACATAAAGACCCAACCAAAATGCAACAATGTAGAAGAGGAACCTCCAGCTAACAAGAAAAACCAATAAAACAATAAATTGGGAATAAAGATAAAAACACAAAAACAAAAACATGAAAACTAAACAAAAAAACTGATGCAAACAATCTAAACATTTACCCCAACACGACATTTTACATAATACGAGTGTACTGAGATGACATCGATAGTATTTTTAAGAAGGAAGATGTTAATTAAAATGCAATGATAATAACTGACTGTAAACAATGAACATATTTGTGAAAGTATGTACCTCTAACTATTATTATTCTTATTATTTTTATTATTAATTATACTAATTATATTAATCAGATACTTATATCATGCCAATTCATGAATTCACTTTATGGGTATGGGAAGCGTGGTCATTTTTGCAAACAGTTTTCAACTGTCGGCAAAATGAAACAAGTGAAAGAGTTTGAAGTATAACTGAACTTTATTTAGCAATGATTATTACATTTTCTATTGTACAGTAGAGTAATTCCAGATACTGCCTTCCAAATGACGTGTCCTAATGCACATCAGAAGAAAGTTATGAATTTGCAAACTGAACCAAATTTCTATCTACACATGAATGTATGCATGCACACACCTTGTTTCTGTGAATCGCTTCATTTCTGATGCTTTACCAAGGACACGCCGTCTCCTCCACCACCTTTCCACCTGGCGTGTTGTCCAATCCACTTGTTTCGCCAGACCCTAAAATTCCCAATACACCCAATCAGAAATCATCTTTTGTAGAGCAATGTAATGGAAGAATAATCCTTTGGACCCAAGATACTGCAAAAGCAGGATGATGAAACTTTCTCTCTCCCCTCCAAGCAGCTATAGTGGGATCACTGGGATGAGTGGCAGTGGCCATCTCCAGTATAACTCTCCACATGGATTGCATCATTATTGGCATATTACTCAATGAATATTTTTTGTCAGTGAAGCAGTTTATGTTGATGAGCAATTGTTAATAATTATTATTATAAGTAAAAAGACATTTTTATCACTCACAGTTAGCACAGTCTCAAAGGCACATGAAACGATCCTGAATGATAGTATACAGCAGGAAGTCAAAAAGACTTTTACAGTGGTAAACATACCACAATTTACAAGAAGCACTGAATAGATAGTGATGGCAGTGAAAGTTTAGTTAAAGCTAAAGAACCATTATCAGGAGATTGAAATGTGAACTTTTGAGGGTGAAAGTGACAATGGATGTTCCAGTGCACCTACAGGTTAAAATAAGTTCAGATGACTGACTGGTAACATAACATTTCATCATGTGAAACCATGAACATTGAAGTTTATCATCCAACCTTACATCATCTGCAAAACACTGTATCTTTTAAGAACAGAGATGGTTCAATGGAACAGTTTACTTATCCACGCCTGGTGAACAGTGGGGGGGGGGGGTGCTACAAGCTGAAGCATAAGCCCTGGCAAAAAGCCTTTGCCCTGGTCGTTGCCCTGCCATAAGACTGCCAGAATTTTTGCCCTGCCAGGAATTTATGTGGGGCATAAATCACCCCTGCACTGATTACTTGTATGACTGATACAAAACATGTCTGGCAAAGCCTCTGCTGGTGAATGTTTACATGCAAAATATGGGAAGATCAGTCTTGAATGATCAAATGCAAAGATCTACCAAACTTGCAGATTTCGCAGATGTCCCCATTGATTGCTCATGAAGACAATATTTATTATGTTTGTTCAACACTTACATCATTGAGAAAAAGGTCAAGACAATGGCAGCAGCAGAGTTAGAACATTTTATGGCTTTGTTAACAAGGTTTGTATGCAGCTAGCTTGTTGGAAATTTCAAAGCATCTGCAAGCACCAAATGCACTCGACATTTGATGCTGAAACAAGACGTTGTAAAATGTGAGAGTGCATCACCCAGAGAGGCTTGTTAACGCAATCAGAAATAGTATGTACATTGTCTATCATGAGAGAGATTCTTCAACTTACAGCCCACACTTCTGAAGAGCTTCCAGATATACGTGAAAAAGTTAAGTACTTACCTTTAACTATTTGTATATGCAATCGAACTTTGCACACTAGTAGAGCTTACTAAAGTGGTCATTAAGTGCACCTAACAGAACGCATCAGTTGTGTATGTATCTTGAATTTGCATTGTATAAATCCCATTGCAATACACTACCAGCAAAGCAAACGTAAAACTGACCGTAATGACTTCATGACTGGGTATGATGCGACTGTGCTTAAGGAATGCTTTTTCTAGGACGGCATTGGGAACAGCTCGTCGTGGCAAAGTCTCCTTTATTCCAATGTAACGACCAAATGGAACTGCTACGAACCTAAACCATAATCACAATTTTAGTTTTAATAATTTAAAATACAATGTAATAGTTACAGCAATAATTATTAATGATTTATCACACTTTATTGTAAACTGAAATATCTGTCCAGTAAACTGGGAGATTTACATTACATTCTGCACCATCAAATTGTGCAATGTAAATTGTAAACTGTTGCACCAAATGAAAGTTTGGAAAAGGAACGATTTACTGGCTCCCAGTCATCTGAACCAAGGTAGATCACAACATAAGAAGTGACACTTTCTAACCATGTTTGGCCCAGTTCGGGTATTATGCAGATCAGATCAATTTCACATACGCGATATCCGTATAATCAGATCTCTTTTGCCTTATACTGTCCGATTATTAATGCAATGGTTTCCAGGAGACTCGACTTCTGTAACTCACTTTTACGCTGGTGTCAACTGTGGTCTCTTAATTCATTCATTCATTCATTCATTCAAAAATTTATATAGCGCCCCTTCAAGGTAACTACTCAGAAGCGCTCCCAACTCCAATCCGGCCAAAAAGGTAAGTTTTCAAGTGGCCATAAAAGTATCAGTACATGTTCTAGGGAACAAGCGTAGCTCCCGAGGGAGGCTATTCCAAACCCTAGGGCCTACCACAGAGAATGCTCGGTTCTGCATGGTTGCTGTGCGGGCAAACGGGACCGCCACTACCCCCTCTCAGCAGAGCGGAGGGAGCGGCTACCCTGAACCCCCGACACCGGCTTACAGAGGTCTATTAGGTAGGCTGGTGCAAGGCGAAGATGGCATCGCCAAACCAGAGAGACAACTCTATATTCGATGCGCTGTCGGACAGGAAGCCAATGCAGAACTTCCAACATATACCTGGTGACATGATCAAATTTTGGTATTTGGCCGATGAGTCGCGCTGCAGCTCGCAGTACACGATCAAGGCAAGACAACCGGCTAGACGGCAGACCAGAATAGAGAGTTAAGCAGTGATCAAGACGCGCCGTAATGAAGGCATGAACAAGAGTGGTTGCAGCGCTCGCTGTAAGCGAACGTGCAACAGTACGGAGCTGACGCAGCTGGTAATAGCTAGTGATGTAAATTTACCGGTAAAATATTTTTGCGGTAAAAAATCCGGATTTTTACCGGTAAAATTGGTAAAATATGGTAAAAAATGGTAAAAATGATTTAAGTGATGTAATATCTTGGTTATGTTCCCCAACGGTGTGTTTAGCCATTTATCAATTACAGACAAATATTGAAACGCCTTAGTAGTCCTATTGAACTGCTAAATAAATAGTTTGTTTGGAAGAAAACATATTTTTATTACAAAGTGAGTTTTCGTCCACTGTCACAAATTGCAATAGTTGTTGTAAGTGATTCAGCCCAGATGAAAACTTCTCTGATAGTTGGTAGGCCAACATATCAGGTCTCATTCAGTTTAAAAAGCTACAACTTATCAGTTCTAGTAGGTAGAATTTAGAGAAATAGAAGATACGTAGGCTCCAGTGTAGCTGTCTATTAGACCCTACAGTAGCCTAATATTAGGCCTACTTGCTGGGAGATTTCATAGTTAGATTTCTGCTACAGAAAATGGTGCATGAAAACTAGCTGAAATTTTGGAAGAGCTAACCGAGTATTATTTCAACAATTATCCTACATTATTTGTCAATGGGCGATGAGCCCGTGAACAGAAAGAAAGAATTTTACACAGCAAAGCGCATAGGGCATATATATCTGAGCAACACCCAAGCCTACGATCAGTCTTGTGAATGAAGCTGACATTGAAAACCTTAAGTGAATATTGATAGGGCCTACTAATAATATTCATTATGTTATTTAATAGGCCCTAAGTGAAAAGAAATAAAACTTTTAGCATTTACCATTTTAATCATTTTTTACCATATTTTACCATTTTTACCACGGTAAAATATAATGCGGATTTTTTACCGGTAAAAAATCCGGATTTTTTACCGGTAAAAAATAATTTCACATCACTAGTAATAGCAATCACGACTAAGGCGATGCAGATGTGGTGCAAAGGTAAGCTCCTGATCCAACAGGATACCGAGGTCACGGGCTGTAGGTCACGGGCTGTAGGGCTGTAATTGCAGGTCTTTCACAATTGATTAATCAGACAAAAGTATTTGACTGTAGACTGTCTATTTCGTGAACAAACGAGGAACACTCCAGCCACACAAACTTTAATATTGCTGTCTACTGTGTAATGCCCGAGTACAAGCCAAAACAAGTTTCATTGAAACATTGTTCTTAACGGACGTTTAACCAAATCAGTCCAATTGGTTGAAGATATAACTTACTACTAATAATAATATTCTTCTTTATTAATTCAAACTGACAAGTACACAGTATGATTACAAGTCATAATACGAAAGGATGATTACAAGTGATTACAGGAGTCGAATTTAACTGTATGGCAGCCATGCAAGGTGCCCATCGGCGTGAAACTCCGATTCAGTGTCCGCGATGTAGTCGGGAGCGCCTCTGAGTAGAAATCTTGAAGGGGCGCTATAACAAGTGCTCATACATACATACGTACGTACGTACGTGCGTGCGTGCGTGCGTACGTACGTACGTACATACGTACATACATACATACATACATGCATACATACATACATACATACATACATACATGTACATACATACATACATCTGTCCTATTGCTCATTTTACCAACGCCACCTATCGAATGACAGTCGACCTTTCGGAGGGTAGCGGTTATCGATCCCGCTTCCTACTTCATGTTATAGTACATTAGTAAGTTCTAAATGAGGTCAGATGGCGCACGATTATCGATCGATCGACGTAGACGTATAGGCCTAAGCCAACCAACCTCTCAAAGCAGATTCTGACGAAGAAGAGTCCGAGGGCGACGGGGAAGGGAATGAGAAGATCGTAGACATCCGGATAGAAGACGGTCTCGTTGCGCTTCAGATCCTTCCAAGTGCGGTTTGTAGGCAGCCAGAACTTCTCGTCCCAGAACCAGTGGGATAAGTCACTCCACATCGACGTCTCCTCCATGTCGCTTCGAATGCCACCTGAACCTGCTCCGATCAACCTAACACAACTAACATGACTAACAACGGAGAGACCTATCCGCCTGCAGTACAACCTATATCTCTCTCGTAATGCCTTCTGTCGCTACGCAGCAGTAGGCAATCTACCGGTGGCTCTTACCTGCAATCAACACGTGCACGCATGCGCCGTGACACCGTCACGTAGCAGGTGCCACACATCCAGACAGACCTACATGTCGTCGGCTAAGACGGACAGAAGGCACGGCTATGACCATGGCTGAGGCCACGCCTCCCATTGGCCGCCGCGATTGACTTGAATTCATTCATGTGGAAACCGACTGCGTATCTTGGGCGGCATATGTTCCGGTTTGTTTCAAAGGAAGACGTTTTAATGTTAGGCCTATGTCAGGTTCATGAATCCAATTCATTGCTGTTTGTGAATAAATCTTTGTTTGATATGTGGCAAAATTGATCGGTCCTACCGCCGCTTCTAAACCGGGGGAAATTGAAGCAATGTTAGCTAGATTGTATAAACTTAGCTACCATTGCAAAGCTTCGTCGTTTCAGAGGCAGCTGGGGATAATGTGGATACTAGACTTACTAGCCTTTTGGAGTTTTGGGGAAGCTATAGTAGGCCTACAGCACCAATTTGGAATGTCCCACCAGTTATTGGTGGGTGGAATTGCTCACCGTTCAATGGAAGATTCCACGATATTGTATTGTAGTGTAGGCCTACGTATTGAATTTTATCATTTATAAAGCGCTTCTCACAGCGTAGGCCATTCAGAAGCGCTCCCAGTGCGTAGGCCTACTCCGAGAGAAGAGGAAGGTTTTAAGGTGAGAGAAAGATGACATGCCATTGCCACCAGAGAGGATGGTAGAGCGTAGAGAAGGAGGAAGTGAACTTTAGAAGACTAAGAAAACGACTAAACAAGACGGTGCAGACGCACCGGTGTGCCCACACGATAAACGCTCGCACGGGTAGGCCTATATGATATGATGGGGATCGATTATAGTCAACCGTTTTGAAAAAGTAGAATGCTCAGTAAGTTATTGCTGGAGCCTGGAATGTTCCACCGCTGAAAAGGTATACACTGTAGAATCATGGTCCATCGGTTATTGTAGCTATTGACTACGTCACGTATAGGCTACTTTGGACAACATCGCGGTAGGGGTCGACTTAGGTAGGCCTAGGCCTATAGGCCTAAACAATCGACCCCCAAGAACAGAACCCATGCTTTGGCCGTTGATGGATGTCATGAATTTTTACACTTTCGTATTGTTTGTAAAATCGTTTTATAGGCGTTTCTCGTTTGTTTTACATAAAATGACGCGTGTTCAAATAGACACCAATTATCGACCCAACGACGTGTGTCGCATTGACGTATTATCACGTTTGCCTGCTTGTATTATGCACTTTCCATTGTCTGATGGCAGTCTTCGAAGCCTCAGTGCTATTACAGTAGTTAGCGCACATTCGATCCTTACTCAGCCGAGCAAAGTCCTTGTCAGATTAACTGGCCCTCAAATTCGCAGATAAACTTTCGCATTAGAGTCGACTGTGTGAATATGTCGTTCACTGCGATGGTTGGCTCTTGTCGTCTGTGCAGATGGAGTCAGTTGCTTCTCATATTAGGTCTCCTCCTTCCACCAGATGTTCTCGGTTCGACGTCAGATAAGTCCAACTTCATTGTTGGCCATTTTCGTGCAAAGGCCGATACGACATCGCCATCTTCAACACTATCCTTGTCGCCAACACCAGCATCGCCATCAGCATCAGCATCGTCATCAATATCGTCAGAGCAACCTAACCAGCTGCAGCAGCCGATTTGTGCCCTTGATAGGCCGAACAATTCATATAGCGCCGTTTGTTCGGCTTTGCGCTGCTCCAAGGTCTGTCTCGATCGTCTCGGATCGAACTGTCTCGGCATCAATTACAACCGAATAACGAAGAACTGTGACCTCTTCGATCGTCGACCAAAATGCTTCGCACAAGTACCAGGGTGCGTCCATTATCAGGTATAGGACCAGTCTGTCTGTCTGTCTGTCTGTCTGTCTGTCTGTCTGTCTGCAAATGTCTGTCTGTCTGTCTGTCTGTCTGTCTGTCTGACAGACAGACAGACAGACAGACAGACTGGTTTGAACAGAAACATTATGAGAACAGAAAGCAGAATTTACAGTTGAAGAAGACGCAGAAGCTAAAGCAAAATTACTGATTTGTGATGTTGACACACTGTTATGTTTTCTTTTGCTTTAGGAAAACCTCATTAACCCCGGCGACACCACAGGTAACGAGGCTAGGTCCAAACAAATAGGGTAAAAAATTAATTATTATTATTATGCATTTATTAAGCGCAAATGCGCAATCATCAAGTATCAACTGTGGACGCTGAGTAATAATTGTGAGTGAAGGACATGTTGAAGGTTCCTACAAAGTACACATGCAATAACCGTCTAAGACTGTAAGTCTAAGTTGTGGAGGCGTTACAAGGCGCGATCGCTCTAATCAATCGGTCACCGTGTTCCACACCAATCGGTTCCACAACTGTACGTATAATAATTAAATCATGTGTAGGCCTATAGTTGACTTGAGCTATAACCTCTCAAAAATCATACTACACACCACACTCCAGACAAATCAACACTTACTGCACACTCGACAATTTCGACAGCATATTATATACTTTGTATCAGAAAATACACTATAGGCCACAGGCTATAGGCTACGTATAAATCAGGGCCTCCGGCCCTGATTTATACGTAGGCCTACTTTTCTTAATGCGAAAGAGACCGAGATATTGTAGCTGTGGGGCCGTCCATAAATGACGTCACGCACCCAGGGGGTCGGGGGTCGGAAATTTGTGACGATGTGTGACATGGGGGTGGGGGGTCTGAGAAGTGTGACGTCACACCAGGTCTATGTTATTAAATGTAACAATTAAAAATTTTTTATTTTATTAATAACAGCACTAATTTTAATTAGTTTAATGTATACGGGCACTATTATTAATAATTTTCTAATTATTTCAATATTTGGTCACCGTTAGATTTTAAAATATTCATGCTTTCCCTATTTGTTCCATGACGGAGCATTTTGCTTCGCCATGGAAATTTGGTTTTAGGGGGCGTCAGAGCTTTGTGACGTCATTTTCAGAGGGTGTTACTTTTGTGACGAAGTGTGACGAGGGGGGAGGGGGTTAAAAATCGGCCAAAATTGCGTGACGTCATTTATGGACGGCCCCTGTATACAATAATATTGTATAGGCTTAGAAACGCTTAATTAATAGTCTTTCATTCTAAAGTTTGAATCCGATTATAGCCTGTCTTGACTCTTCAGCATGTTTAAAAAAACTGTAGATTCAGAGCAGAGTCTTCAGGCAGACAGCTGTTCCATTCCGTTCACATATAACGGCCAGCTATTCAACGGGTGTACAGAAAGTCTGAGAAGTCTCGGTGACTGCAATCTCGGCTGTCTCCTCAGCAACAGGTCGATCGCCACCTGCCGACGAACATTTCCGGGTAGGCTACATCACTGTCCCAGTTGTATGCACGTGCGTACGTTCACCCAGCCATTCGATTGTTAATGAAACACAATCACTGTAACTGTAGAAATGAGCTACATAAAGTCATTCGCCATCAATACCACGATAAAGAGCCATAATTATGGATCTTTCACTTATGTTGTACTCATTTAATATTAAACCTCAGTCGCATCCTTCTTCCGTGGTAGCGACCTAGCTGTTCCTCCTACAGACCTACAGAGCTGTTCTGTCTACCCATAAGCCAATAATGTTCCTCATTGTTCATGTCAATTTGTTAGCATGTTTCATTGTTAGCACTATCCTCCTCCCGTTCATACCACCATCGTAACGTAATGTAAATCTTCGAAGATGTCTAAGTGCTTACAAAAAGCACGTCAGGGAGACCAGAGTAACCACCGGCCCTATATCAAATCAAGTCCGCAATAGCCAGGCTATTGTAATCGTAATCGTAATCTCAAGACTTTTACAGTGCCCAAAAGCGGAGTAGTGAGAACCAGCTGAATCATAGGCGCTTAGTCAAAACAAAAAATAAGTAGCCTAGATATCGACCGTTTGTCAAAATCGGTTCCAGGTCAAGATCCAAAGATCTTATAGTAACGTAAAGGAATTTTATGTCCATCTTGAAAAAATGTATATTATTTTGGTCTCAATTAAGTGCAGCACGGTCGTGTAACCCAACGATTGCAGTTGTGCGAAGGGCGTAGGCCTATGCTCAGGGAACTCAATTTGTGTAACGACAAGTTTTTCGCCATACGGAGGTCTACATGTCTACGCTTGGCATTCAGATAATTATGCTGACCGTACATGCGGGCGTAATACGTGAGAAAAAATTAATTAAATAAATTAAATAATTAGTCTTACATAGCGTCTTTGTGAGGTTCTTGTAAGGCGCTATATATATGACCACATACATACATACATACATACATACATACATACATACATACATACATACATACATACATACATACATACATACATACATACATACATTATACATTATGCATACAGATGACACTTGGTGCGTAGATTATATAGGTGCATGGTTCTGTCAGTCATAAATGTCTGCATATTCTAGCCACGTTATAGTTTCGTAATCTAGAGTAGTATTTCCTTAAAATTATGGAACGTGTACGCGGCCAATTGCATTTCAGTTGATGTGGCGGAGTTCTTCTGGGTGAATGTGACCGTTCCTAACGTTCCGGGTTCGACTCCTTTGCTATCGATCAATCAGTGGATCGTGATGCAGCAGCGAATAGACGACAGCATCGACTTCGTCCAAGACTGGTCCAGCTACAGGGCAGGCTTTGGCAACAGCACGATGACCAGCATCAGTAGGGACGGCAGCGTCAGTTCATCCTCAGCAGCAGGCAACTTTTGGCTTGGTCTGGAGAAGATGCACCAACTGACCTCGACGTCCACCTACCGACTGAGAATCGAACTCCAGTCGCTCTATGCTGACAATTGGTTCTCGGCCGAATACGAGACGTTCGTCATCGATTCTGAGTTGCTGGGATATGCCATTCAGCTGGGCATGTACGTTGGAGACGCTGGGGATGCCATGAACTCGCAGGCGTATTCTGGAGCTGTGTACCATAACGGAATGAAGTTCTCGACAATCGATCAAGACAACGACCAAGACAAAAACGACAACTGCGCTCTTCTGAAGGGTGGCGGAGGATGGTGGTACAACGGTTGCCTCTACTGCAACCTCAACAACCCCTACAACAACTCCCGCTTCTACTGGTTGAGTCTCGTTGACCTAGGATTGGCGTCAACCGCTCAACTGCAGACGACCAGAATGATGATCAAACAGCTGTGATCAGTTTGGCGAGAGCGCAGCGACTGTGACACACAGCCACACAATCTCTTCTTATCATTACTTTCAGACGTTGAACCGATATATAAAAACGTTAAAAACGGCACAAGAAACATTGATGGTCGACTCAGTATAATAGGCCTAGTGCAAAAAATTGTAGACTAAAGCAATAAGTGCTAGAGCCTAGGGACAGTATCGGAGTGGAACATTTTAAATTGAAAATAAATTTTAATAAATTACGTTATTGCTTTAAATTACTTTCAAATATCTGAAATTGTTGACTGATCAAATACATTTTAATATCAACACTTAGCATAATCAGACTAGGTATAGTTTTTCGAGAAATGACCGGGGACAGCTGAATTCTGAATTTACCATGTTACCGGAAAATGACTCAAGTCAGTTGATCAGATGGTTTTATGGAAGATTTGGTTCACAGATAGAAATTTAAGATGCCAAATTATAATGCATTCAAACCGAGGGTTACTGGACACAATAATCATAGGCATACACAATTACACATCCAAATTTTCCCAAGAGAAGGAGCAGGAAAATGACGTTCCGCAGCGTTCCAAATGATTCTTGGCTCGTTTGACTGCATATCATAGGCCCTAAAAAAAAATGTCGGGTAACCCGGGTAACCCGGGTAACCGGGGTACCATAAACCCGGGTTTGCAACCCCTAGTGTGAAGTATGCAAAAAACGTATGCCAAATGTTCTATAGGATTCGTTAAGAAAACACTAAAATATGCATTAGCCTAGTGTGTGGCATCTATAGGAAAGTTATGCGCTAGGCTTATAAAGAAGGCGTATTCAGGGGGTCAATGCTGCATAGGAAACTAAGAAGATATATGACCATGCAGTAAGAAAGAAAAATTTTCCTGCTCAGTAAATTATAGCAAGGAGAATAGCCTAGCTTTGCCCTAGCTGGGTCCCGCTCTTTATGTACTATGTAGGCCTACTGTTGGTTATTCCGCTTATCAATGTAGAAAGCCAATGTTTTTCCTATTACTATAAATTGTGTATCGCGTTCCATTAAATCTGAATTGCGGATTGTCATCGGATGAAGTTGACTGAAATCGAGAACGACGTTTTCTAAGCAGATAATCCAAGATGTAGAATTCACCTCTGTTGACGTAATGAAAGACAATCGGATAATCGCTCAGACAGTCGACGTCCTGAAGTAATTAAAAAGCGCAATTATGTGACGACAAGGTCTGATTTAGGCCTAGGCCTATATAAAACATGTACCTACAGTCCTAAACTACAATAAGTAAATATAGGTTTTAAGTTAATTCAGCTTTAAAATATACATAAAACGGACGAAAAGTCCCAAGTGCCAGGTTCAATACTAATATGAACGACGTGTCAAGGGCCGGCTCAAAGGTCCTTAGGGGCCGGACCCGGCCCGCGCCTCTGCACTAACGTAATGCATCGGTTCAGATGCACTCAGTGACGTACCCAAGGCTTTCAGCGCCGAGGGATAAGATTTAATGACTGCGCCCCTTTTCAATTTTCTGCTTGATTTATTCGTTCATAATAGTGTGTAGGCCCTACTAATTTAATACAATATGATATGGGTTCCAGATTTTATTCAATGGTTTTTGTTCTGTAATAAGTAATGTAACAGAATTTGCAAACGATTTTTATATATGAAAAGAGAAATTTAAAGAACAAAGCGGTCAGCAGTGAGAGTTAACTTTGACTTGTTTTACTATTGTAACAATAACAGTAACATATTGTCATAATTGTCTGCTATGAGCCTAAGATTAACAAGGCTAAGAAACTTCATAGGTTTAAGGCTACTGGCTACAAGCTAATATTTCTAGCTTTTGCAGACGCAAACGCATCTATTATTTTGTCAAATTTGATTTGATCATAAACCTCTTTTTCAATGCTCAGAATCGCCAAGTTGCTTAATCGGTAGTGGTTCATTGTGCTTCGTGAATACGTCAGAATCAACTTCAGCCTACTATAAGATTTTTCGCAAGTAGTGTGGAGACATTAGTCGCCATAATGTTTTAGCCGCCTCATCATCGTCGTCTTCCTCCTCCTCTTTGTCTTCTTCCTCATCGTCTCCTCCCTCGTCATAATCGTCGTCCTCGTCTCAAGCCTGCTACTTTGCAGCGCCTTGCCACGCCTCTTGCAGCGCTGCATTGCCTTGCAACACCCTGTTGCAGCCTGCAGCGCTTCCTAGCCTGCCACGCCCCTTGCCTTGCAACACATTGTATTGTATTGTATTTGAACACTTGTTATAGCGCCCCTACCAGATTTCCCATTCAGAGGCGCTCCCGACTACTGCGGGGACGCTGAATCGGAGTTTCACGCCGAAGCGCATGAGCAATTGCGAGTGAAGGACTTGCCCAGGGTCCCTACGCGGCGGCTTTGAGGTGGATTCGAACCCGCAACCCTCCAGCTGCAAGGCACCGAACATACCCCTATACCACCGCGCCCCAGTTGTGTTGTGTTGTATTGTATTGTATTGTACTCCACGTTTATAATACGACCGAGCCACCCGCAGTAAAGATCCGAGAAATTAATCTCTGATAAACCGACCAACCCGGAATCGAACCCGGGCCGCCGGCGTGGCGAGCGGGCTACCTACCCACTCGGCCACTCAGGATCTCTGCCTCCCCCTTGCAACGTTATACAGCATACGGACTATCGAAAGGAAAACTGAAGAGCTCACAAGAGCGCGTGTGCGCTGTGCGTCGTGTCGTTTGGTGACAGTCGTTCACGACCTTTGGCGGTTGCGAAGGACAGTATTTTCGACAGGACGTGTAGGCTATTTGCGGCGAAACCGGCTAGTTCAACTCTCATGGATCATTACTGTAGGCCTACATTACGGAGTAGGCCTATTGCACTAATTCGACAATCGTGGTTTTCGTTAGATACTTCTATCTGCAACATAGTTACTACGTCTTAAGTTGTCTTGAAAACAAGATCGATTTACGTATTTCTGTTTCTGAATAAATAAAGACTATTTGTTGAACAAGTCGTCTGTTGCCGACTGCAAGGGTCTCACCTGGCAGACATACCTTCCACTCGAGTTGGGCCATGTTAGTTACTATAGCTTTGCTCTAGAGCGACTTTCATAACAATTTGGAATCGAATTGGAGTGAACCGCAAATTGGCACCGTGAATTGGAATCCTCGAGACCAACCAGTAAGATGGTAGGGATTGCAATGTCGTCAAGTGGTATAATATTCATAATATATATCAATATATATATATCTCGTGCCAGAGCATATATATCTGTTACCTGTAACAAGTTGCTACCTGTCAGCTTGGTGTTGTGAATAAACGAAATTTGATTGATATATATATATATATATATATATATATATATATCTAGAATACCCAATTATAAACTATCTATTATTACTAAAGCTATGGTTTGCAAGATTAATTATCGACCAAAACAAGCCTATTGCCAATAATTCATCGACATGTGACACACGTAGCCTACCTCACAATATCCGTAGGGTTCTCTGTAATGGTCCGTATACCAGTCTGGCAAAAGTGATTTGGTGATGTCTTCAATTTTAAAAGGCGGGAGGAATGTTTCTCTTCCGTTCTCATCCCTCGTATCGACCGTGTATCCACCGACCTTCTCCAGACAAAGACACGTCTTCAGGTCTTCGCCTACAGTCCACAGTCAATTGCCAGTTAAACAAGATGTGCCAGGTATTCGTCTTCAACAATTGAAAGTCACAAAGCACACAGACACCACCGTGCCAGAGCATACATCTTTACATTCATGAATTTCTATATATGCCCGTTTGCGATGAGCTAGTGGAACAGAGACTGAAACAAAGCCACATCGGATCGCCTGCGTCCTCTGAATGGGTGTTCTTCATCCGAGTCTCTCTTTGCGTTTTGTTCAATTCTGTGTCGTCTCTGTGTTCCAACATTATATCACTAAAAATTCGAACAATTCAACGAGCAAAGGGCCATAAAATATTATGGGGTCATTATTTTAAGATGCACCTGTAATATCGGTGACATAGCCATGTTCAACTTATTTTAATGTCCTTAAAGACGCTATATAGTGTCCATAGTGAAGCCAGTAGTAGGCTATTGGTCGCTCAACCTCATGCTTACCTTCACCCGGCAAGTAGCAGTCTGATAGAAGCATTCCTATCCTGACGAGTCTTTGAAGAGATTCTCTTGCTAATACGATTGCTTCTCCAGCAACGTAGTGAATGCCTTTGCCGAAGAAGAGGTTGTGTCCGTAGATGGCTGGTTCGTCGGGGTTGCAGTTGGCCAGGTACCTCTTGAGGTTCTCGACCACGATATAAGAATCGGGATCTGCCTTGACGAAGAACTCGGCGTCGTTGTAGTGGTTCTTGTAAATGTAGGTCCAGGCTTCTTTAGACTTTTCAGCAATGTGCTCACGGCCTTCGGAAACGTTGAGACCGATCGCAGGAAATTCTTTGTCTTCCTTTGAACTCATGAAAAGCCGAACGTCACAATCTTGCATCCACGTATCTCTGGCATCTTTGGCAAGGTGCAATATCTCTGGATCGGTCAACACCCAGCACAGCAGTCGAACAGCTTTGCCATCAGTCCCTACAACCATGAACGGTCAGTGCGTTTGCATAAGAATTTCTATGTTTTGCAGTTGACGCCTGCATTATAATTTATATCAGAAATTCCTCAGCGCCACACAAAAGCCACGTCAGGGAGGCCAGCTTATTCGCCGGCAGTACAGCAAATCAAATCCGTAGGAGTCCGGTTGTTTGGTCCGTTTTGGTATCAGGTCAAAGTCCGGGGAGGTCAAGAGGAAGAGACAGCATGGTGCTACTATAGAAATTATTTACTTATGATGGTCGTGAGGTGGCGAAGGAGTAGAATCAGGATGGTAGAGCTAGAAAGTTCGGTTTTTAGCGGCTTGTGGAATGCTGCAGGAGTAGTAATATAATGCAATTAAACATTTTATATAGCGCCCTTGAGGATATCTATATGTTCCGAGTGGTAATTAAGTCAACCTGTAGACTAAATGCAAATTCAGCTTCTTGAACATCCCCAGATTCTAGGTAAATCAGAATTGATGTCAAACGGCAATTCATCTTGGAGGTGCTCGCTGAAATCGTTGTGTCGGATAGGACCTATAGGCCTACAGGGGCTACTATTAGGCCTATAGATTCAACTTCAAATTTATTAATGTAGCCTATCATTAAATTCCACCAATACTGTGCTGCTCTTAGTGTAGCCTACGCTAATTATTTCTAAAACTATTCATTATTTGACGCTTAGTGAGTGGTTAACACTTATCTACATATTTAAAGATGAATTTAGGGTTTTTTGGCTGGGGGCGCATTTTTCTTTACAGCAATTGGCAATTGGCAGATGGTTATTGGTCTGGGGGTTTCCAATAGGTTATTGGCCCGGTATATGATTATACCCTCTATCTCACATTACACGCAGCAATAAAATGCGTGAACACAGGTAATAATTTTTATTAAATTATTTTATATGATATATGCCTTTAGTTATTTAGCGAACGAGTTTATGGTAGAAACAAAGCATATAGAGCCTATCAGTGTAAAAGACTATTCACTGTTTAAGATTAACGTACAATATAAATGAGTAAAATGACACTCGTATAGCCTACCCTAACCATAAAATATTCAGCATAAATGCTTACAACACTTTATTGCTGGTGCAATTGGCCAGTGGTCAGACTTCTTAAAATGTGCAGTTTTATTTTCATTAATGTGTTTTACTGCAGTGCGGTGTATTTTGAATTGGACTGTCGAACCAAGATATTGAAGTGAATGAATTCTTTCAGCCCTACACCAAGAGACACGACATATGAACGACTTAAATTTCTTAGTCTCGGTACATGTCCAATCGATTAACAAGTAGATGCAATTATAATAACTTTTTATACCTTTGTTTCTCTTTTGTCTGTTATCGACTACGGTCATAGACGATGATTCATCCACTATGGTCATTGATGATGATTCATCCACTACGGTCATCGATGATGATTCTTTTAAATACTGACCGTCGTAAAACCGAATGATTTGAACAGTCGAGATAGTATAGATCAGTAGGGATATCAAACGGATGAAGAACATAACAGGGCCACTTTTACGGCTCGCAATTGCTAACATCGTTTATGTGTCGTATTAGTAATATCCAAACTTCTAAAGTGCCCTTCGAAAGCTAAGAGCAGGGCACCGGCTTATTCACGAGCGCTGATGTCTGCTACAGTAACTCGAATGAAGCGATATTCGTCTAACTAAATAACTTCAAACGATCGCCTCTCTCTGTCGTCTACAGGTCTAAGCTAAGACCTTCGCTTTATTCGGCTCATGCATAGATTTTTAAAGTTAATTAGGGTCGTACATCTGTTCCTGTAGGCCCCATATAAATTTCATATACGCTAATAGTCAGTCTATTTACTCTGGCTTTTAAACTATAGGCCTACAACCTATAGAATGCTGACTGGACATGAATCATATCGATCCACGACCGAAGTTAAGTCGTTTTGGCTAAAAATGCATCCATAACAGATGTCATCCAAGTGTTAAGTAGTATACATAGCTAATATTATTCATATCCTGTGAACATGAGTGAAGCATCAGACACATCAACTTTATGAGCAGATGGTCTTTATTGTGGCTCACCGACGTCAATCTGTTTTTCTTCACAATCGTTAACATCGATAATCATTAGGTGTGCAGTTCAACAGTTGGACTGGCATTTCGATCTCATAACCCGATCACATGGACTCACTGTTAGGACTGAACGCATGCACGCATGCATGTCCTCGTGAACTTTAAAAATGTCTCGCTCTTCTTGCTGAGACCTATGCGCCTATCTAAGTCTGCTATATGGTTGATTTCATATTGGCCGTGGTGGTGGAAGTTTAGTAATAGAAATAAAAAAGGTTCAAGAGCGCGAAAGCAAAATTATTGTCCGACTAGACGTTGCGAGGGATCGCCGTAAGCTCCCACCAGCGAGCGGTGAGCGGGATAGCCGTAAGCCCCACCATGGCGCAGCGAGATGCATGGGGAACGCGGGCGACACCGATTTCAGAGCTCATCGTTTCAACAATTTTACTGAATACTTGAGCCTAAAGGGTAGTTGACATCGATTTGGTTGTTTAATTGACCAGACTTGGACGGGAATCGGAGTCTTCTTCTGTGTTCTCATATCTGCTCAAACCACGTAGATTTAAGTAAAAATTATAGGATACGGTGATATTTTCAATTGAATGTATACAGCCCATGTGTAGGCCTACACGTATGTACGCGTGTTCCTGTAGTGACCGTATAGCCTGTAGACCCTGTTCGCTTTTCAATCAATCTGTTGGGTGAGGTAGCCGCCAGGGTTTTCGCTCAGAAGAGGTTAACCCTCAGTCGAAAACCTGGAGCGGGTATAATCCTTTTGCAACCTCTTTTTAGCCTAACAATTTTGAGTTAGGTGTGCACAGTGTTAACCTTGAGCACAATTACAAAATGTGAAAACATACGTGTAGGCGTACTTGGTAAATTAATTCTGCAAGACCCTTGAAGCAAAATCTTTCATGCACCGAAGAGAGGCACTTTTCAAATATTGCTTTGCAAGACTTATCCGTTCTTGACAGAACAACGTAAAGCTGAGTATCATCGGCATACTGTCGTAACTGGATAGCCAAGCGACTGATTGGTGAAGATTATAAATAACAGGGGCCTAAATAATTAATTACACAGAATCGGATCCAGAACAACCATTAATTTTGTGCATTTATTCGAGTCAGTTAACACTGAAGACAGTCATACATCTTCTAACCTACAAGTGCAAACAATATATGTCGATGTATAGATGTTGAGTATGTTAACTCTCCTCGCTTCTACCTACCTTAATTATCGAGCTTTGTAGCCCCTCCCTCAGTGCTCGGGGCTTGCGCTTCCTCCGTTCGGCTGAACATGGTCTTCTCTCTGTCCCTTTTGCTCGAACCTCCACCAGGCAGAGCCGTACCTTCTCTGTAGTTGGCCCCTCGACCTGGAATGGCCTCCCTCCGGCACACCGCTCCTTTCCTAGAACCCCTTCTCAGGCAATCCTCTCTCAACTTAAAATGGTCCTATTTGGCGGCACTGGGTTCGGGAGCGCCTCTGAGTAGTTCCCTTGAAGAGGTGCTATACAAATTCAAGTAATGAATGAATGAAGTATGCAATATAATATGTATGTCAAATGTTCTGTGGGATTCGTTAAGAAAATATTGAAATAATATATACGCTTTAGCCTAGGTGAGTCATGTTCTATAAGGAAGCGGTATTCAGAAGGTCAATGCTGCAATAGAAAACTAAGAAGATAGGGCCAGTAAAACAACAAACTTCTCCTGCATGCTCAGTAAATCGTATATATAGCAAGGTGAAATCGGCGAAGTTGAGTATAGTTTTGCCCGAGATGGGTCCTCGCTCTTTGCACAGACCTGCAGCTGTTGGTTATTCCGCTGACCATAATAGCGAGCCTTTTTTAATCGTATAATTATAAGATGTATATCGTGTTCCATTAAATCTGAATTGCGGATTGTCATCGGATGAAGTTGACTGAAACCGTAAACGACGTTTTCTAAGCAGATAATCCAGAATGTAGAATTCACGACTGTCGACGTAATGAAAGACAATCGGAAAATCGCTCAGACAGTCGACACCCTGAAGTCATAAGAAGACAATATTATATGACGACATGGTCTGATTTATAGAGCGCCCACTCATTCATATAAGCCTAAGCTATATAGTATAATCCCACAACAACCTACTTTTCTGAAGATTAGGTTGCCTGTAACCAGTGTTTCCGTTAACGCCCAAACGGCCGTTTTTACGTCCGTAAAAAACGTTCAAAACGTCCAAATTGTTCGGTTTGATAGGCAAAAGAAATGAGTTACGTCCAAAAATTCTTGGTCAGGGAGTAAAAACGTCCTCTTTTTGGACTATAACGGAAACACTGCCTGTAACTTAATTATTAGTGTTTTGACGAAGACATTTGCTACTTCTCTAGCATGCATTATAACGTTCTAATTATTTGAGCATGTTCCTGTAGACTTATACACAGACCCCAAGGGGCGATAATTATATAGAATACGAGAGACCGTGACAGAGACCGACAGAAAAAGAAAGACAGACAGAGACAGACAGACAGCAGATTTCGGTTAGCTGTTGTGGGGGGGGGAGGGCACGGTTTCAGAATGGATGGAGTGGTCGGCTTGTTACGCGGAGAATACAGGTTCGAGCTTCCTCTCAGAACAGTGCATGGCGTCTAAATCCCCACACGTACGGAATGGGAGAATAAACCTCCCATTCTGGCCAAATGTATCAGTTTTCGTATTGCAGGCCGTTATATTATTAAAAATCAACAAGCACCCCAGTTTATGTCCAAAACGTTGATCCCCACTTCTAGCAACCGTAGGAGATCGTTCTTCCAACCCTCCCCCGAGTCCCCCCCCCACCCCCCACTGGTATACGCCACTGCATGTGACACACATAGCCTACCTGACAATATCCGTAGGGTCGTCTGTAAGAGCCCTTATACCAGTCTGGAAAACGCGATTTGGTGATGTGTTTAACTGGAAGAGGCGGGAGGAATGTTTCTCTTCCGTTCTCATCCCTCGTATCGACCGTGTATCCACCGACCTTCGACAGGCAAAAACACGTCTTCAGGTCTTCGGCTAGAGACAGCAATCAAATGCCAGTTAAACAAGATTCTGCCTGCAGGTATACGTCTTCAACAATAGAAAGTCTCAAAGCACACAGACATGTCCCTGTACATTCTGAAAGGTACCAGTCCGTATGATTTAAAAAAGTTGGAAACTAGACACATGGAACATTTTATAATGAGAAGTGGAAAATAAGGTAGGTATATAGGAAGGCCGAAATGAGTCCGGTACCGGTAACATAGTATACGTGGTAGTATACGTAGTATAGTATAGTATACGTGCAAGGGAAAGCGGGAGAAAGGCAGGTACAGGATAAACATTTAAGGTTGTCAACAGGGCTTTTTTTAGCGTGCAGTTCTACATAAAATGTGCAGTTCTAAATCAATTTGTGCAACTGTAAAAGCAATTTTGTGCAGTGAAAAATTGCTAAAAAAAGGTCATTGTCGTCCAATTGGGAAAAATTTACCATGAGTTTTTGAAAAAGAGAGAAGAGGTTGTGCAGTTCTAAAATTTCCTTTAAAAAAGCCCTGGTTGTCAAGGAATGAAAGAGAAATATGGTGGTCAGGCCACTGACCTATGCAATGCATAATGAAAAAGGCTTAGTAGTATGGGAATTGTAAAAAAAATAACTGGGGGGTTAGACTTTGATTTATGTGCAGTTTGGGTGTGAAATGTAGACTTTACTATGGGAGCCTAAGAAAGACTGGGGGGTTGAACCCCCCAACACCCCCGGCAATTCTCACCCTGACCTGGCTTACTAAGACAACGATTTAATTTATCAATGTAAATGTACACGTTTTTTTACGTTTTATATATCGATCGTATGGACTCAATGACCCTGCTCGTTTTCAATGAATTGATCGGGCGAGATCCTTCACCACTCATGCCAGTTTGAGTGGCCGAAACGCCATTTACGGTCGCAGAAGAGAATTGAGAACTGGAAAACGTTAGTAACTGAGAGACGCAATCGAGGACCTGTACGTAGACGAGCTGTCTGTCAAAGAAATAAGAGAACAACAGACTGGTATCCGAAATTAACGGTGGTCTTCTGGAGTAACGAAGTGGAGAATGGTTGCGTCTGTCATGAAGAAGGCATGCAGGAATGAAATGGCTGCTGTTAATGAGAGAGCGAACCATAATCCAGAGCAAGGACATCTTCGATCGATTTACCAGTCCGGAGATCGTGGAAGAAGCACAGTTGAGAATATCTGTACACAGTTATCTTTCTTTTCTGGAGAGAACATATGCTGTGATGAACTAAGAATGTGCCGTCCAGTCATTCTACATCGGGATTGAATGGCACGGTATGATGAGTGTCAGAAGTAGAAGCTTTAGACCGGAGTCACTATAGCTACCACACTATTTGCCAATTACAAGTGGAGGAACGAAGACAGCAACAACTGTTATCGCAAGCGAGGTAGGCCTACCAGCGGATAAGTCACATCAAAACTGCAGCAGAAGGAACAGAGAGACACATAAAATATGAGCGGCGAAATCCAAGTTGGAGCGAATCGTCGAGACATGTTTGCGCATGGTGGCTGATATCGGGACTTCTACACGGTCTCGAAGAGGGTCTTTGCACTTCGAAGGGAGCCGCTCTGCCACGAAATCTGTCGACAGCGGGACATACTAGGTGGCCTGCTTCTCACGTCTCAATGCGCACGTGTTGAAGATGGACCGGGTGGAAGAAGGTTTCCTAGTCCACGAAAGACTGTCTCGCGAAGGAAACCTAGTGCATTAACTCGGCCACATATATAGGCACAGCCAATTCGCGCCTAAAAGGACTCGAGGCGTGCTGCTGTTCAGTTACTAGTGGTCGGTTTGTCAGAGTCGTCGCTTTTCTGCACAATTATTGTAGCTGGATCCATTGCATAGTGACGGTAGGTTGAATATCTTTCGAAGATAGCGGGCTTATCGTAATCGGAAATTTATATAGCGCCACTTCCAGAGAAACTCCTCGTGGGCTTAGCTTGCCATTGTTTGCCAACCGAGTGTAAGTGCATCGCATCGAATTATTGGGGTTTATAGTGGTCTTGCTTACGATCGAAAAATGAACGGAACATTTTATTGTCGAGCGTGAATTGACGGATTGCTTTATTTCTCTCTGAGCATTATTGAGTTACGACAACCGCTGTTGCTGAGCACTGCTCGTTTGCGATGAACGGGTGGACACAGATCCTGCAACAAAGGCACAGAGGATCGTCTGGAGGGAAGTGATTGACGCTGATTGGAAGTGTTCTTCATCCGAGTTTCTCTTCGAGTTTTGTTCAATTCTGTGTCGTCTCTAGATTCCAACACTGTTTCACTGAAAATTCGAACAGTTCAACGAGCAAAAGGCCAAAAAAATTTTCGGTTTATTATCTTAAGATGCACCTTTAAGATGGGTCACACAACCATGCTCAGTTTAATTGAATGTCCTTAAAAGACGCTATGTATAATGTACAGCCAATAGTGATGTTTCTCAACCTTATGCAGTTTTATGCTTACCTTCGCCCGGTAAGAAACAATTTCGCTGAAGCATTCCTTTGGTCACGAGTCTGTTGAGAGATTCTCTTCCTAATACGATTGCTTCTCCTGCGACGTAGTGAATGCCTTTGCCGTAGGCGAGGTTGTGTCCGTAGATGGCTGGTTCGTCGGGATCGCAGTTGGCCAGGTACCTCTTGAGGTTCTCCACCACAATGTAAGAGTCGGGATCTGCCTTGACGAAGAACTCGGCATCGTTGTAGTGGTTCTTGTAAATGTAGGTCCAGGCTGCTTTAGACTTTTCGGCAATATGTTTACGGCCTTTGGAGACGTTGAGACCAATCGCAGGAAATTTCTTATTTTCCTTTGAACTCATGAAAAGCCGGACGTCACAATCTTGCATCCACGTATCTCTGGCATCTGAGGCACTGGGTAGGATCGCTGGATCGGTCAACACCCAGCACAGCAGTCGAACAACTTTGCCATGAGTTCCTACAACCATGAATAGTCAGTGCATCTGCATAAAAATTTCTGTGTTTTGTACTTGACGCTGCATTGTAATCTATATTATAAGTCTGAAAGTTTCTCCTTCTGTTTGTCCTACTAAAGGCTCGCGAACGGAACGCTCCAGCGTTATGATTTTTTTACAAAACCTTCTTATAAGAATTTGTAGGTCAACGCAGCTATTCTCAACTCACAATTTACTTTAAATTCCGATATTTGAACGTTTGAAGTTTCGATGTTGTGATATCAACATGAATAACGTGTCTTGACGTCAGGCAACGATTAGGCTATATGCAAATCAGGCGCATTCCTCATAAAACAGCGACGTCGCTCTGAAAAACTACGCTCGCAAATGGAACACAAGCGATATGACATTTTTATACAACGTTCTCTTGCGAATTTACAAGATTAGTCGTTACTAATCGTCTATTCGACTAAAAATTCGAGAATAAGAGACCGAGATTCGTCTACTACATATATAATATAAGTTGGACATTTACAATTTCGATATGGTGAGTCATCATTTGTTTAACTGCACGAAACCGATGCCAAGTGGTATTAAGTCAACCTGTAGGCTAATTAAATGCAAAATTAAGCTCCTTGAACATACACGGATTCTAGGTAGGCCTAACTCGTGCAGAATAATTAATGTCATACGGAGCTTGATTGTGGACCTGATCGCTGAAATCGCTCTGTCGGTTACAGCCTACTATAGACTCTAGAGAGTAGACTCAATTTCAGATTTATTAATGTAATAAAATTCCACCAATACTGTGTTAGCCTACTTTTAGTGTACGCTAATTAATTCTACTACTTTTCATAACTTGACGCTTTATGTGTAGGCCTAGTTATATACACAAAGATGAAGTTGGGGGTTATTGGTCGTATGGTTATTTCCCATTGGCTATTGGCCTGATGCCATCTATCTCACATTACACGACGCAGTAGGCTAAAAACATGAACATAGGTGATAATTTTAAAATTATAATAGGCCTATCAGTTATTATATAGGACTTGGCCCCTATACTCCCTATATAGGCCTATTATAGTTATTTAGCGAACGAGTTTAGGATAGAATCGCAGCATAGGCCTATAGGGCCTATCAGTGTAAACACTTCACTGTTTAAGATTAATAACCTACAATATAAATGACACATGTAACCTATAGACATAAATTAATATTGAGCGAAGATGCTTACAAAACTTTATTGCTGGTGGAGTTGACCAGTGGCTAGATTTCTTAAAATGTGCAGTTTTATATGCATCAATGTGTTTTATTTGGTAATAACAAGTTGTAGTGTGGTGTAGGGCCTACACTGTAGGCCCTATTTTGGTTTGGCACCCCCCAACAGCTTCTGAAGATTGATTTTGTTCTCCTCTTGGAAAGTTTCCCGCACTATTCCTTTTCTTCAACTGTACATGATCTGGGTGTTACGCTAGATAGCTCCCTTTCTTTTAAAGATCATATCTCTAACCTAACACGTTCTTCTTATTTTCATTTAAGGCGTCTTAGGGCTGTTCGGCGTTCTGTCTCATCTTCTGTTTTCACCACTCTGGTTCATGCTTTCATATGCTCCCGAATTGATTACTGTAATTCTCTTCTCATTGGTCTTCCTAAGGTTCGTCTTTCACCTCTTCAGTCGGTCCTAAATGCTGCCGCCAGATTAGTAGCACGCCTGCCACGGTACTCTCGTATTTCTACTTTCATGTTTGAACAACTGCACTGGCTTCCTCTCTCTGCTCGCATTAAATTCAAAATCCTCATATTAGTCTTCAAAGCACAAAGGGGTCTTGCCCCAAAATATTTAGCTGATGTATTACTCCGGCCTCTTTCAGCCTCCTCCCATCAACCACTACGCTCATCAAACAGACTTGAGCTTCTAGTTCCTCATACAAGAACAGCTATGGCCCAGTCCCGGTCCTTTACCTCAATTGGTCCCTCTCTTTGGAATGCGCTGTCTCCATCTACTCGCTCTCGAATTCTAGCTAGTAACCTCTCTTCCACCTTTGCTTTTCTCAAAACCTGTTTCTTCTCTTTGGCCTTGCGCACTGGGAGCGCCTCTGAATGGCTCACCCTATGAGAGGCGCTTTATAAATGTTTGAATACAATACAATACAATACAATACAATACAATTTCGTATTGAACTTTCCAACTAAGGAAAATTTCACATATGGAAACCCTACGCCAGGAGGCATGACGATCTAGATCTAGTGAGCGACTTTATTTCTTTAGTCTCGGCACATGTCTAATTGATAAACAATGGGATGCAATTAAAATAAACTTTTTATACCTTCCTTTCTCTTTTGGCTGTTATCGACTACGGTCATCGATGATGATTCTTTAAAATACTGACCATCGTAAAACCGAATGATGTGAACCGTCGCGAAAGTGTAGATCAAGACGGCAATTAGGCGGATGAAGAACATAGCAAGGCCACTTTTACGGCCCCAAAATGCTAACATCGTTTATGTGTCGTAATAGTAATATCCAAACTTCTAAAGTGCCACTCGAAAGCTAAGAGCAGGGCACCAGCTTATTCACGAGCGCTGATGTCTGCTACAGTAACTGCTACAGAAGCGATCAGTCCATGCATAATCTTCCACGTTATTTAGGGCCGTACGTCTGTTCTTGTAGGCCCCATATAAATCCCAGATACGTTGGTAGTCAGCCTATTTGTCTTTTCTTTAAAACTATACCACCTACAGGATGTTCACTGGACGTGAATCATATCGATCCACGCAGAGTGATGTTCAGTTGTCTTGGCTAACTGCATCTATAACAGATGTCACCCAAATGTCAAGGAGTAGGCTAATATATTCATATCATATGAACAAGAGAGAAAGCCGAAAGCCTCAGACGCATCAGTATGATGACCAGATGGTCTTTATTGTGGCTCACCGACGTCAATCTGTTTTTATTCACAATCGTTAACTTCAACAATCACAAGTCGGACAGGGATTTCGATCTCATAACCCGGTCATATGGACTCTGTGTTAGGACTGGAGTCTGGACACATGGATGGATGTCTTCAAGAACTTCAAGAATGTCTAGTTCTTCCTGCCAAGAAGTATGCACGCCTATCTAAATCTGCTAAAGCGTTCCGACCCGGGTTGAATTCATATTGGCGGTGGTTGAAATTTAATAATAGAAATCATAAAAAAGCTCAAGGGAGCGAAAGCTTTTTTACTAGACGGTGTGAGAGCCCGCCGTAAGTTCCCACTAGCGACATGCATGGGGAACCCAGGCGCCATCGATTTTAAGATCTCATCGTTTCAACAACTTACTGAATACTGAACTTAAAGGGTGCTTTCCCACGGAGTTCAAACTTTCACCCAGTCTTGAAACTGTTCAACCAAGAACGGTTGACTTGAGACCCAGCCATTAAGTTAACCAGCGAAGCCAGGTAAGAATAACATTCTGCCGCCAACAGTTCCGATCTCAAAAACAGATTCTAACACTTTCACTCGTTAAAAGGAACCTTTTAGATCTTTTGGAATTGAAATTTTCAGGACATTTTCGAATGTTTAAAATAGGACCTATCTTAATCGGGGTGGACGAGGAGTGGGTGGTGAAATCAATTTTTTAATCTCGGTAAATCCAACCCTGACTACATGGATGACCTATGCATTGGCCTACTGATGACTATAGTTTATAATGCGAATTGGATCTGCGAGAATACTAGAGCCTTTAAAATGGTTGTCCAGTCATCAAAATTATGTAATTGTAATTACCTGCGAAAACTTTATTGCCCTTTAGGTAGGCTAGTCAAGGTCGCCGTCCCTCCGCTCTGCAGAGAAGGGGTGCTCTTAGTCCCATTTGCACGAACTGCAACTATGCAGAATAGTCTTCTCTGTGGTGGGTTCAGTGGTCTGGAACGGGCTCTCCAGGACCTACGCCTGCTCCTTGGAACTCTTACTTAAGCATTTTTTGCTGAACTCAAAACTGTACTTTTTGGCCGTGCTGGAGTTGGGAGCTCCTCCGAGTAGTCCCGTTGAAGGGGCGCTACGTAAATTTAAGAATGAATGAATTAATGAATAATATTGTAATTGTAATTACGACAATTTTTATAGCATTGTCAGTAGCAAGCTACTTCCAGAATGCTTTACAAACATACGTGTACAGTAACTGTTGTACACGCTGTCAACTGTCAGCGCAATTGCTAAGACAGCAAGTACAGTTTTAAGTTTTTTGATTTTCTGAATAGGCCTATAGGTGCGGGAAGACTGTTCCAGGCACGTGGGCCAGCGACCCGAAAGGCCCGAGCTTCCGCTTTAGTTCTTGGTGCAGGAACGAAAACATCAGCGGACTTTGATGATCGCAGCCGCGACCTGATCGAATTAGCCGATAGTGACCTGATGTTGTCTGCGAGATTGCGTGGTGAGCAGTGGTTAAGACATTTATACACCAGGATGCGCAGAGTTTGAACTTGATGCGCTGGCTTATTTTGAGCCACTGAAGCTCGTCTTGAATAACGGTTGTGATTTGGTTGAACTTCATTAATCGCAAGACCAGACGAGCAGCAGCGTTGATGACTGCCTGAAGCCGAATGATACTACGCTCTCGCAAGCCAGCAAAGGCGGCATTGCAGTATTCGATTCGGCTCAGGAGCATACTTTGCGCAAGATGGCGAGTCACATTCTGTGTGAGAGACCGAGAATCAGATGTACACTATAGAAATTTGCATTGAAGTACACATACTAATTTTAGCAACTGTTTTACTGTTAGCTGGCTCAATTCAGAAACAGAGAGGAGAGGAACTGATAACAATTAATAGGGAAAACGAAGTTGCCAGCCTATGCCAGGCTTTGTCTGACGGGCTTTTCGCAGCGAGTCTATCAATGGCATCGTTTCAATTTATGCTTTACTACCAAATTATACAAAACATTATGCGAATAATATGAAGTCCAGTAAGTAAGTCAGTTCGACATCCGTGCTTGGATCGATTTGGTTGTTCAGTTGACCAGACTTGGACGGGTATCGGAGTCTTCTTCTGTATTCTCATATCTGCTCAAATAACAGTTAGACAAAAATATTTAGGATACAGTGATATTTTCAATTGAATATGTAGGCCCATATGTAGGCCTACTCGTATGCGCGCGTGTTTCTGTAGAGACCGTATAGCCCTGTTCGCTTTTCAATGAATCTGTTGGGTGAGGTATCCGCAAGGGTTTTGGCTCAGAAGGGGTTAAAACCCTCACTCGAAAACCTGGAGTGGAAATGGCCTTTTGGCAAACACTGTCGAGCCTAACAGTTTTTAACTTTGGTGTGAACACTGCAGCGCTAACCTTGAGTAGGGCCTATACAATTATCAAATGTGAAAACAGACGTAGGCTATAGGCCCACTTGGTAAATTAATTTTTACTCCACTGAATTTTGCAACATACTGTCGGTCGTTTGATTCACACTTGAATAAGAATTCCATAGACATATACTTCAATTCAAATATCTATCTTGTCACTAAAACACAGGCCTATGTCTATTGATCAATTTGTGCGACTTCATACAAATAATTATAAAATTTGACAATTACCTCAACGATAAAAGGCAGAAAACATCGATGCCCGGTAATAAAATATATTTTGTACGGCTGTTAATCCAATGAGGTTGCAACTTTTGCCAACTATTAGAATTCCTTGGCAAAGAAAAACATAAACATTGTGAAATTTCGGTCTTGGATTCGAAATTCAGTTGACCTACGTGACATCTCAAATAAAATAGCTCAAGTGCGTGAAGTAAATGCCAAAATAAAAGGCGCATGGCTTTGCTGAGCTCTGGGAAAGCCTAATGAAATGGTATCGATATTAATTGGAAAGGATAGACTGACAGACTTAGACTTACTTAGAAAGTCGTTTTCTGAAGTCCTTCAGTTGTTCGTTTTTCCTCTGCAGAATTCTCTTGAGATTCTTATACGGGGTTGTCTGACTCACTTTAGACTCCAACTCCTGCATCGACAAATTATTATAAATATTATGTTCAGTCAAAATATTTAAAAGATCCTTCAGGAGTCACTATTAAGATGTAGGGAGATTCTTTACGTAGCAGTTCCTGAAATTGACTAAAGGTTTTACAACAGGTAGGCCTTGGCTACGTGTCGAGTATGATGATTGAAATCGATCTATAGACGTTCCGCTGTAGGCGAGTCCGCGGCAAGAAAAGGAAAGTGGCAAAAACCACAGCGGGTGGAGGATATTTTTGAGAGCTTTTGCCTCTATTCCCTCTAAGCGTTTATTGAGACTACAGGTAGCGCTCTCTTAAACTAACCAATAAATAATGTAGGCCATATATTAATGATGGGCATCAATAATCAATTTGTACTAATTCACCAAATCCAATGTTTCGGCTATAGGAAGACGTGGAACATTGCAATCCTACTCTCGGTAATATTAGGCGTTTATCAAGCGTAGACCGATTACTAGTGAAACTCGAGGTTAGCCTATGTAGGCCTACCTGTTCGGATTTCTTCAGCAAATCGCGTAGCTGACCCAGTTCTTGCTTTCCATCGTTTAATTCGCCAGGATTTGCGGATGCTGGTTCTGCGCATGCCTCCACACAAATCTACATGTAGAGCAGAGCAACTCAACATGTCAACAGTCATTTCGAATGAGCCATTCAACTGCATTGTCGGAGTGAGCGCTGGTTAACATGTGCGATTGTGTTGCCGTAAACATCCTAATTCATTTTTAAACCGTCCAACTGGTTTGTTTTATATAATGTCAACCTTAAAGTTTCTTTTCGCTACACTTCACTGTAGTGACAAAGTGTCGGCAAAACTGGGAACGGCGGTCCCAAATTATGAAATGAAAGAAATCAACAGAGGCCGCTTTCTTGTAGTTTCGCTAAAACGTGCTATATATTCTCAGGAATCCAGCTTCTAATTACTGAAAACATTAATTTCATCCAGCTTCTATTGAATGGAAACTTAGTTTCATCCATGCAACCAGCTTGGTATCCAGCTTCTATTTACGGGAAAAATTATTTCGATCAATCCAGCTTCTATTTCAACACAGGAATGCTTTCATCAATCCCACTTCCATTTAGGGAAACAGTTTTTTCATCAATCCAGCTTCCATTTATGGAAACAGTTCTTTTCATCAATCCAGCTTCCATTTTAAAGTGACAATATCAAATAACTTTGCAGACTTCTTTATTTGCATAATTTGGAACGTCTGTGACGAAAATACATATTTCATAATTTGGGACCGCCGTTCCCAGTTTTGCCAAAGTGTCTTGTATGTGCCATAAGTTATAGGCCTAGTTTAATGCTAAGTCAAACCATGCAGAGGCCGTAACTAATTATAGGAACACAAATTGACCAACTTTAACCTCTGACCGTTATCACAAGGTTAATAATATCGCAGTCGATCACTTAGATCAGCGTTTCATTATTTATTAGATATTTATTATAATTCTCACACGGTCGGTCGTTTGGCTCGCTTCAGGGTTCGCCTTCTTTTCGGATAGTTTCATCAGTTCCTTGTTACAAAGACAAGATACACGTATATAAAGACGGATTTTCATTCATTCATTCATTCGCGAATTTATATAGCGCCCCTTCAAGGAAACTACTCAGAGGCGCTCGATTTCTTATCAAAGAGAGGTGAAACAGCGCTTTCTTATTCATACATCAACAAAAACTTGACACTTTAATACTTAAATCTTTTCAACGTGTCGATGTCAAAATATATCGCCATGCTAACGAGAAGTAATGAGGTTAATTTTATCCAATGCGGCAATGCAAGAAACCTATAGTTACAATTACAAACATTGCACATTTGTGGGATTAGCATGGCGATATATTTAAAAAAACTAAGCTGCTTCCTCTGGATACAACTTAGTCTAGCTGCAGCTATTGCGAATAGCAGAGGCCTTCGATCATTCGATAACTATTTTGGTCGATTGCGCGTCATTGTTCTGCGTGTTGCTTATAATGGCTGAGGATACGCACCAAAGATTATCCACCTTATGCGTCTGCAATCTGCATTTGCAGACTAGAATTGGTAGAGTCGTTTTCTCTGTAGCCTACTGTTTGCATTGCTGTACGAAACTTGATGTTGCACTGTTTATCAAGGATTTAGCTAATTCATATTTCTGAAATGTTGTTCTATAGGTGTCCCTAGTTAGCGGGATCTTGATCCCTTTTGGGACTCCTCTTGCGGCCAATCCTGATACATGTTGAAATGTTATGTGTTTTTCATTTGGCTTCAATAAAAGAGATTTGATTGATTGATTGATTGATTGATATATATATATATTGCCCAAGGTCAACGACATATTCCATTGGGCATTTCGTTTGGAAAAGTATTTCTCCCGTTCTTATAATAATATACCTGCAGCCACTTTAATGATGGATCTAGAAGTTTTGAAGGCACACGCGCCAAGTCGATAAATGTTTAAACCGTTTTTATTCTGTTGATGCACATTTGAAGTAGAGTAACGCGCGAGTTATAGCCTAATTGTTTACATATAACTTTACGCCTTACATTATCAGCTACAATCAATATTAAAGGCAACTCGTCTTACAAAAACGTTTCCTCTGATTTTTAGTCTGAATAAATTCTTCTGTCTCTAGACCCTTAAATTTCTGTCACTCAGTGTGTCTCATCCACTGCATTTAGACGCCCTGGAAATTGAAGGAAATGCTGTTGTTAATTGCAACACAACCACTTTTCCATCTGGCATCGGATCTGTATGTCTCTGCAATTGCTTCAATTGCTTTGTTTCTATCGCTATTATGCTTATCATTGTTCTTACTTTTATTATTATCATTATCATTGCTATTGTTATTATTATTATTGCTCTTGTTATTATTATTGCTGTTGTTCTTAATCATCATCATCATCATCATCATCATCATCATCATCATCATCATCATCATCATCATCATCATCATCATAATCATCATCATCATCATCATCATCATCATCATCATCATCATCATCATCATCATCATCATCATCATCATCATCATCATCATCATCAACAACAACAACATCATCATCATCATCATCATCATCATCATCATCATCATCATCATCATCAACAACAACATCATCATCATCATCATCATCATTTAGTAACTTCTATTGCGCCGGTGTATAATGCACAAAGCCGTTAGGCTATCAGATAAGCATCCGTCTTGCTTCCGACCATCTCTTAACGACTACTATAATTAACCCTAGGGCTACCAAGCTTTTTTTGTAACACGGACTACCAAGGGGGGGTGGTTACCACCCCCCTGGATTTCGTGTTTGGTTTTACATATCATAATTTGTAATATAGCATTGGATTCAGCATTCATTTCTGCACAGAATGGTATATTTAGTTGTACATTATGTGAATGCACCTCGAAATTACATCACTTTTAACAAAGGAACCCATTAATTAGCAATATTGTATATTATTGCGTACATTTTGTACATTTTGGATAAACAAATATAAGATTAGGTGTGTTTTGAAACTAATCTATGTATAAAAGATACACAAAATCATCCCTACACATGTTTATATAGTATAAATGTACATCCATACATATATATCCATACATATATATCGGTTTACGTTGTAATGCTGTATTCAGCCATTTTCACACAGATTACGCGTATTATTATTTATTTTGATCACTTCCGGTATTCAAAAGACAAAGATGTAGGTATGCAAATGAAGCCCTTCATTCCCTCTAAAGAATGGTATCTTTGTTTCTCTTCCAGGAAGACAAATGAATACGCTACAGACAAAAAACTAAGAAGGGAGTCCTTCCATTCAGCCATTTTTCACGCATATTACGCGTATTATTATTTATTTTGAGCACTTCCGGTTGTCTCAGGTCAACTCAGTGACCATAGAAATGTAGCCCCACATTCCCTCTATAGAATGGTATAATTTGTGTCTCTTAATATTAAATGACGGATAAGATATAGTCGAAAATCTAGGGGGGTATCCACCCCCCTGGTACCTCGGGTATATTGGGTATAACTTTTGAACGGTGTGAGATATCATCTCACATTTTACCTCAAAACGTGTGTAAATGAACCCCCTACAGCTACCTAAAAGGTCAAATTTTTATTCCATACGGAAAAAGTTTGAAATGAAAAAACCTAGGGGGTGGCAACCATCAACCACCCCCCTTGGTAGCCCGAGGGTTAACTGGAAAATAACACAGCAGGTAACAGCCTTCCCTTCAATTATGAAACGCCTACCATTCCATTGTCGAGGGATTTCCGTATGGCTGACCAGTTGATCGGCTCCAGTGAAGTGGAACGTAAGCCCAATGACGCCAGAGCTGATGACATTGAGGCTGAAGACAACGACGACATGTCACCAGGTGTAATGGCATTCCGCTCGAATTGACTGATTTCTTCCAACAGATTCCTGTAAAAAGAAATAGTCACGAATTGTTAGGCTATTATTAAGATCACTGCAGACATCGACAGCGCTAATTACTCGCTTGCAAAAACACGTGTAGGCCTACGTTACATCAAATGGACATAGCTGTACTTATAAAGGAGACATGCTAAGAAGGTATACTTCATAAATCCATTCATCCATCCATCCATCCATCCCACCCACTTATCCACTCATCCCTCCAACCAACCATCCATCCATCTATCAATCCGTCCATTCGTATACGTAGGCCTACATAGGTCTACATGCATGTATGCATACATACATACATGTATACATACATGCATCCATCCATACATACATACATACATATATCAATCAATCAATCAATCAAGTTGTTTTATTGCAACCAAAACAAAACATTACAATTATGCCAGAGAATGTACATTAACAAAAATGCATTGGCGACAAAGGGAGGCCCAAAAGGGATGGAGATCCCGCTAAGGAGGGTCACCCAGATAGCAAATTACAAACAAAAAATTCCAAGTTAGCCAAAAAACAGAAACTGAACCAGAAGGTGACTAGAGACAACAAGAGTTGAATTATCCAGAAACAAGTGATAACACGATCTTAACTATAAACTTAACTAAATCCTTAAATAAACGCGGTAATATGCACTTCTAGTGATGGTTTGGCCGTTTAAATTGAGGAAAGAAGAAATGCACGTAACCTTTTTTTGAAAACCTGCAGAGTATTGGAGGAACGGATTTCTATTGGTAAAGCGTTCCATACTATAGTGCCGTATGATTTAATAGTAAACCGTCGAGTGTTTGAATGAGCTTTGACAGGACGATATGCTGCTAAATTCCTAGTGAAGTGCGTGTGAATGTCGGAGGCATGTGGGAGGAAATCCTTAAATGCAGGTGGGAGGAGGCCATGCTCAAGGCGAAAAAAGAATTCACCAATTTGAAGATCTTTTATCTGGTGTATTTTCAAGAGTTTGAGCTCGCTAAAGGATGGGCCAGTGTGCTCCCATTTTCGAATACCCGCAATTATACGAACAGCCCTCTTCTGTAATAGAACTAGTTTATGCAGCCTTGATTCGTAAGTCGATGCCCAAATCAAGTTGCAGTAAATGAGGTAGGGGTAGATGAGGGTATAGTATAAGTTTATTCTAATTTCCTTTGGTAGTTTATATGCGATACGGGTTAGAATACCTATACATTCTTTGCGATTTTGACTGCAATTTGATTAATATGCACCTTCCAGGTCATGTGCTGATCTATGTGTACACCTAAAAACTTCGTTGACTAATATACATACATACATGCATGCAAATATATATACATACATACATGCATGCATAATATACATACATACATACGCATGTATATGTAGGCCTATAGCACTATACGTAAGACGTATCACTGTACCAGTAGCCTACGCATACATAATACGTATAGGCCACACCTTACTTGTAGCATTAGGGTACATTGACCATGCAGTGACGTACCTATATGGACCGACACCGAGCTATAGGCCTATAGCTCTGTAAAGAATGATAATGATAATAATGTAAAGTAAGTAAGTAAGTGTGTTCTTTATTAAACGCTGGCAAACGCACGGAGCTGTACATACAAAGTTATACAAAGTTATCAAAGAGTAGCGAAAAAGTTAGTAAATAGTAAACTAAAAAACACTATATGGCTTAGCTGTACAACATCCTAGCCAGGAAACCACGCCTGGTGAGGGAATCAAATCTAGAAAGAACACGGTTATGTGAGCGTGGGCGCAAATCGTGACCAGTATATAGGACAGAGGGTATGAAGGATATGTCCGGGATTATTTAAGATATTTCTAAAAAGGTCATGGTCGGCTTTTTGATGATGTAAGGTTGATGATGTTGGGTTGATATGATGATGAGACCTACCTGTCGTCGAGCTGTGGGATGTTAACGATGAGGCTGAGTGGATGTGGTGCAGCTGCTTCTGCCTGTTGGAAGAGCTGCTTCATAAGAAGGACGCTCGAGTGAACGAGATGCATCTGCTCCGATTCAACCTCCGATCCAATGATCGTCTGCAGCCAGTCCAACATCTCTACCACTTCGTCGATCGTATACACGTCATCCGTTAAACTATACATGCAATCAACATATCATCATTATCATCATCATCGTAATCATCATCATCATCATCATCATCATCATCATCATCATCATCATCATCATCATCATCATCATCATCATCATCATCATCATCATCGGCATCAACAATAGCAACTCATTTTTTTATTCCAAATAGCCTACAACACATCATAGGCCCTATTCTACAAACAATGCCGAGTTTTCCAGAACACCGGTACAAAGGGAAACGGAGAAAAGACAAGACTAACGCCTTCATAGATCATAAGCATTATCTATTCGGCATTCAAGAAACTGTAGGCCTATTGCTGTAGGCCTACAGCCACATTATTTGGATCAATGCCGAGTTGGGATGAGATCTCTTCTTAAACGAAAGATTTCTGACCGTTTGATTCAACTGTGCATGACTTAAATATGTCCAGAAAATGCAGTGTTTACGGCGCGTTCGTGCCTCGACGTGGCTTTGGGTGCGTCGGCGGGTAGCCTACGTGGCTACGTCTCTCTCTCTCTCTCTCTCTCTCTCTCTCTCTCTCTCTCTCTCTCTCTCTCTCTCTCTCTCTCTCCTCTCCTCTCTCCTCTCTGTGTGTGTGTGTGTGTGTGTGTGTGTGTGTGTGTGTGTGTGTGTGTGTGTGTGTGTGTGCGTGCGCGTATATCTTACCGAGATGCCTGGAGTTCGTGGAAAGTTGCGTTGATCGTCTGGAGCTGTTGGAGCCGATGCTGTCGGGCGAATCGAAGAAAAGAGATGATGTTCTTCTGGTGCCCCTCCGATATATTAGTCAAACGACAATCCTAGAGCAAGTCAATGAATGAGTCAATGAGATCAGCCAGTCACATCCATGTAGCCTGTATGTATAGGCCTATAGGGTCATATGTCTCTATGCATATTTTGCTTCCTATATATATAGCCTATTATACTGCATATATATATATATATATATATATATATATATATATATATATATATAGGGCCTATACATGTAATTGTGCAGTAGGTTTAATTAACAGTTCTACCTACAAGCAAAGAAAACGTGAAAACCTAATTTTATGACAGTGAACTTTAAAATTGTTGGTTACCAGAACTTCGCCTCGGACCCCCCGCTTTAAAATTAATCACAAACCATGCATAGGCCTAGGCGTCACTTGTATTGTGACGGCGGTGACCTATAGGCCTACCATGGGTCGAACCGATAGGCCTACACAATTTTCAGCATTTAACTGTTTTAACGGAGTTTAACTAGGCCTAATGACTTGTTGTTCAGATATACCGTAGGCCTACCTTAGAGTCAAGGGCAACTAACGTTGTATTTTATGTGACCCTATCAATTGAGGTCATCTGCCGAGTGCCGAGGGCTCCCGAGCTCCAAATTTTGATTCCATCTGGCGTCTAAAGCCGCATTAACCTTAATCAGGCACTCAGCCTATCTATATAGGCCCCCTACATTACAAAAGGTAAAGAAGCCCTGTGGTTTAACGCTAACGACCAGCTGCACTGGTTTCCCAGTCGCTTTTAGTACACTCGATCTCATCGTTAAAGTGTAAGCCTGTAAGGGATAGATTTAGACCTCATGGAAGTTAATTACCATGTCGAAAGTTCTTGAGAGAGACAATCTGCAGATCCTGAACGAATCGTTTTTCTCCTTCGCGCAGATATCAATCGAATACACGCTTCACGAGAAGACAGACCGCGCTTCAAGTATAATAGGCCTACAAAATCATAATATTATTCATAATGACTTATGATTGACGTCAGCTTACGACAATGCATTCGTTTCTATGGCGACGAGATACTGGCGACGACCATAATGAACTCTGTTATTACGTATAATATAATATTATATATATATTATATATATATATATTAATAATATAATAGAAACAGAAATCTGTGTGTGTGACGTGTCACTTGTGACGCTGTCATAAATATGTGACGCGTAGCGTCACACGGTGTCACACAAAGATATACGTGTGATATAAATATATATATTATATCTACAACGGACGGAAGTTCTTTGTGTGACGTCACAATATTATATTATTGTGACGTCACACAAAGAAAACGTTGTCATAGCAACACAATATATTTCTCAACAACAGGACGGACGGAGCATAGCTATTATACAGGCATTCATGGGCGGGGAGAAGTCAGGGATGTGGAGTGGAATAGGGAGGGAAAAGTAGAGCAATGGAGGGAAAAGAGGGGAGATTTCAAGTGGAGCCCGAGGGATGAGGAGAGAGGAGGAAGGGAGGGATCTATGAATCATCAAATCTGGGAGAGTGGGAGTGGAAGATGGGGAGAGGGGTGGGAAGGAGGCAGGGCTAAATAAATTTTTATAAATAACGGCTGTAGGCGGAATATTTGTGAGTGGAGAAGAAAGGAAGGTAGATTATATGTGTGTGTGCGATTACCAGAGGGAAAAGGAAGGGCAGTATGAGGGAGGGGTAGAGAATGGGTGGGGGTAGAATAGGGGTAGGATGGGAGGGAAAACAGGAATGGGAGGTTATGGGGACGGGAAGGGGAGAAGGCAGGGGAAAGTACGTATATATGTGGAGTGGAATTGAAGGGGAAAAGTAGAGCAAGGGAAAGGTAAGTGGAGAAAAGATATCTATTTAACGCTGATTTCAAGTGGCCCGCCCGAGCACACTAAATGGGATTTAACCGTCTTAGGACGGGCAAACATCTAGTTTATATATAATATAGGAGTATAGGACAGTGTTACAGTACTGCCTAATCTAAATCTATGAAATTTCTCAACACCAAATCAAATCTGCCTCGAATCCAGCTTATCAAGTCCACGAGGATCACGGCCTTATGTGGTGGCGAAGATGGATGATGATTATGAAGACGACCATAGCCGTCGTTTTTAATTAGTGTGCTCGCGTATAGAATTGTCAACAGTTACTAAGTCCATAATAAACTGAATTGGATACCGTATTTTTACTTTAACACCTTTCACCATCAAAGAGAATCCAGGCGATTAAACAAGTCAACAAGAGTTGCGTCTGCTGTGTGACTTTCGTTCAGGGAGGCTGTCAACATTCTGGAAAGAACCACGCATGCATGTTTCGTACAGTACCATGCAGTCTGTCAGATTCACTTGATGGACCGAGGATTTGAACCCAGATGCATCAGCCGATCGGACACCTCTTCCACAAGAGCTGCTACACCAAAATACTCAAAAGTCAAACGGTGGAGACACGGTCATTTATGGTGGTTGGTGAGCTGCTGGGAATCGTTTTCTCCAAATTTGTGAAGCACAACTTCAAGCTAAGCGCAGGGCCTCAGCTTATTCGCGAGGGCTGCATCAAAGTCTGAGGGTTGTACAAAGATAGGTCCTACCAATAGAAGAACTACCGGTAACTCCGGTTGCCAGAAGACCAGGGCAAGGAGGTAGAGAGCTGCTAAGGCGGGTAGACAACTCCTTTGGATGTGGCTGGATTTGCCGGATGCAGTGGTTTTGGCGGTGTTCAACAAGAGACCCTAAGCCAAAAATCGGCCCCCCACCACAATCAAATTCCGGCCAGGAGTGCAAGAGAAATTTGCTTAAGATTTCAACTATACCTGCAATCCAGTGAGTACACTCACCATTACACACGAGACTGATTCTGAATACAATGATATGATGGATCAAGAATGCCAGTCATAGGAAAGACAGCTTTATTCAAATGTTATAAAAATATTACCATCTACGATGACAATTACTTTCCATTAATGGCGTGTGGTCAATTCATGCTTTGAAATAACATATAATAACAAAAAGATTAAACATTTTAGACAAAGTTGTAAACAATTTTCACCAGTATAACAAAATGTTCAATACACTTCAAAACCAGAAATTTAGTTTTATCCTCAAGTCAGTTTACCAGTGTTTGAACAGCTTTACCTCACTAAAATATTTGCGTAAACTGTAAAATGTGTAAATTACCACCGTGTTCGAAAATCCATTTGCAGTTTAATAAAATGTATTCATATCACTGACTTCTTTTATCCGTTGAATTCATTAGGTTCCTTCACCGTAAAAATACAAAAATTCAGGTGCATTAGATAGATTTTACCATTCCTGTTTCCAAGTCTTGGTGCATTGCACGCCATCATTAATAATTAATCATCATTATATGAGCACAGGTAACAGAACTTAAGCAATTATATATGTACATTAAGAATGACCACGTGCATGGGCCACAAGGCAACCGACGACATAACTAGCATCAAGCCCTTCCTGCTTAGTATTGCTTTCTCCGAAATTGACTAACAGTAGCTGATGATGCCTAAACTAAAAATTACCAACGACAATAATACACAAAACATCATTATTCAATACAAATAATATTCCCATCCTGCACCAAACGAAACAATACTTGGTCCAACATTATATGATTATCCAAAAACTGACTGTACTTTTGAGTAGATGTTGCGTACATTAAAAATCTGGTCAGCTTTTCAAATTCTTGCTTTCAGATAAAAAAATTCCTATTGCAAAGTTGTCATGAAGTGAATGTCATGGAAGGAAGAAAAATGAAGCAAATTTCATGCAATATTACAGTAAAACAAGATAAATAACTGTGCAGCAAAACACTTAGCAAAAAAGTAATCTCCTGAATTCGGAATGATAAACATTTCATGCAAGTCCTGGGTTCATGCTTATCGGAATAAATCATTAGTCTGGCTAATGATCAAACAATTATTCTCAAACAACAACAAAAACTGTGAAACTTTATATACAAGTATATGCAATGACAGCTTCAGCAAAATGCAGTCTGCCCTCTACAAATGACAACCATCAAACTCTGCAGCTGCCAAAGAAATGTCAAGCCATATATATGGTTTAAGTAATTTCACCCAACTTCTTCTCTAAACTTCCAAGGCTGAATTTCTTGTATTGGAACAGATTGAGGAATTGCTCGGTAATACAGTTGCGTATTCAATCGCAGCCCAGTTCTGTAGATGGTGGTATATAGTGTACCCAGTGGCTTAAAATATCTTACTGATTTCCTGATACTGTCAAAGGATTGGGAATCTGCCCTCGAACACCAAGGCCAAAAAAGGAAGCAACGACCACTTTGTACTCATGGCTCAGGGTTCATCGAAGGGTCAGGGTTCATTGAAGGGTCAGGGCTCATCGAACGGACTAGGCATTTAACCAGCTCTTTATTTAACTATGGGGCAGTGGATCAGCATTCTCATGCTGACTCTCTGTCAGTACCCGGCTAAAGGTGGGGTTGCTCAAGATCCAACCAGCAGACCAAATTGAATATGGAATCCCAGTTAAATGCCATCAATGATGACAACAGTAGCAGACAATGATGTGCTACTATCCTTTGACTCCCAAGCCATAGGTCTGGTCTTCAGCATAATTGGTCCTTCAAAAGTCAAATGCAAAATCATCTCTTAACTACAAGATATGATAGTAAATGGAATCATATTCAAGTCAATCAATTATTTTCTGATATGATACTGTCAATCATGCTAAACTTGTCCTCTTCATAATAAATTTGCAAAAGCATTCTTAACTTGTACATGAATTAATAATATAATAGAAGAGAAATCTCTGTCAGTGTCAACATTCCAGTTACGCATAGCTGGCATACCAGGATGAATACCAGCCACTTCAATAGGGTGACACCAAACTCTTACACAATGCACTTTGCGAGTGGACGGAGGGTTAGAGGTAGGGATGGATGGATGGATGGAGGGATGGACGGACTGTTGTAGGGGAGGGATGGAGAGAGGCAGGGATGGGAGGAGAGATGGACGGACGGTTGTAGGTAGGGAGGAGGGATGGATGGAGGTGATGGACGGACGGTTGGAGGTAGGGAGAGAGGAACGGAGGGAGGGTGGTGGGAGGGATGGACGGAGAGGCAGGAGGAGAGGAAGAGGACTTATGTCAATCACATATCACATGACGAAGCATCTCTTGACATTTTCAAATTGTTTTTTAACCGTCTTAGGATGGACAAACATCTAGTTTCATAACAATGTGGTACTTCACATCAGTGCAGCATTTTCACAGTGCTATGGAATTTCACATTTATGGCAAACATGTTATGTTAAAGAATCTCACCAACATTTTCAAGCATGCAAAACTAACTTCTAAGCAAAAAACTTTTCAGCTCTCTATGGAAAAACAGCCTAATTCATTTAGGCAGAAATACACGTTAAAAAATCCACTATTTTGAACTAACGGTGAAAACACATACATACTTCCAAAACTTTTGAATAATCATGTTCATACGAACTCTGTGCTCTATATATAAACTAGTCTCAATAGTCCTGAAGTGCTACTGCTACTGTACTCATAGGCAAATCATCATCAACTCATGGCTGCTTCTACGAGGGACAAGCATGCAAAACTGAGGGTTAGTTTTGACACAACCTGTTGAGTTTGGCACCATCTATATTAATGATTCAAAGTTTACACTTGGAGATCTGCTGAAGGAGGTTTACACAGTACATATATACCAGGTAAGCATATACTTCAATGTATCTATATATGTATACATGTATTAGTCATTAATGCCTAATGTTTTGTACACTAAATGCATACTATGCCTTCAACAGCTGCACTCTGAATTATACAAAACAGAATTGCCACCAAATATTTTGTAAGTGGGACTGAACTATCATCCCTTAATACTACCATACTTGTTGCATCTATAATAGTTGTAACAATGGTTTACATACTACCCTACGTCCTTTTGTAGCTTTCTTTATTACATGTGTAGAATAATAACGATATCATCAACCTGCCAACTGAAAAAGATGGCACTGAGAAATATCCTTAGATAGGCACAAACTTTCATCAACCTTACAGTACCAGTTAATTTTTCAAGAAGTAATTACTTGGTTCCTTTTAAATCAAAAGCAACTGTTCCTTGGTTTTCACTCTAAATTTTTTGCAACCCAACAAGTATATTGCTCAGGCAAATGACAATATCAAATGGTCAACCACAGAAGTGAAAGAAAATGAGTGCGACATCAAATCAACATCTATCAGTAACACAAAAAACCAATCAAAACGGTCACAATACAATATATGCGGCCAATTTAAAGTCTTGTACAAGCGTATTTATTATATAGCGAATATTTTAACACTTGTAATCAAAGGATAACATATATACTAGGCAAAGATGTCTCAGAGTTAATGCCCCTCCTAGACACTGTTGCTCAAGCTCTTGCAGTTACACAGCTCTGTGTCTTATTCAATGCTACTTTTAATTACACAGAGTAACTTAATGGTTATTGAATTCGGTTTGAAGGTATTCCATGTTATTTACATATAAAAAGCTATCCTTCACTCATATACCACTCAGGCACTGCTATTCATATTGTTATAAATGGCTGAATTGTGGCAATTAAAATGCAAGTATAGCCCTGATTACCAAAAAAGATTTATTTCAGTTAACCTCAAGTTTGATTCATTGGCATTTGTGTAAGTGGTTTAAAGCTTTAACAGAGAAGAAATGTCATATTTTAGTTTAAAATGGCCACCACAACCAAAGCCATTCTCTGAAGAACTGGTAATAAATGAACGAATGAATGAATCAAGATACCGAAGGAACTCAAAGTTTCCAACCACCAGGTTAATCTTCAATGCACTATTTACACACGAAACACATCATCAACTTGGAGGGACTTGTTTGATATGGGATGGAAACCAAAAGAAACCAATAAAAGTGGTACAGATGGAATCCAGAAGGAGCATCATCTGAAGATACAGCAACTCAGATTTGTAGAATGTCCATTTTATTGGCTTTGCGAGTGATTTTCACGATTCCTGGTGCGACATCTGCCACTCCGTTCTGAAAGGAAATGTCGACTGATTTTGACTTCATTACTGTCTTCACTCTACAAAAACAGAACATCAGAAAATCACTTTCTGTCACAATCTCAAGACGACCTCATACATGACAAGCTAACAAACGTTCTTAAAATGGTCACAACGAAAGTGGTTCAGTCATATTGAGCTAGACAGCAGACAATACAACTCTTCCATAAATTCTACACTGCTTCCGCCTCTTCTCCTTACCTCCTTTGTCACTCTAAATTCTAAACACCATCTACCATAGTCATCTGACTGTCAACCTGTGCCTGCCTTTGGATCTTGACCTGGAACAGAATCTAATCTCATCTGCCTACAGATTTTATTTTGACTAAGTGCCTGTAAATAATTATCAGGTTAAGGTGACTTATAGCTTTCTTAGTCGCTGTAGAAATCTCAAGATTACGATTATAATAAAACTGCTAATACTGCTACAGCAGTTAAAGTCAGAGAGTTCTAATAAAAGCAAAACTATGAAAATAATGAAGCAAGCATTCTGAAGAAATGCAGCATTTACAAATACAATTGAATGACTGTTGTACAGAATAGCCTCCCCTCAGACCTTCGTTCTCTCCCCTGAGACCTCTCTGATTCTTTCTATAGACTACTTAAGACCTTCCTCTTTGACCGGGCGTAGGGGATATGTTGTAGGCGCCTCTGAGTAGTTATCTTGAGTAGGGCGCTATATAAATTCCATAGATAGATAGATAGATAGATAGATAGATACCAGTAAGAGTTAAACAACAGCAGATGACAATTAAACAGACAGCATTACGATATTACGCTGCATAAAAGTGCTAATGCAACCCAAATGACTATCAGTTGAACAACTCACTGTGTTCCGATCTGAACCTTTGCCGTTTGACCAGTAGTGTTCTTGATCAACATGGCAGCTTTTGCAACAATTTCAATTACATGGTCATTGCACATTATGAAGTCACCTTTCTTGGTCAACATGTCACCGTTTTCAGGCCTCTGCTATAAAAAAAATAAATCCCAAACTTCTTTGCAAAGCAAGAAAACACATGGAAACAAGATTTAAAAAACACGAGAAGCTAAGAGACATTAAAAGATATAGTTAAAGTTACAGAGGCAGACATAAAAGATAACAAACACAAACATTCCATAGTAGAGATGAATAAGGCCAGTTAGAACTCCTTTAATGTTAGCGAATTAAGCAATTCGCTAACATGGCTCCAGTTCATGTGCTCTTTCGAGTTCTCTTTTTCACTCACTTTTTTTATTTTGCAAACAAATGAAGACTTGTCCTTCCAATTCACTCTGAAAATCCATGTTAAGTAATAATAATAATAATAATATCTTTTCCAATTTAGCGCCTGACAAACTCTTTCTTGCATTTACATGTTATGCAATTTATTCTTGTTAACAAACAAATGAAGACTAATTACAAAGCAAATTCCTCATCGGTACCTCTCGACTCTTCGCCAGATGTTTCCAACGCGCCAGTGTAATGACAAACCACAAGACGAGTATTACCGTTTTGACATGAAAAATGACGAGACTGTCATTGTATGGACTGAGTGATATCTGATCGACTTCAGAAACTGGAATCCGGTACTTGAGTGCCAGCGTTCGTTGGTCCAGGACCAGTACAGCATTTGTACTCAGCGCAAAAAGATGATGCACCATCTGTTATTCAGTCAAAAAATTAATTCCATTACATGTCTGTTTCATAATCATTATTATTGTTACAAAAACTTGTAACACGACAACAATACAATAACATGTAATAATTAATAAAAAGTTGGAACGAACCCAGCAAAGAAAAATTTCCAGGTTCTGTGTTAGAAAAATTGATGAAATGAAAGCAGAAATAGCTTGAAAAGACTAAGAGACTTAGACAGTGGAACTATGGTGTATATAGTTTAAGGAAGGATGACCATCATAGCTGATTCTGGAATTTTTTTAAAGTTGGTTTATATTTTGCCTGTATGAAGTGAGAGAGTGTGCCTGGTATGCTGGTACCTTTCCATTACGTCGGTTGACCTTCATGACAATATCAGCAAACAGAAGATGCTGATCATGTGTATCGTTGGCTGCCTTCTTCCATTTGCTGTTCTCCTGGAGCTTCACGTAATCACCAAGAAACGCATGCGACACACTACAAAGTCCACCATAAGCAGCTCATCGTTTGACAGTATCTCATTTTATTAAAAATATTACCAAGAAAACAAATTAGAAGAGTTGCTCAACTGCAGTGATCAAAATGTAAACAATCATTAATAACGAGTTCAATTTTTCAGGGAGGTTTCTTTTTTCTGCTAAATTGAAACTTTTGCATTAAGTACAAGTTGTTTAGAACTGCAACCTGATTCGACATTCTGAGGTCATAATGCAAACAGTAGCTGTTTTAGAAATTAAGACCCTCAATTTGAAACAAAACCTTTGCTACACAGGAATCGAATGCAAAGATTTAAACACAGGAGTTATATATTCATAATTTCAATTTATGAGTTATAGTCATAGTCAAAGAATTCTGAACACTTTGGAGTTTTAGCATGTTTCACTTGTTGATACCAACAAGAAGTGCATTACAGTAAACTTATCTGAGCAGCAAAACGGGACACAAACTAGTCAGAAAACACAAAGATAATTTAACATAACAATAAGGACATTTAACACAGACTGTTGATACAGACATTAGTCCTTATCGTTGTATGTGCATGCTTCTTCTGAGCAGAAACTTAATCAGATGGACAGACAAGTGACAGAAAGTACCTCTTTGGGTAGCTGGCCTTGCGGTCCTTGAATAGATCACTGGCCATCAGTTTCTCGCTCAGAATCCTCTTCCTATTTGGGTCACAGGCTTGTCGGTATAGACGGCACTAAAAAGAAAAACAGATTACTGAAATGTGATTCAATAAACAATACCCATCTGGTTATTAATCAACAGTATAAATTATTATGAGGCAAGGTACAGCCTAAGTATTAACTCTGCCGAAATAGCAAGGTCTGTGCTTGATGACGTAAAATACAGACACACAATGTTTAACCTGTTGTCATGAAATCAGTATATACATGTTCAAATTAAAGAGATAATCAAGGACCAGTTAAAGCATTAAACTTGTCCACATTTTCTAGTGCTTCTACAATACTTACAAAAGCCCTTAAATAATCACTCTCATAATGAGAAATACACTGCATATTGTAAAAACATACTGCATATGTGGTGTATTTAGTTACAGAAACTTGCACTTTATAAATCTTCGGAACTTGACGAAGTTTAGCCAACCCAGAAAATAATTAATTAATCAATATCTAAGTCCCCGAGGGATCATATGTACCTTGCTGCATAAAAAAAATAATGAGTACATGGCGTAATAAAGTCATGTTGTGTACTAACCCTCCACCTGTGATGCATAGACCTGAGCTGATCCGAGGCACTGTGGACGAGGCGTGAACTTTGGGGCCAGCGATTGTCAACTGGTGACTTCGAAGGTAATGTCCGTGATAACTTAATCAGGAAATTGCGTCTCTGGCAGAAACCAACCAAACAAAATTATCATCATCAGCTGAAAGTCAGCAGTCAAAACCTGATAAAATATGCTTCCAACTGGGTAATGAAAAAGCAAGAAGAGGACAATGGAAAGAGAATTTGGCATAATAGTCTTCTTACATCAGGATTGCATGAGAATGGATTCCAGGACACACTTCCGAATCACACCTTTTTCTTTGCAATAATGGTTGCATATTCAAATGGACATAAGACCCTAGATAAACCATCTGTCAGAAGGTAAGCTGGAGAATTAGAATTAGAAGAAATAATGCATCTGACCAAATGTACTGCTTTTATTACGTATAATTCTGTGATGTAACTTTATTGTGACTTAATTATTGCTCCTTTAATAATCTGATAGACTAGTAAACAGGCAGCCATCAAGCCAAGTTCAGCGAGTTTGGAGTAGGAAATAATTCTGCAACAAACTCCATCACATCTAGGATACAATTATTGCAAACATCCAATTTCTAGATTGCTGCCAACAATTCCAGATAATTGACAACTCAATCCAACACTGTACAGGTAAGGATTTAACAATGGAAAGAATTTTGCAAGTGTATGTCATCATTATAATCATATCCATCACCACATCTACTATCCAATCTACATGACCACTACAACATCCAATTTCAGGACTGCCTCTCATTAATAGTTGTAAACTTTAACATGAAGAGTTTGAACTAATCACACAAGTCATTGTCACTCATTCTGAATCCATCTGCTTTATTTATATCACTCCTGTAAACCAAGCACATCACGGACATCTTAACTCTCTCAATCTCACATTCATCAGCTGTAGGACACTGAGCATCAGGATTAAAGAAGTCATTAAATATATAGCTACATTTCTCACATGAGCTTAAATTTATGACAATGTTCAGCATACACTTACCAAAGCTTTCAGCATAGGCTTAAGCAAAGATTGAACATGAACTTAAGTGAACAATGGCTTGTCTTGTATATAAATTTCTTCACGCATTGGGCATAAACTTACGAAAGCATTGAGCATAAATTTTATGATCCTGGGTCCTGCAATTGCACGGAACTTGCGCCGATATTCCTTTCGAACGGTCCACCCGATATAGTACTTCTGTATGACACTAGCCGCCCAGACACAACGTTTGCGGTGTTTCATCTCAGCCAACAACTTTCTTGCCTAAGAATCACAAATTAATCAGACAAAAACAAATTTACATTCTGTACTGATCAGAAAGGAAACAAATGCATGTGTCCAAGGACAGACAAGCCACTGAAACATCTCTAACATCAGTATGTATGATAAGGTATGACAAGGTGTGAAATCATAGAATATGGTATGATCAAGTAGGATAAGATATTATAAGGTAGGATGAAGCATAAGTTAGGAAAAGGTACGGTAGCATAAGGTATGATAACAATCATTTAACATCATAATCATCATAATAACATCTGTAGCGTGCAATTTGGACAAAATTAGGATAATGAAATCAAAATAGTTGCTAAATTAGACATTTTGAAGAAAGTAAGTAATATTCAACAGAATATTCACCTAATTCTAAATATGGCATGATGCAAACAAACATTAACTAAGACAGATTCCTATACAAGAAGAACAAAGCTAAATCTAAAGTCCCTAGAATGAAAAACAGACTAATTTTTCAAATAATTTCTAGATAAATAGGTAATTATCACTTTCAGAGACAGATTACTTCCTACTTAACCACAGCTAAGCATGCAAAAATGGAAAAGAAACTCTCCCAGTCTAATAACCAACCTCCAGCCTCATCCAGGCTCACTGAATATCTGCACTTCCTCCTCCTCCATTCTCTACAACCTTGAATATTCGTTTAATCCAATTCCAGTTACCTCAGTCAAAGGAGCATACTATAACTAAGCTCTATCCAAGTCTATCTCGTTTACAGTGCTTTAGAAAATTCCTGTTCTACATCTCTCATGACTAGTGCAGAAAACACTGGTTGAATAAACGTCCCAGAACACTGCATTATGAATGATACACATACATATGTAAAAACAGACATATATTTTAAATAAAACTATAAATACCTTCCATCCACGTGTGTAAGAACAGAGTACTAAGGCTGCTCGACAAATGCGAAGGTAGTTCTGTCTGGCCTGTCATGCGTACAGTACACACATAATCATGCATATGCAATGTCAAAGACAAAATCTGGTCACAAAACAATTCACAAATTACGAAAAACATCAAACAGAAAACAATGCAAGCATTTAAGAAAAGAAAATATGCAGCAATGTCAACCAAGAACCCCAAAACACCAGTGGCAGAAGGCAGAGTAGGAAGTGGTGATTTCGGAGGTACAGAAGAGCACCAATGTGACACAGCTTTATAAACAACTTAGCCAGGGTGTCATGAATTGCAGTGTGACTGAATTGCAGTGTGAATGGCAAAAGTTTATATCAGTTAAACTCCCTGCTTATCATGATCCATCTATTTAAAAATAAATTGGGTTCATGTTGCCAGAAAACATCTGTCTCCTTTAAAGAATGAACTTAGGCTTAACTAAGGCTCACACAATGACAAGACTAAACAAAGATTGCAAGTAGAAGTCACAGATGAAATAAAGACACACAAGACATGACTGAAAATACTAAAAATCAAATTCAATAAAAGTAAAAATAAACACAGCACACAACATGCTAATGATCCTAAATGTCTTTACATGCTTATCTAAGCAATTCAACATTAAGATGATAAAAAAGTAATATTATAATAATCCAATTTGGATTATAGAACAGAGAAATATTACATAAACTAAATTCAGATCATCTAACAGTCTGCAACAGATCTTATAAACAATTTTAATTGAACATTTACGGAACAACTTATCCCAAAGTAGCTCTGCAAAATGTTTAAAATAAATGCCACTTCAAGCATACTGATATCCTGTAATGCATCAAAAGATATTATTTCAAAATCACTTAATCTGTCACCAAATATCCTTTAACTCTCAAATAGCATCTTAATTTAACAGCAGTCGTGAACCAACACCCTGGCCACAGCCAATTCATCCCTTGGATCAGATCTAAAATAATGAGCCCATTCTCTTTCCCAAGCACAACATAACTGCAGATAAGATAAATTCCACAAAATATCAGCTAGCCAGGAGTAATGGTAACATAATTTTTCAGCCATGCAGATATTGAGGCAGCACTATCTATTTTCTCTATCGATTTCCACTATCAGTATCCATCAGACTCTCTGACCATGTGGACCACTGAACTGCTTACAGCAGAGTTTACATCTGCATCTAAAGTGCGAGCAACCAGAAAAATTTGAACTAACAAAGTGGCATCGCCAGCGACTCGAGATGACAATCTGGGCCTTTCGCATTCGACGGAAACATTGTTTCTGATGCCAGCCTCTGTAGACTTTCTGGAGCAGGGTTGCAAGATGGTGAAGATGCTCACGACGCTTTCGCTCCATCGAAAACAACTTCAAAGTAAATAAGTCAAATAATATTAGGTACTGATAAGTTAGGTACATGTTTTTCAAATAACATCTTCACATCTGCATCCTTCAGATGGATTCTCATAAGGCTAAGAATTTCCAGATAGGTGTAGAAAAGACAGTGTACAGCAACTTCTTATGGGTTGCATGACCCTATCAGCATAGTCTGGGTTTTTGTGTTCTGGAATGCCAATCCGTAAACAGTGGTCTCAAAACTTGTTATGATCACAGAATCAAAGAACTTAGCAATAAATAAATAACCCAGATTTAAACTTTATGGTTGACAAGGCAAAGGATTGGCCAGAATATTTTTATAAAAAAGGCATCATATGAGTGTATTAATACTACATATCACAACAAACAGAACACAATAACCTTCTGTTGTTATGATAAATACAAAGAAACCCAAAATCACAAAACGTTTCACTAAAAGAAACCTCTATAGTATTATGAACAGAAACCAGCATTATCCAGATTTATATCCATATACAGAATAAACATGTATAGAAAAGTCAGTGCAGCAAAGTACACTACAACCACATGAAAATTTTTAGTGCTTTAGACTGGCACCTGAATAATTAGATCACAGATAATAAAAGAACTTAGTTTCAGCAGACTCACAGTTTGTGGATTGCGAATGAAAATCTTTGTGAAGCCGAAAGCGTACTCGTCCTTTTCAATCTTTAAACTCTGGAAGAGCTCCTGCACGCCATCCTTAGGTGGACCATGCCAGCTGGGCCAAGTCTTTTGACAAAGCATCTTGTAGCGAAAGAGAAAATGCCCGTAAGGCTGACGATATGCAAACCCAGCACGGCGAACCCTGACGTTCTCAAGCAACCTAAACAAATGAATTAAACACGACAAATGTCACCAATAAACAAATGGAGCAACACAAAGTTCAGTTTCTGATTCTAGTCAAAATCTCTTTCAATAAACACATTCTTTTTATGTACAGACAAACACAAAGACAAACAAAGACAGAAACTAAACAATTAGATATCATGGCATTTGTCATCATTACTAACAGTTTCCATAAGTAGCAGTTTAAAAAATGATGAATGCAAAAATAGCTGAAGTAATGTATGACAAAATGAAGGATTTTCAAGTTAAGGAGTTTAGAGCTCAGAAACACTATTAAACAAATAGCAGATCAATGTGTAGAAGAAAAATGAATTTGGTTGAACTGAGAACAGTTTGACAAAACAAAAAAATTTACATAAACACAAATGACAGATTGCATATCTCACCCAAGATATCGAACCTGATGTCGAACCAATTCCTCTACAAACATGTCTGGTCTCTTGTAATCATTTGGCTGAAAAAACACATAATATACATAGAAGAACAGATCAGTCCCTTAAGCTAGCCCAAGAGGCAACTAAGGGTACAGAGTGTCAGTGACTTCATTATCTTGGCCTCAGCATATGAGGGTAGGTTGCTAGTCCTCTCACCATCAAATTGCCCCACAAACAGTGTACAGTCAGTGTACTCATAACGGCTGACTTGGTTAGTGGGCACAGGTAGAGTTTGCATTATGTCTTATACAAATGGAAACAGCTGCAGTATAATACGGAAACGTTAGGCATGTGTAGTCCAGTACATCTTTTCCATCTGACTAATTTACACAGTACTTTTGTACATGGAGTAAATGAGAACCAATGCACACGATGTAGTTGCCTCATGGTAAACAAATAAAGCCTCAGAGACAGAAGAGGCCAATATGGAAGACAGAGGAATCAGTAATGCAATGGCAACAGATCTCCGGAGAGAAACTGAACCAGTTTACAATGCACTAACACACAATATATCACAACAATCATCTGGTAAATCAAAGACAGTAGATGTCACGTACCTTAATACATCGTATGTAGTTTGGAGCTTTTGATATCAAGTTCTTCATCAGCTCACTAACCGACACCTATCACAAAAGGTTATAATAAGCTTAATTAATTACACCAGTAACAAGCCAGCATATTCTGGTATGAATCTTCAAAGCAAATGCATGGGACAATAAAGAAAATAGTTTTTCCTTCAGAAATAAAGCAAACTGCACCCATCTACAATTCTAAAGCAAAACTACATTACCTCCCATCAGATTGTAGAGTTATGAGGATAAAATTACCTTAAACTGCGAACCAGCAGTTGCTGGCCGTTTAAGAGAAGTCTTTTGAGGATCGCCTGTCAAAATCAAAAACAAATTTGGTTCTAAAAAGACACAAATATGCTTTGTGATTTTGCATTATTTGAACAGCATTGAAGAAATTTGTCTGAGCATTTTGAAAATTGACCTCCTGCAAACACAGTAGAGGTCAAACTCAGAGAAACTCTCGAACACACTAAACTGAAACATTCAACTGCACATTATAAACTTCAACAGCTGCAAAGAAATACAGTAAAACTTTGGTATTTTGAACTTCGTGGTTTTGAACTTCAGTTAAATCAAATAAATGTTCAAAGGCCCAGCTACAACCAGTGCAAACACATGCCAACATAGCTCTGTTATATCCAAACTGCTTGAAATTTTTCTTATTGCAAAGGTACGTTTTGGTCCTTATCAAACTGCTGGCGGAAAGATATATCGAAATGACACGGGTGTTCTGCGACTCAATACTATTGACCGAGTAGACTGACAAACAATTAACAGATGCTTTGTGTCCTGACTGGCTTCAGATATGAGACAAAGACTGATGTATATATACATGTCTGGTTTGACTTGGGAGGAGGTAAGTCAATTAAAGCTAGGTGTCACCTAATTTCATTTTTGTACCTTAGCCTCATTTAATTGACTGAAAACCTAGAGCATCTGATAGGTGAGGCAATGATGATGAAGGGATTTTGATGACAGTGACACTACTGACACGGGCGCCAATTGTGTCAGAAGCTTTAAAAGTGCTAACAGGTATGACATGGTGGATACACGGGCGCCAATTGTGTCAGAAGCTTTAAAAGTGCTAACAGGTATGACATGGTGGATAGAATGTCGCAAAATAAAATATAGGCTTATAGTAGAAAGCTTTGTGCATGTTGTGGAACGAACCTAGTGCGTAATAAGCCATACAAGCTATATAATATAATATTCATTTATTCTGACACAAGTTGACATACGCAGCTTGTTTACAAACATTTAAGTTCAGTTCCTAGCTGTTTTTGTTTTGTCCACAGATTAGCATGTTACAGAATGTACTGTATGCTCATAAATATATTTCAATTTAAACAGGGATGGCTTGAGTTGTTAGCTAAAATAGACAGACTTCTAAATATTGATCATTTCAGAAATCATTTTTTGACATTTTGACAGGTATTTTGATATTTGTGTGGGTTTATTCATGTGTGACATTTTTCTAAACATCAGCATTGCAATTTTTGGGAAATGAGATATTCTAGTACTGATCTAATGTGAACTCTATGTGATATTTTAGCTAACATTCTATTTTAGTATCATTTCTACGAACTTCTGGTTCAGGTTTAACGTTGACGGCAATGTTTCAAGTTGTTTACAGTTATTAATTAAATACATGTACTGTGTTTCAAACTATTATCTTTTATTTCTTTTAAACAAGCATTTAAAAAACTTTCTGATGACTTCAGTTCATGCCAAGTGGTTGCTACAGAAAAACTTGTGCATTCACCTATCAGCAGCTTTTCATTTAGCACATTCACAAAACAACATAATTAAGGAACTACAGGATCCTTAACTTGAAAACTGCTATCAGCATTTCAGGCAAGTTCCTACCTTCTAGAAAGAGTTGAGGAAGAAGTGGATGTCTACAGGAGAACATAGCTCTTGATAAATCACGATACAACAGGTCACTGTTTTTATCCAGAAAACCAGTTACTCGGTATGTAACCTACACACGAGATAAAAAACCACAATCCACGGTTGAACAGTAATATAAATATAAACCTTTGAATGACCATATTTTGCACAATAACCATCCAGCAACAAAGTGAACTAAACAGTGCTAATCAAACAACTAACAGCCAAGTGATACTCATCACTTGGCTGTTAGTTGAAGACTAACAGCCAAGTTAGTCTTCAAGACATGCAGCCACAAAGGGACTTTAAAAGGTGTTCATGTTGAAACATAATTCACAACATTTCAGTCAATATATAATCGCTGAAACAATGAAGACAACATTAAAGACAGATAGAAACATTAGAAGAAAAATTGAAATATTTTTATTTTCTCATTCCTGAACATAGAATTCTTGATATCACAAAACTGACTTAACCGAATCTAATCTGACTTAAGAGTGGAGAAAACTGAATCGCATGATCTTGGTCCATGGCAAACGTTAATTCGTGCCTCAGGTTAAGATATTCTAACTGCAGACACTGTAAGTGCTTTAAATCAATCAACAAACAAATTAAATAAAACTAAAAAGACACAAAGATACATTCAAGTAAAGAAATAGGACAAGCAGACATGCAGAATGAGACAGTGACAAAGACACAGAGAGAAAGACAAAAGCTCGTACGGATCCGGCGTAGTGGACCAGACGGAAGGCATCGTGTGGCAGAGTGCGGTCAGACTGTGTCTTGCGACATCCTCGACTCTCATAATGGACATGATTGCAACAGACTTGGTTGAGCTTGTGGAGGAACGTCGTATCGGACACGTCACCCGGTCGCAAGCACTCCTCATCCAACATCGCCAGAATGCCACAATTACTCTAAAAACAATTTCCAAGAAATGCAGTAATTTCCCACAAAATGGAAGGGTTAAACAGGCCCATACATTGGAACCTGTCTTATGTCTGTTCTATCATCTGCTTCCTCTCATGACCTGCCTAAAAGCCAGTACAGTTGATGCCACTGAAGTGCATAACGAATAAGTACATAATTTCCTTATGTGCATAGAAGCTGGACGGTCTCAGTTGAATATCTATAGGGTAATTTAATGGAAGACAATTCCGGGTATGTATATATCGCATAAGTGCATAATTTGGTTATGTGAATAGCCGACTACAGGCCTGTAATGCATTGCTCTGAGTATATCAATGTCATTTAATTGCATCTATAGGCAGCTTAGAACATTCTGGCGGTTTGCACGTGGACTGCAAATGACTCTGGCTGTCGAGTGGTCTGTCTTAGCTGAACTGTGGTCCCTCTCAGCAGGTGACGTTACAATTGTTCAAACGATGATTAGCGACTTCCTTCCACTGTCGTAAGAAGTTGGACTACATGGACAGTGTACACTTACACTTCAAATTTAATGCTTGGATTTTTTAACTGAATGGTTACTGTTTAAAGCATTATAGTACATGTGAACTTCTGTTATGTGCATAAGTCAGTTACGTGCATAGGTTCAAGGCAGTCTCGAGGCTATGCACTTAAGCAGTGTCAACTGTATATCATATAAGAAAAGAACAGCTGCCATGCAATTCCCGTCTCAAGCCCTATCTGCCTCCTGATTAAACTGCCTATCTATAGCACATCATAATACATACATGCAGAATTGCAGATGGACTGCAAAGGCACATTCCTGGTTCTGTTGCCATATATTAGTTCTGGTGTTGCTTAACTCTAGTTAACCTGATCCAACAGAATCTAATCTATTGAAATCTCATTGACATTGTGTTGTACGACATACCAGAGGTATCAAATAACAATATTTTAGCATTTTTACAAAGTTCAATACTGTTGGAGTAGACAATGTTCAATACTGTTAGTGTAGTGCTCAGTGCGCTGGACTGTCAACCGAGAGGTCAGAGGTTCAAATCCCCGCCAGGGCAGAAATTTCATTCAAGATATCTGCTCCAATGCGCCCCTAGCCAACTCAGCTTTAATGAATACAACCTGACCATACACTGTCGGTGGGAAGATGAGTTGGTGAGGGCGAGGACTGGCCAACCACCCTCATATGCCGAGGCTACGGGTAAGAATATAAAGTCACTTACACTTCATGACCCATGGCTACCCTAGGCTAGCTTAAGGGACTGTTCTTCTTCTTTTTCTTAAATACTGGGCCAAGCAGTTATTGGAGAAACTTCACAAATGACTGTCATATATAATCAAGTTAACTCATTTCATCTGGGCATTGATATAATGATGACCATAATTATAACCAAAAAAGAAAAGTAAGACAAAACAGACATACCAACAGAAAAGAAATGACATACATGCTTAAACATAGTCAATTTATTCCATACTAATTATACCTTTTCGATAAGTTCACAGATGACGGCATTGTTGAAATACTCAACATTAACCCATTCAATTCCCTACAAATAAATTTTTTAACCTGTATGTACAATTACGTCTAAACAAGAAATAATAATATCAAAATAAGTAAATTTACAAAATCATGCACCAACAAGTTGGGGCTCAGCGCAAACCAGTCTAAACACAACAAGTTTAAGTAATTTAAGTTAACTTTCTACATCTATTTAAATGACAATGTAACTTAATGCCTTGCACATTAGTCATGGGACACAGTGGTCAATTGGTTACAGCGTTTGCCTTTTAATGCAGAGCGCATGGGTTCGAACGTCTCCTGAAACAGTTAATGAGTACGGACTTAGAATAAGTTTTTCATTCACAATTGCTAGAGCTTAATAAATGCAAAAATAATTATAACAATAATAATTATTATTGTCATAGAAGTTGCTGAAAAGCACTGTAACTTGCAGAAACTTATAAAACAGGAAATAAAAAGCACATAGCCATTAATTCAATGCATTTGATAGGTTCATGAAATTTAGTACAGGAATCTCCCGATACTTGCACATACATCCACACATAATTACCAAGCATAAATGCATAACAAAATGAAAAGAACGCTCTCATGAGACGTTAACATCGTAGATTACATTCAAAACTGAACGTCAAAACTGACCTCATTGATATATTCATCCTGCTCCTCCTTCAGAGTCAACTCAATGAAGATCTGCTGCAGCTTCTCGTTACAATAATTAATTATAAACTGCTCAAAGCTGTTTATCTATAACATACAATACAAACACATACTAAGAACTGACACATTGCGAAAGTAACTGCTATAAAACAATCCAGAAAACAGCAAAGACTACAGCAACAACAAAACATACAAAAACGTTTGACAACTTTTTGTATTGTATTGTATTTGGACATTTGTAAAGCACCTCGTCCAGTATAAGTTATTCAGGTGTTCAAATATGAAGATCGTTGTTTACCAAGTCTGAAGAATCCTGCAAAGTTGAGTGCAGATCAATTACCTCACCCACTAATGGGTAAATACAACACAGCTTTAATATCTGCATAGAAACATTGAAGACTGTTACCGGTACATATATACAACTGGATACCATATGAGTGAAACCCACCGACAACAAGTAATAATAAGCATAACCACAGTCCCACCTGCCCTTTAACCAGACAGTATTCAATTATCTGAATTTATGCCTGAAAGGTCTCATCACTCTGATGTTGAAATGCTGGCAGTATGCACTGCTGATCTCTGATATGTTGCAGAGTGAGATTTCTAGAGAGAGAGAGAGAGAGAGAGAGAGAGAGAGAGAGAGAGAGAGAGAGAGAGAGAGAGAGAGAGAGAGAGAGAGAGAGAGAGAGAGAGAGAGAGAGAGAGAGAGAGAGAGAGAGAGAGAGAGAGAGAGAGAGAGAGAGAGAGAGAGAGAGAGAGAGAGAGAGAGAGAGAGAGAGAGAGAGAGAGAGAGAGAGAGAGAGAGAGAGAGAGAGAGAGAGGAGAGAGAGAGAAAAGAGAAAATCAATACACAACCCATCAACAGTACAAATGCAGCTATGAGAAATCCAACACCTGAGGACAAGCAACAACAACAGCAAACCAGATGAAGATAGGACTTTTAGCCTACAAGCCCCAAATAGTCCAATCCTTCACACAATCTTGTCTAAGCTCAGCTAAGCTAATGTATCTAATAAAATTTAGTAACTTTTCATATGCCTGTTCTAAGCAAATGGATGGTTAAGTTACAGTCTATAAATGGTAAAACAGGAACATACAAAACAGTGCCGCAGCACATAATCATTCAAAAGCAGATGCAGGCATCTGAAAAAACCAACCTCGAAAATCTCAAATCCATAGATGTCCAGCACTCCCATAGACTTCTTCTTTCCTTTTGCAGTTACCTGGTCACAAGAGAAATCATATTATTTTACTTACTAAATTTTACCAGTTAGCTGAAACAATTGTTCTGAGAGTTACAATACGGCCTGATAGCTATTTGCTACTGCACTAACAAATCATCTAAACTAACCAAAGTCATAATTTGAATAGATTAGTTACATATATAAAGTGCAAGGTGAAATCTTTGAAAACCATCAAGTCCTAAAACTTTATCATCAGGCACGCTGATTCATTATTTAGGAAATATTATTCTTTACAGGTACTCTAGAGTATTTTTAGAACTCTATGTAAATGCTCAGCTTAATTACAAATTACGAAAGTCTGATCTATTAGCAAATGTTTAATAAAAGAAATGTGATGTTCACCCTGATGCTGAGGTTGATGCGGTTGATGAGCCAGGTCATCAATCGACTATACATGGCTTTACAGAGAGCATCTCGAGCATAGTTGGCCTGAAAAGCAGTAAGACAACAAACTAAAATGTCCACAATCTGAACTAACTTCTTGCTTCACGCAAATGAAAACCCATAAACTCATATAGTGGCAGGTTCATATTTCGTACCAATTATGAAGAAATCATGTTGTAAAAATCAACTCAAACCATGGTGTAGGTGAGTATCTCTGATGTGTATCTTCTGCAGTGGTGCAATATAAATTTGCAATTACTATTACAAGTTAAATCCATTTTCCAGTTAAAAATAAATTTATTCATTGGGCTTGAATCATCATAGCTCTAGGTCATTCATAGCAACTTCTGCATTTGAATAATGAATACCCATTATTTCTATTTTCACAGTGAATTAGAATTTAACACATAATCTGGTGGACTAAATCATGATGTGAAGGAACGATTGCTTGCCAAGAAGAATCTTCACTCATTGTATTTCTGCTAGTATGAGTGAATTGGGTTTACATTTATGTAGCAAAGGATTGTTCTTCAGTACTAGAGGGACAACTTGCTGCGATAAATTAAACAAAGTTGCAAGACATTCTGCCTGCCTGACTGTTAAAATTGATGGGACATTTAACTGATGGAAATCATGGAATGCATACTTCTGTAGAGCAGAGGTCTGTCCTGACGCGGTCATTGGCCGTCCTAACCGTGCGTTGAGTTAAGGCCTTCACTAAGTTTTGTCTATCACAGCCAATCAAATCACAGACATCATCCAACTCTGAAATGAATCACAACAGGAACAACAATAAACAACTAACACTCTACATATTCAGCCACAGTATTTCCCATAGTTGTAAAAAACGTTTTTTTGGTTTTTTATTTTTTCCCCAAAACGTCGTTTTTTCGTTTTCTATTTCTCGTCTCGTTTTTTTTCGTTTTTTATTTTTTATGTAACTTTATTTATTTATTAACTGTCTGTTACTATTTGTTTAATTTTATTTGTGTCTGATATCCCTTACGTTGTCTCCGTCCTTTCAAGAATTCATCTAATTTACGCCACTATTTAGTGTCATCAGTTGAAATAAACAGCACTGTACAGGAAATAAAATTTATGAAAGTTTTTGAATTTCTAAGTTATCCAAAATGCGAAATGTTGTCTTTGTACTCAGTAATCTCTGACTGACTGATAAACTGACGGATATTACTCCATATCAAGTTGTTATATAAAATTAAAGTCAGAATTGTAAGTAGACCTACAATTTTTAATTATGTACACTCTATACTTAAAAAGTTTAGGTTTTAATTGCTTATGTCAGCATGGATTTATGTGGACTTATGTATACAATTTAAAGTTGAAAAGATTTCAATATTTTTAATTTCTCAATTTCTTTTTAAACCAAACTTATGAAAAAGAAGATAACTGTTGTAGATTACTGTTACTTGGTGTTTACTAACAAAGTTATGTTATTTGCTGATTAAAATTAAATTGTGTAAACAAGGTTTTTAATTTTAAAATGCAGTAAAAGATGTAGAAAAGTCACATTATTTTCTTTTCCGTTTTTTTCTCGTTTTTTTCGTTTTTTATTTTGTTCAATAAAACGATGTTTTTTTCCGTTTTTTATTTTGATTTTACCGTATTTCCCATTAAAAACCTCTATATAAGATTGCACATTAGGAAACCATTTCCCAGAAACTAGCTACATATCAAAGCACAAGTTACTTCAAACATTTGGCTAAGGAGAGGTTTCCACGATGACACGAACAATGTCGCATGACATTTACGGTAAACATAGTGACTGTATTATAAGAACCTTTCACATGCACTCCCTCATCTCTCAAGTCTTTTCTCCTCCCAGCATCTCTTCTCTCTTTCTCTCCTCCTGTCTGACTATCTGTTTCGATGTCTGTCTGCATGTGTGTTTGTAAGTATATTCTGCCTGTCGCTCCACTCATTTATCTATCTCTTCAGTGGAGATAAACAATATCCAAGAGAAACCAGACAAGTAAGGCAATACAACAATGCAACAGATAAGTGATCATCAGAGTACAGCAGTTAAAAACCACAATCACCTAAGAAAAAATGAAAATGAAGGTCAGTCACAACATTGGTTCTTGAAGTACACACACAACTACATATTCTAAAATTCACAGAATGTGTACAGTCAGAAAAGACCACAAAACACAGATATTACATTAATTCCGAATGAAGGCAATTTGAGGTTAGTGAAGCATAGTAGCATTTATGGAGAACCTTCTTCATTAAGCAGCCGACATCCGTCTGTTCCATCAAGGTTGCTTCGATGCTGGAACTGGAGGTTTCCGATTTTAAGAATTGCTGCCACCAAATGAAAGATAGCTCCAGACTCCTCCTTCGTGAAGCCAAGCACATCCAATCCATGCTGTTAACAAAGAGCAGCATAATTCACAATTGTCCCTCTAGCTTTGATGGTAGAGACTGAAGGGAAATGGGTTCATCATCAGTAGCACGCTCAATAACGTTACACTCAAACAGGTCTATGTGTATATGCAAGACCAAAGTAATGAAACAGCAGCATGGCCTCTAGTTGTTATATTGAGCACTGTGGTCAATGCTTCTGCTTCAACAGAAAAGCTTCATCAACCCCTTGCAACACCACTTCTGCGGAGCTTTTACAGAGACATCTTAATAATCATCTCACCTTTACAAGTACCAATATACACACAAATTCCTTTTTTTCATAATCTGTAATATGCCATATAGTCAGGCATAGCCTCATTTTATTAATCTAGGATATGCTGTATATTCCGCCATAATAGCCTCCTACCTTGAAGTACTTGTTGAATATAGTTACTGGAAGTTACTTCTGAAGAAAAAAGATATAGTGTTGCATGCCATGAGTTCATAGTGGCCTGTCGCCTAAATATTTAAAACTGGTATATGACCAACAATCTGTATAAAGAGTTACAGCAACAAACAATCTAGTGTAATCTAATGACATCTATGGCAGTTATCATAATGCAAAAGGCATCAATCAATTGTCACTTCAACTGAGGTCATCATCAAGAATCAGAATCCATTGCAGCAGCCTAGTTCAAATTCGATCAATAACGGGAAAACCCAAAAACCTTACATACGAATTTCCCTTCTTCCTTCTCAGCATCAAATTGCTCTGAGTGTAGCTTAAACTAGCATTCAACACAGATAAATTTCTCTTACCCTTGTTACACGAAAACCCTCCTTATCATCAATGCTATCCACCTGTGTGCAACCGCTGTTTCGTAAGAACACATAATGCTCTGGATTCCTAATCAGTCTCAGAGATTCTACAACAAATAATAATTAACAATTACTAATTAACAATTACTAATTAACACTTGGCAATTACCATAAAGCACTGACAATATATTTTCTGTAGTATGATTGTTACAGGCAACAATTAGTTGCTGTGGAAAAGAAATATACACAAATTTCTTGCTTCTTGTTAAACCTATTCTAAAAGACAGACACTGGTGAGCCAGTACGAAATAGATAGATACGTAGACACAAAATGCACACTGACATTTGTTTGTTTACCCAGGACAAGTCTACTTTTTCATGGAAAAAGTAAGTATACTTGTGATTGGAAGCTCGAAGACTGGATCCAAGAACATTTTATTTTCATAATCATAAATAGACAGGTAAATAGTTCCAACTACTAGAATTCAGCTAATCAGCTATGCGCTTAAACATTTCCAGAGTCTAAATCTGTCTGTCTCTCTTCTCTGTCAGTTGAAGCAGTCTCTGCCTCATTTTACTATCTATATTCTGCATGATTATAGATCTATTTCAATAACTACTAAGTGAGTCAGTCAGTCTGTCTGTTCCTGCAAGCATACCGATTCCCTCATGATCTTTGTGTTAAGCCGTTGAGATTTTATGCATAGTCAAGGAGAGATCGCTGACTGACACTTTAGATAAAAGAGAAGTGAATTCCTAAAATAAATCTGATAAAAAATACAAGTTAACTTAACCTGCCTGAAGTCACTTAAACATCGATCAATCAAAGGTATTCAACGAACGTTAAAGAAATCCACATCAGTGATTAGAAACAAAGCAGCCCTTTAAAGTCTCAATAAAAAAAAATAAAAAACTGTTACTTAAAGTCACATCAAATCAACCAATTAAAAGAAATACTACAAACTGAAGTCAGATTAACACAAGCGATAAAAGCATTAGCTACGTACTGAGAAATGTTGTGTCTGCACCACTGAGCAGCTGATAGAATATGTGGAAACTTCGTTCACCTTTGTTCTGAGCAACTACTCGACTCTACAATGCAACAATATTGCAACATTACAAGCACAGCAACAAGATAACAGCAACGACAACAACATAGCAGGATAACTCACACTAACAGTATGATACATCACCACTGACTGTGTGACAATATGGATATCTTAGCTGATAACATGACAACAAAGCACTTCCAACAACTAATTGGTATAAAGAGCAGCAATGAAGTAGATTATGGAAACGTTCAATGCCGACATATCAACTTGCAGCAAATAAAGGAACGTCATAGCATGGCATTAACGCCAACTGACAACATGGCACTAGATAAGATTACGTCAGACATTATTTTATGTTACAATCAACACGATTCTACAGCTTGAAAGAATTAAGAAAACCATGATTTACCTTTTCCAGGAGATCTGATGTTTCAGTAACAGCCAGTGAATCAATGGAGTCACAGAAGTACAGAAAATAACAAGACACACCAAGGCTTTAACCCTTTAACGACGAGCGGGTACTAAAATGTATGGGAAACCATAGGCAGCTCGTCACTAAAGGGTTAATGAGGCAGAAACCGTTTTCAACAATATAAAGGTAATTAAATTTCACTTTCAATGGGAACCTAAGCAACAATGCCTACATGTTTTCTCTGTGTACATATTTGGATGTACTATTTATGCTCATCTTCTTACAATTTTCTATAGAAACCACCATTCTGAAGTAGTTCATGCAATGACATAAGCCTGCACTGGTTAACCTCTCTGGACTTTCTGGCAAAGCTATAATTTATTCAAACACAGTTAACACTGCATTTCATTTCATTTCACTTGGCGAGACCTTATGAAGACCGGATGCATCACCACTTGACAGTTAAAAAATGCATTTACATTTTTATAATACAACTGTTACATATAGCACCCTTCCAACGTTCTACTTTGAACACAATGTTCTCATATATATGAAAGTCTTGTGACAGTAGCACTGCTATTAATCAACCAGAATTGCAAAACAATAGTTTCAGAATTCCAGAACAATTCTGGTGGTCAACAAACTAGCACAATGTCATATCAAATACAACTCTTTTTCCACTAACAAATTTACATAATAAACAAAGAAAAACGCTCTTTATAATTGGACTGCAAGCATGCTTTACAATAGGCACGTTGGCAGTACTTATAACCAAGCAGACTCCCAGTACATTTTACTGCTTCGAGGAGCTCTGCATTCCAAACTCACGCCAGATGGATCAATGATCATCTTACTATACAGCTACATCATGAGTCAGAAAGAAATAAAGGCCATCCATTGACTTCACTCACACAACTACTTAATTATGAGGCCAAATAAATCAGTACTTACAGTTAGTTATGACTCCACCAACTGGATCTCCTTTGAAGTCAAACTCTATATCCATATATTTGCCCTTTAGACAAAACATAAGAAACATTTATGCTAAAGACCCAACAACTGGATGCCCATGCTACATACCCAAATGTTTTTGTGCATGATTTATTACATGGTATGCAATACGTTTCATGAGTAAATGATAGCGAGTAAGAGACCTGAAGACGGATATATATGGAAGATGTTCATTTTCCTCTTTCAGGTCTTGAACTCCCAACGGATGATTCCTGATGTCCTTTACTCAGATGTACAAATCACATGACCTGCCATTTACTTTCCAGCTCATACCAAATTAGACTGCTTTCTCACTCATTACCTTAATAACACTGGGCCAGTTGCACATGCATGACTGCTTCTGATAAGAAGCCAATAAGACTAAAGATCCCAAATTAAGCCCCATGCATGACCCAGAATTCGTCATTCTGTCATGTCATACATCAAGTAGTTCTATGCACAAACACAATAAATGATAAATCATGTAACAAACTGCAAACAAACTGCATAATGGGTGTAACAGTTGCTATCATCACAGTTATGGTAAGTGTTGTGTACCTCACCTCCCTCTACCCAGCAGGAAGTTATTAAACTTAGTGAAAATGTTCCACAAGTCTTCATTCCAATTTCATTTACAAAATTCTTATCTATTACTTTTGTATCATCTTTATAGCTTACTCTGCCAATCTTTTCCTCTGCAAAAAATGTGTCCTTAACCCCTTTACCGTGGAGCCCGAGTTAACTCGGGCTGCGTAATCCGTTCCAAAAGCGTGGAGCCCGAGTTAACTCGGGCTGTGATAGGTAGTCCAGGCAATTTACAGTTAGACCTGGGCAAAAATTGCTTCAGAAGCTTTTTAAACGGTTTCCTGTTCACTTTCCATTGCTGAATAACATATCAAAATGCACAAAATCCGACCACGGGATCACCCCCAAAATGCATTTTAAACCAAGATGGCGGAAATGGCGCCAACACAGAAAACAGTATATATCAGGTCATAGGTAAGCTACAGTAACAAATGAAGTATTAAATTTAACATTATCAAGGCCAAGGAATCGATTTATCGTAGTGCCGATAGTGTCGGAATGTTATTATTCAAGATGGCGGCCAATACTTGCCAAAACAGAAAACAGTATATATCAGGTCATAGGTAAGCTACAGTAACAAATGAAGTATTAAAATTTAACATTATCAAGGCCAAGGAATCGATTTATCGTAGTGCCGATAGTGTCGGAATGTTACTATCAAGATGGCGGCCAATATTGGCGCCAAACAGAAAACAGTATATATCAGGTCATAGGTAAGCTGTTCAAATGAAATATTAAATTTAACATTATCAAGGCAAGGGAATCGATTAATCGTAGTGCGATAGTGTCGGAATGTTATATCAAGATGGCGGCCAATATGGCCGACAAATAAAAATATGTATATTTCAGGTAAAGAGGTAAGCTACAATTACAGTTGAAGCGTCGAATATAATATTTTCAAGGTCAAGAAATCGATTTATCGTAGTGGCATTAGGCTGAAAGCAAAATTCCGACACTATCGCCACTACGCAAATGGCTGAAGCCGCTGACGTAGCCCTCTTCTCTGCTATCATCCAAGATAACAACCATGTCCTCCGCAGGCTCTTTCCAACTCGGTCTGTTAGCAACTATAACCTACGCCCTAGGCCTCACCCCTTCGAACTTACAACAAAGAACAATAAAATCTTCGTTCCACGCATGCTTTTCAAAAACGTCTATTAGATGAAAAACTGCCACTCTCAATAACTCATGTATTCTGTTCGTTTTGTCGACAGTTTTGTGTTAAATAAACGAATATGATGATACGGAATATTTATATCAAGATGGCAGCCAATATGGCCGCCAAAACACTAAAAATATGTATATTACAGATCAGAGGTAAGCTAAAATTACCGTTGCAGTGTTGAATATAATATTTACAAGGTCTAGAAATCGATTTATCGTAGTAGCGATTTCGGAATGTTATTGTCCAAAATGGCGGCCAATACGATAGATCGATTCCTTGACCTTGAAAATACTATATTTGACACTGCAACTGTAATTGTATCTTACCTCTGATCTGAGGGATACAAAGGGCAGATACCATAGATAGACCAACACTATCGCCACTACGATAAATCGATTCCTTACCTCGATAATGTTAAATTTAATACTTTATTTGTGATTGTGCTTACCTATGACCTGATATATATTGTTTTCTGTTTTGGCGCCAAAATTGGCCGCCATCTTAATAGTCACATTCCGATACTATCACAATGACGAATAAATCGATTTCCCTGAACTAAAAATGTTATATTCAACACTGCAACTGTAATTGTAGCTTACCTCTAACATGAAATATACAATGTTTTGTCGGCATTCCAATATGCCATCTTGGATAGTAACATTCGAACACTATCGCCACTACGATGAATCGATTTCTTGACCCTTGAAAATACTATATTTGACACTGCAACTGTAATTGTATCTTACCTCTGACCTGAAATATACATATTTTTGTGTTTTGGCGGCCATATTGGCCGCCATCTTGGATAGTAACATTCCGACACTATCGCCACTACGACAAATCGATTCCTTGACCTTGATAATGTTAAATTTAATACTTTATTTGTGATTGTAGCTTACCTATGACCTGATATATGCTGTTTTCTGTTTTTGGCGCCAAAATTGGCCGCCATCTTGATAGTCACATTCCGATACTATCGCAACTACGATAAATCGATTCCTTGACTTAATAATGTTAAATATCAAAATATTAGGGGAAAAAAATTTTGAAAATAATTCCACGCTGGGTGAGAGTTAAGAAAAATTTAATTCCACGGTAAAGGGGTTAACATCATCTTAATTAAGCCTTTGCTCAAAAACCTGATCTACATAAAAACTTCCCTGCCAACCATCGACATAATATATATTATGTTTAAGGGGCATATAACATCCATTTCAAATATCAGCAGTTATGTAGACTTGAAAAAAATCCTGAAATTGTTCCCACAGGACATTTGACACCACATTTCAGTCAGCAGAATTTAGCAAGGCATCACTGAAGGGTATCTCTCATTTTTTTAAGTGCTGCATTTGAAACTTTGACTGAGGTCTTCTGGTGTAAACCCTTGGGAGCTTCATTTACTGCTCTTTACTTGGAGATCTTATCTACATCTAAAGCGTTTGCAACATTTGCAAACAGCACATCTCCTTCTGATCCTGTTATTAGTTCCTCAGCTCTTGACCCTCTGCTATTTTTATTTTATTTTGTCTGCTGTACCCATAACCATAACCACAACCACATATTTTATTGCTTCTCTTAGCACAAAATAACGCAACAATCAAGTTCACCACATTTGTTGATTGAAAAGAAGCAATGGGAGAGGGACCCTTAAGTCCCGCTGACAGGGTTACCCATGCATGTAGAAATGATAGCAACTGGCTATGTATAATATAATTACCAAGAGTATATGGTCTTAACTAGCTAACTAAAAATAAAAATTGAACACATAAATGTCTGCACAAGCACAATATATGCACATAATATATGTCCATACCAAACAGACGCCAATATGTCAAACCGAACATGAGCATAATAAAACAGTCTAGCAGTTCATTTTCATTTCATTTAATTTATTGTCCCTCCCCGACCCCAAAAATCACATTACATAATGAAGTGTACAAATATGTTTCAGGGATACAAAGGGCAGATCCATAGAGGACCCATATTAAGGGTCATCTATATGACAACAAAATGGTTTGAAATGATGAGTGATTTTAATAGTCTTACAATACTTCACCATGACAGAATAAAAAGAACCAGAACTAAAAAGCTTGACTAACAAGAACTATTCAATGTTTTGTTCATTCCAATATGTCTAGCAGTTCACTGATTGACATTCAGCTGTGTGTTGATCCATCAGTTACCAATCCCTCAATAAGACTCAAAGCTACAACTCTGCCGGTCATTCTAACAGTTGGTTCTGTTTAGAAAAGACACAGCAATTGACTGGTCTTGCAAAAGTAATAAATGTGTGACAAAGAAATAAAGTGTTTCCCAAATTTGGACAGAAACCATGACATTGGGCTTTGGTTCAGAGGGTAAAACAGAATACAAAAATAGTCAAATTCACTCAAGGCAATCTGAGGGTTAAAAGATGTTGTTTAATAGCATTAAAAGCAGAGATAACTCAAAATATAACCAACTCAAATTATGCTAATTTCTAGTTAATTTCAATTAGCAAGAACTCGGAATGCACATCATAAAACAAGATAGTCAATATTAGTGATAAAAACATAAGTACTTGTAGCCCACATGCCTATGTTAAACAAATTACTTACTGTGGGACATGTTTTGACATATCTAATCTAATGACTTGTGTAAGGATTTAGTAAACAAAGCATTTAATTCATGGCACACCAAAGTCAAACAAGTCAAGCATCACATAACACCCTTTATTATCCACAGAATCTGTAAAAGAGGCAAGGACTGTCAGTCTCACACAGAAAGACAGATGAAATGCAAGCTGGGAATGATAAAACTTTCTTGGCAAAAGGCACATAAGTTACACTGGATGTGTGGTTATATATATATATACAATACATATGGTATATATATTAAGACTGTCCTGTTCGACCGGGGTTGGGCTGGGAGCGCTTCTGAGTAGGCATCCTTGAAGGGCGCTATATAAATTTGCTGAAATAAATAAATATGCAATAAGTGTACAATCAAAAATATTTGCATAATTATGACTGCTATGAATATAGAGAATGTTTCAAATCATGAAGAAAGTATCTGATTTGTGATTTACTATGAAGATATGTGTGTTAAGAAAATAATATGTTACATTAGGATACTTACAAAACGTGATGAGTTGTCGTTTCTGTTTGTTTTTGCATTTCCAAATGCTGTTGATAAAAAAAATCAGAGCTGAGTGTTAGTCTAAGAAGTGACATTTGCACAGCATTGCCATGAAAACGTAGTTCCAAACGTAGTTGCAGTTGCCAGCATCAGATTGAACAATTAAAAGCTATTAAGAAAGTAAATCTGGTTGGTATCAGCAACTGAACAGAACAAGCAATCGAACCTGTCTGATAGGCAAATGGTTTTCAAGCAAATTGATGATTCTACCAAGTTCAAATTGTGAAGAAGCCCCAGATTTTGAGACCATGCAAGCGGAATAAGTGATTGATAAAAACTACAAAAACATTATCTTTGGGGTCTCAGCATAACGACTTTTTTCAGTCACTATGAAACATTATCTTCTTTCTAGAAAATGAAAATCTGACTGGAGACAAAGGGCTTGAAGCATGATGATTTCCTGTCACCTATTGACAGCCTTGAGTCTGCTGTGACTGACCTTCAAGGATTGGATTGGACTGAAGTAGCTGCTCCTTGACACGATCGATTTCATGGCCTTTGCCAGACACCGCAGCCACATACTGCATCACCACCTTACTTGCTTCTGTACATTCACAGTCAAACATCAAAATGATCAGTTCTACTACACAAACAAATCATCTTCAACTCAACCTATTACTGAAAATGGCCTTACTATCAATACTACATCAGTGTTCAGAAGGTAAAGTCAAATACATGTAAACAATTATTATATCAACTTGTGTAAAGTTCGTAACAAAAGGAGTGCTGAGCCAATTGCAAAGATGAAACTGGCATTGTAGACGTTAACAGTACAGTTGGCAGCAAACTAAGCAAGATAATGAAAAATTTATGTCACAGCTGCACTCAAAATCAACCATACATAAACACTGCAGAAGATAGCAAAGTAAGAAGTTGGGTCGCCTGAACTGATTACGCCAAGAAAAGAAAATTTTCAAACAATCCCATTCCAACTCAAGACCAAGATAATAACATAAATTATTAATTAAAAATAAAATAAATTTGCAAACAATCCCATTCCAACTCCATATCTTTTTCAAAATAAAATATTAATATATTTTAACTTGAAATACTTTGTATACATTTCATTCATGTCGGTAATTGACCACAGAGTAAAGCTCTTATATAGATCTAAACTACACGTCAATGAAACAATATCTTACAGGAAACATGAAAGCACAACATCATTCAAATTCTGGTAACAGCAGTTTAAATTACCAGTTTTGCCAGAGCCACTCTCTCCGGAAATGATGACACACTGGTCGAGATTGTGGTCACGCATCGATCGATAAGCATCATCAGCAATTGCATATCTTTAACACGCAGAACACAATATATTACGTTTACAAATGCACAGAAATTTCTGCAATTTATAAACACATACTTTGCAATGAGATGCATTTCTGCTCGACTATTTGCATTCAAATCATGACCTGTCAGCTGCAGAGTTTGGTGCAGCATGCATTCTGAAACAGTGCCTAAAGCCTCCCACATATAGACATGACTGCATTTTCCACCTCACTCATGACAGATACAATGCAAGAAAAATGTCTTTGTCAGTGTAGTGCATATGTACTTTAAAGTAAGCTTGTAAAGTGAGTCAGCAATAAAAAAATTCAATTGTTTGATCAGACTGGAAAGAATGACCCATGCATGCGTAATTTTATTACAGTGTTTCAGTACAAATGTAAACTCAAGGCAATTGCTGCCATACATCCAAATTGGAGCTTGTTTGCTCATTTACGCTCATGACTAGAAGAATGAAAATAAAACGACTCGTTGACGAAAAGCAATTGATTCACAGAACAACTATCAGACCAAATTTCAAAGACAGTTACATCCAGACTTACACATGAGGAGGTAACTCATATATGTTCCGACTTCGGTATTCACTGATGACATCTTGTGAGTAGATGGGCAAGTTTTTATAGGGGTTAACAGAGACAACGACATTTCCAATATAAGTCTACAACAGCCAAATTAGCTTCTTGCACAGTAACAGTTATAAAACAAGACCAAGATAAATGTTGCAAGAGAATTCCTAACAGCACACAGATATCAAACGCATGGGCCTTCTGACATCAAAGTCAACAGAAAGCACCAATGTTTCCTGTATAATGAGGTCACCAAAAGAAAATGTGGACAGAACAGGCACCTATCACAAAGTTGCATCTGCATTTCCATGGAGACAAGCAACTGACTTAAATGCACCTGAGGAAAGGTGGTAAAATGTTGCATGTCAGAAGTCATTGACAGATTATTGGTCACCTGAGCATAGGTTGTCAAATCCGGAGAACTACACCTGTATGACACCATCAGCAGATAATGTACTTGAGTGAAGGAAGAACAGAGGAAATCCTTCAACTGCACTGGCAGTGAGTGCTGCCAATAGTCACCATCTACTGAGAAATATGTAATCGAATGAGCTTTGTGATAAATTACATTAAAAGCCAACCAATGGCCATCATCAAAGGCTGCACAGCAGTGTGCAACCTAGTCTGAACTGTCATTTTCTAAGTATAGGAAACTCCATATTATGATGCCCTTGTAAATCCAAACTCCCCAATCTTGAAATGTTCTAGGAGTGATTATGTTTTGCATGGTATGATCGACAGTGATCGAAACTGTGAAGCCTCCAGCAACACTCGATATATGTGGTTGTTACTTTTTAGACCTTGTTGTTTCCTCAAAACAATGTACATTCCACACACCTTGATTGAATTTTATGCAGAATGGACATTTGACACACATGTTTTCAATTGTTTTGTGGAATGTACCAGGTTGTCTTACTGAGAGCATTTAGAATTGACCTTAACTTTGTCCTCATTGCAAAAACAGAAATATGGCAAACAAAATAAGAAATATTAAAAATAGTTTCTTTTATAATATACTTTATAATACTTTGCATTAGATGATCAATGCAGAAATGCAAGGCCCATTTGAAAATATTTGAAAATTTGAAAACATTTGAAGTTGAGTACAAAACATTTGCCAGCAAATTTTCCATCTAAAATATCTATGTAGAGTAAGCCATTTTGCTTTGGTTAGCTCAAAATATATCCAATAACAGAAGAAAAAGGAATTTTTTAGCAAAGAGGACAACTTGTTCATCACATTCTACATCAGCTCAGAGGACTGAAATGTTACCAAAAAATCTACTTCCTCACAACATGCATATTGGAGCCCAATCATGACTAACAGGCTAATTATATATGTTATAGTTCTTTTACAGACAACTGGCAGCTGTAGACTCAAGTTGCAGCCAGTGGCACCAACCCACTTAGTAGACATGCCGGTAGCAATTGAATAATGTAACTTTCCATTAAGGAAGATTTCACTGTCAATTTTAATTATGCCAGCTACTTCCACATGCATTGCTATGTAGCATTTTGTCTTTCCAGCTGCCAAATTAAGGGATCAGATCTTCAGAACTGGTTCTCTGTGGCTAATTTAAACTTATATTCAAGAATGCAATTGAATTTATATTGAAGACTGTGCAACAAACCCCTTTGAGGTGGACTGGCACGTCACTAATGAATAGGGGGACCAACTGAGTAAGGGGAGGGTCTGCTGAGGCTGCACCATCAGCCTCCTGGAAGTGTTAAATGAAGTAGCACCTAAGGAGAACAGGCTTTAATAAGAAACCACATCTGGCCAATGCCAAAGGCAACCTACCCCTGGGATACCCAAGCCAGTACAGAACCTGAATAAACAGTAGGGTTGGACAATAGGTGCAGTTACTTAGCCTCTAGAGAAAGAGATAGTGGAAATCCATGGCACATGACAATCACAAACATGCAGCACTAGCTCCATTATGGCCAGACATATGGCCATAATGGTCCCCCTATTCCTTAGTGAGGTGCCTGTGACTGTAAATGCCCCAAGGGCACCTATAGACCTTCATCCATTCCAATTCATCAATCAATCATTAATCCATAATTCAATCCATCTACTGCAAGATCCAAACCCAAGTTTATCCAGACAGTTCAAGCTAAACACACCACCATATACAGTGTCACACCTAAGCACACACATGTGCACATAGATACACACCCACGCATACAAACCACCTACACCTGAGGTTGTACATATACACAGGTCCATATAACAATTGCTAGATACATAATTATTACCAATGGTCATTATTACAGTAACTGAAAGCTTTGTGTAAACATTGGTACAATTTTTAATAAAAATGGCAGCAGTTTATCTGGCTGGCTGCCTGTCTGTCTGCTATATGCTGGGCAGAGTCCAATCAGTCCATATTATATGCTATCAGGTATGTACTCAGGCAAGCAGACTCAGACTGGGAGTGACAAATGTCCATCTGTTCAGTCACACCTTTCATCAGACAGGTAAATGCAACCATCAAAAATAAAATATACAAGAAAAGGCTGAAACCAAAATCTACATAATAAGCACAGTTTCTAAAGCTAAACCCAACCTAGGCAACCATGTCTGTGAAGTGTAATGGACATCACTTTCTGAGCATCAGCACATGACAGTGAGTGGACACAATGGACAGACCTCATACCTGACAGTGTGGTCAGTCTACTCATTTTCCAGCCAAGTTTACTATAAGGCACTAGTGAAATAGAGATATTAAAAATCTCTATTCTCTAGTCTAATGGATCATTCAGCAGCATAACCTCTGATCTATCACGTACTTTACCCAATAAAAGCTATTATTACTAAATTACAAGTATCAACTACATTTCTTCTTATTTCTTTAATCCAGTTATTTCATTCAAAATTGGTAGTACAGTGTTGGGGGACATGACTACAATACAGCATGCAAGTGTGAACCAAGCTTTGTGTTAACACTTTAACACACAGCCCGCATGGTGTGTGTTAAAGTGTTAACAACACACAGCCTGGCATGTTGCTGTCATAATACATTTCTGAATCATTATGAAGCCTATTCTCATCAGCTGATGGCAGGATTCATGAGGTTTGTCAATTTAATTTATTTATTTATTAATCATGCCCATTGCCCATACTATACATGTCAGCTGCAACTGACAAACATGTTCATTGGTGCTAACAGAAAATGCATGTATACTAGGAAGTCTCGACAAACACTTACATATATCTGTGCACGGTTAAATCTGCTAGACAGGTTCTCTATGAATGTGTCCTCATTCACAGATTCCAGAAGACACATGTCGCTGACACCCACGACATTGTCCAGGGCAGCAATGGTGCCACCACGAAGTGCCATTGCCCATCAACAGCTGCAAGCAAAACACAGACTAAAATAATTATTCAATTCAGCACAAAAAAGTTTACAGAACTAAGAGTCAAAATAATATCAAAATTCATAGCAGCAGTTCACTAATAAAATGGGTTTCCGGTGGCACTGCGTCTGACCCCAATAGGACAATCTGCTCAGTTCTTCTCTGGCCTTAAGATTATACTGTTTGACCGAGGTTGGTCTGGGAGTGCTCCTGAGTAGACTGTCTTGAAGGGGTGCTATATAAAAATGCTGTAATAATAATAACAATAATAATAAATGACATTTTGCCATTGGCCACAACATAGAATGTCCCTTTCTTGTCACAGCTCAGAGTACCAAACATTAGGATTCAAGTCAACACAGAGTAAAAGATTTGAAGACCTAATCTAGCCCCCAACTAATCTTGGGATGTCCTTGTAAACAAATGCCTATAATGCATCTTTCAAAATTTAAAGTTAGACTAGCTTAAAGTTCCACCTTATAATTACCTGTGCTCTGCTATATGTGACCTTCTACTTTTAATAGGTTTAAGGTTACAACTATTTGAAATGGTTCATAAATTACCTTGAAGCAGGAATGCTTGAACAAGCCTATAACTGTCAACCACAGTTCCCCCCAGCCTCCCCTTTTAGTCCTTCAGAATTTATGACCATATTTGATTCAAGCTACTGGGAGTGAAAGTTTGGCTAGCTGCAGCTATAAATGACGGTCCAAGTAAGGAAGTGCTTCTGTGGTAATCACCTTGATACAGCAAGGAAAAACCTTCTTCACAATGTTCCTATAGCCTCATTTCCTTTGGCCAAGACTGACAAAGTTTTCCTTAAACGAATTAAACGGAGACAGGAAATAGCAGAGCATGAAAGAGATCTAAGCATTGCTGACATTTCCCAGGAGCCACACCTCAGACCAAATTGTTTCATTATGTCCAGCAGTCTCTCCATAGCAAAATTTTTCAAACTTTTGTATGAAAGTTGTTTTGCAAAAATAAATGAGACCAGCTGGTTAGAACCACAAAAGGCATGATAAACAACAGATTAAAATAAAGTTATAAACCCAATGTCACCTCAAAACTAAACTGCACATCTCCAATAAGAATTTAGATTAGTATTTAAAGAAAAGTGACATTTCATAATGTGTATAAATTGTTTATATACATATCACTGTATTATCACAGCTAACTATATACATGACATAATTATATAGTTGTGTACATATATACAGACATGCATGAATATAAGAACCATAAACTGAATACAACTGATTTTCAATAGCAGATCCTTGAAAGTTTAGACCACTCCTTAAGTAATGACCATTAAATCAGGCAGAGGACAGAGTAATACTGAGTGGTTCAAGGGTTGCTGTCTACCTAATTACCTCACTAGATGATATATAGGGCAATTATAAAGTCTTCTGCCTAAAGCAAACTATGTCACCTTCAACACTTAACTTACTGCATCCTCATTCTTGTACTCTACACTGATTACTATACTCTGTTCTTTCTGGACTGTACCTGTGTTTTTATTTCTAATCTTTGACTACACCAGTCTGAAATGCACTGACAGGTGGCAGACAAATCTGACCACTTCAGACCAGTTGATCATTCACTTACTGTTAGCATAGGAACTGAAGGTTGTCTTTTGTTATCAGTTTGAGAATGTCACCAAGGTTTATCAATGAGACACTTGTAACATAAATGCCAAACTATGATACAGACAAAATGCCAGTTAAATGAATACCAGTAAACCTTTAATACACAGGAAAAGCTCTAGGTCAACAACTGGTGGCAACTTTAAAAGCATCACGAAAATGGTCTCTGATAAAACACAGTAAAATTAATGAGACATGTTAACAGTTTTGTCTCCACAAACTGTGTTTGTGACACCTATTAGACCAGGGAAGCAAGGTGCATTTTTGATAGGCATGCACCTAAAACATGCTGCAGAAATCACATCATTTAGAGATGAAAAGATCAAACTTCAACGGAATCATACTACGTAGCAGGTGCATATGCACCAGGTATGTACAATGTATGCGAGGATAACTGCAGTACATTTTAAGTAACTCACAAAAGGTACCTTGCCTTTCCTAGTCTGACTGATGTTACAAAATTTTCTAAAACAACAATAAAGTGCAAGTTCATCTGTATGCAAATGATGCTCCTGCAGCTGAAGAAGGTTTCCACAGGTAGCAAAGATGTATTAGCAAAGATACTGTTTAAAAGGATGAAGAAGTCTACCTTGTGCTGGCTCCAACTTTCAAGTGAACAGTAACACTCCTCTTAGAACACAGTCTTTGAAAGCACCAACATCAAGCTCTTGCTGCTAGCAACGTGGCTACAGGAACTGTCTCAGTTACAAGCCTTATCACAAGCTTTCTCTGATGGAATAGGAAGGCAGAATGGGCATTCCAGGGCAGTGAGTCAGGGCTGATGTCAATTAAACAATACTCACAGCATAAGTAAAGTCTCAATGGCTGGAATGTCGATTGCCTAGGCTGCATAGGAACTAACCAACGTCTCACAGGCTGCCAGGAAATAGGTGGCAAGTATATAGGCAATATTCAAAGCATGCTATAAACTAACCATAAAATCTAAGGGGTCTCAGACTCTGCCACTTCCGTTTTCGGGAGGCCAGGTCCCAAGCCTGGATACAGGAGGAGAGTGATGCTAATCATCTTTACTATGACTATTCAAACAGAAACTATCTCAACCTACGGTAAGGTGTCTCTCAGTGATGCTAGAAACAATAATAAATTACCGTTCTTCAATTTAAACTTATTTCATATTATACATTCCTCAGACCAGCAATCCCTTTCCTAGTACCTGATAAACTTAGGTTAGATTCAGTCCTGCATGTAAGCCTCCCACAGACATATATCTAAATACAGTGTCAGATAATGGATGCTTTAATAAAAGCCAAAGTGGCAATGGGCTGTTAAAGTATGCATCCGTTATTAACCCCACAACAATCTTCTGCGCAAGTCAGCAGACAAGTTGGCTGGTGACAGTCATCTCTGTCATTTTGGTCAATTATTTTGTCGAAGTGAAGAATATGCACGATAAACCTTGCAAGTTTGGAGAATTACTGTTGTCAAGTCTGCGTGTCAGAATTATTTCTTATTTCACAGTGGATTTACTGCATTTTGGACAGTTTTGGTTGCACGTTTTTGTAACCTTTCCATGACTGGAATGGTACACCTACAACTCGATGGGGGACAAAGTCTCGGCTGACAGTCAAGCCTTAGACCAACTGATCTGCTTACTAGAGAGTGATGCCTGGGGACAATCTTGTCCCCATTCCCGCCCCGCAACAAGTAAGTCTTCCCCATCCCTGCATGGTTTGTCCCCATCCCCGAAGGTTTTCTCCTCATCCCCACCCCATCACCGCAGGGTGACATCACATTCCCCACAAAAAGTTTACACTAATTCAAATTTAAAAAATAATTTTTTTTAGCTTTCAAAGCTATTTGTATTGCTGACTGTATTAGTCTGTTATTATCTTATCGACAGTTTGCATTAACCAAGTCCTGACTATTTCTGACTAGTAGGCTTCAGGAAATAAAAAATCTCCTTATCAGTTCTCAAGTTCTTAATATCACCAGGTTTATTGCCAGCATTCCCCATTACCGCGGTATTACCGTGAGAGTAAACCCCATTACCGCAGTATTACCCCAATTATTGTCCCCACTGCCGCAATTGTTGTCCCCATTACCGCAGGATTTACCGCGGGAAAATTCCCCAAGTCACTATCTACTGCTTACGCTGTCTCTGTCCGGTAACTTTTGACCCAGATGTGTCAGGGTTGACCGAGTCTTTGGAGCAGCGCCAGTTGTCAATTACGGAACGCGTACACTATCAACCGTTCAACGTTCGACCGATACCTGTTCTGCATGCAGGTGGTTTGAGTGATTTTCAGACTCCCTGTCATCATCCATCTATGTCTATGAGGAACTGCTGGATGATGAGACAACTGGGAGCCATCAGAGGTAGATTACATCTGCACCCAACGTCGTTCATCATTCTAGATTCTACGTGCTTCAGAAACTCTGAACTTGCTGAACTCTAGTTGGGAAGCTGTTGGTTGGGTCATCATGTGTGTGCCAGCCTGCCACTGGTGACTCTTCTAGTTATCTGAGCAATGTTTGCTAACTAAAAAAGGTTCCATTCTTAATTAAAATGACATTTAACATCATAATATAGGCTAGCACAGAAAGCACTTTGAGCTGCGCTATATAAATGTTCAATTACAAATTACAATTACAAATCAAAGGAGGACAATCAAATACTGAAATTCCAAGCCCTGTTGCTCTGGTGGCCCAGTCTTTTATTCAGTCAGATTATATTTATAGGATAGAGAGGATAAAGCTGTGCATGCATGGAATCTTACTGGTTATCAGTCACTGATATCCTAGAGCATTAAGTCACCTGATTCATTCCTCATCACATAATTTGTCAGTCATGCTTTCTGCCAAACGGAACTCCCCACTGCTCATACTCTGGTAGTGCCAGTCCCAAGCCTGGAAAAAGGAAGGCGACTTCAATGGCCCTGGAAGCCATAAGAAGCAAAAAACACTGGAAACTACTGCAACATTTGACCCTATGAACCATGACATCCTCTGTACACACCTTAAAACCTCTTATGCAATAAGTGTCTCACCTCTGGACCTAGCTCCTCTGTTTTCTGGATGGACTGACTATGATTGTGGCCATGGGCTCAGACCACTTTGTATTGGTAGTCAATTTTTTGGGGGGTACCGCAAAGCTTCATATTTGGGTCTCTTCTTTATATGCTCTACAAGGCTGATCTGACCAGGCTCATCACAGTCCTTTGAGCATGACGTCACTGGTCAGTATGCTGACTGTAAAACAAAACTCTTCATTTGTATCCTGGATGTGCTATTGTCTATTGGACAGCATATAATTAGTAATGGCTGACAAATCGATATCACTTTACAAAAGCTGCTTCCATCAGTTGTGTCAGATACAGGTCATACTGAGTAACCATTAACAATGCTGCCATGACCATAGTTGATTCGTTCATACAGATCTAGATTGACTGTTGTAACTTCATCCTACCAAACTTCACAATACATCAGCTCCAGTCAGTTCTCAACTGTGCCCCCTGAATGCTGGTCAATCAGCCAAAAACTCACTGCAGTAGCTTTCTGTGAGGAATGGATTCGAATCAAGAACCTCCTACTTGGATGATCCTTGATGGCTGGCAATAAGTCAGCATACGTCACAGATCTCTGCATTCCAGTTGTGAATCAACCAGGTTACCGATTACTACACCCTGCTACCAACCTATATTTTTACATGTTCCTCGCTTCCTCTCATCAATGTGAACTCATCGAGCCTTCTCATGCATCACACATCCGTCCTCCAGGAAATAATTATCTTCCTTTAACTATATTATGTACTGTTTCAATCATATCAGCTCAACAAATTTTCTGTTTACCTAAGCTGCACTTGCTTAGATAAGTTAAATAGCCATGTCAGCAGCATCCTATATAAAAGTTAAGTTACATTAAATTATAGTGTGTATGTTTAGATCAGTTAAATAGCTATGCATGTATGTATCATTATGTACATGTATGTATGGTAAGTACATACGTACGTATACATGTCTCACAACCTTATACGTGTACCATCTTTCAGTGTTTAAGCAAAATCTACACAATTCAAGGTCCATGCAGATAGGTTACATTATTAGTAAAGCCGGTCAATACTGGATTGCCCAGTCACCAAGAAAAGAGTCACTACTGATACAAGACAAGTCACAACTTAGACTGGACTAGATATCTTCTGAGTCACTATGACAATTGAGCAGCAAACATCCTGCATCTCTGATTCAGCATGTGCAGCGCTAAATTGGAGTAAATGATGACAGAAACTACATCTTAAGGAAGGTCTCACCTTCCTGGATCAACCTAACAGAACATTTATACACACTGCTTAACACTACCCTTACACAATGCCCCTATTGCCATATAAGTCTTTTATCCTTGGCCTGTATGTCAGTTCCATTAGGAACTACAGACATAGAGGCCAAGGATAAGAGACAGGTATCTGAATTAAATTCTTTTGTCATATGGCTGTAGCTCTGGTTAGATTTTTGATTAGTGATCTCCTCATAAATGCCTAAGCCTCTGGGACTGTGGCTTATAATAAATTCTGCCTCGAGCTATGATGCCAACTAAAATGGTTGATGCTCAAGAACTCCCAAGAGCAAAAGATTCCAATCACTGCGTAAATCATATATATATATAATAATTATATATACATATATAAAACCCTTAAGAGTCCACAAAACCAAGCATATTTGGCTGATATCATACCAAGGGTCTTGTCACAGGTTTATTAAGATGCCTTCACAAAATAACCCTGGAAGAACTCTAAGGCAACTGAATTACATCTTATATATGCAAACAAAACAGAATATAATGTTGATTTCAGTTATTACAGATTTAGTCATGTGCAAACTGCAAAGCATTCGAATACCATGAAAATGTTATTTATAATCAAGAAGTCTTCTTTTTAAATCATTAGCATATTTTTATTGTCATACAGCACATTTGTCAAATACTGACAAGTACTCTGCTGTATATCACTTGTATTATTTATGTGTCCACTTGTGAATAATTAGAGGGTTCACCTCAACCACGAAATCTCAAGTTTCTCTGATGCTGGCACAAAGATCTTAATTTTTTCAACAAACAAATTTTTAGGCATAAACTGCAATAGTTTTCCTTACTGGGGACACTCTATATAGTCATACCAAAAATATAAATTGATGTTGGGAGACTGAAAGCAATAAATTAAAATACTGGTCCATTCCTGGAATCCTGGTACTCCCTGGCAACACCGTAATTGACCCTTCATTCTGGAACAACAAATATCCATCTTGAAATTTAGCTAATATTACTCAATCCAAAAAAATCCATACAACAAAAGCCACTGTAGAAAGAAGTACCTTTTGTAGGAATTTAATCAGGACCGCATTAATGGGGGTGCAAGGGTGCTGCAGCACCCGGGCCCGCAGCTTTGAGGGGCCCACATTTTATAAATATGCGCCGGTGGACTGGTGGTTGTCAGAGGGGGGACCTTTGGAAGGTAAGCACAGCAACCGGGCCCCCACTAGCCTTAATGTGGCCCTGATTTTAATATTATCTAATAAATTGATATTCACTTTTTAATTTTTTCATTAGTTTCATGATTCATAAAACATGATCACTAGGATGTTAGGATAAAAAAATACATATACTGGTAAAATAAAAAATTCTTGTTTACTGAAATTACAAACCATTCTGTTGGTGACAAATCCTCCTAGATAAGCGCTGTAATTTAAAACTATTCTGTTGGCTTTTCATTACTGTTTGAACTACTACTCAATACTCCCCTCTCCATTCAAATGAGTTCACGTCCACATCCCCAAACACACCAGACATCAGCAACAGACATCAACAGATAGTGCTTCACAGTTGGCATCTGTTCACAGGTACATTCAAAGTTTTACTCATAGTTGTTAAAAACGATCAAATCAAAATAAAAACGGAAAAAACGTCGTTTTATTGAAAAAATAAAAACGGAAAAAAACGAAAAAACGGAAAAGAAAATAATTTGACTTTTCTACATCTTTTACTGCATTTTAAAATTAAAACCTTGTTTACACAATTTTTTTTAATTAGCAAATAACATAACTTTATTAGTAATCATCAAGTAACAGTAATCTACAACAATTATTTTCTTTTTCATAAGACTTAGTTGGTTTAAAAAGAATTCGAGAAATTAAAATATTGAAATCTTTTGAAATTAAAATTGTATAGCCTATACATAAGTCCATATCAATCCATGCAGACATAAGCAACTAAAAACTAAACTTTGCAAGTATAGAGTGTACTTAATTAAAAAGTAGGTCTACTTACAATTCTGACTTATATAAGAACTTGATATGGAGTAATATCCGTCAGTTTATCAGTCAATCAGAGATTACTGAGTACAAAGACAACATTTCGCATTTTGGATAACTTAGAAATTCAAATAACTTTTTTATAAATTTTATTTCCTGTAGCTGTTTATTTCAACTGATGAGTGATGACACTAAATAGTGACGTAAATTATATGAATCCTTGATAGGACGGAGACAACGTAAGGGATATCAGACAAAAATAAAATTAAACAAATAGTAACAGACAGTTAATAAATAAATAAAGTTACATAAAAATAAAAAACGGAAAAAAACGAGACGAGAAATAAAAAACGAAAAAAACGACGTTTTGGGAAGAAAAATAAAAAACGAAAAAAACGTTTTTTACAACTATGGTTTTACTACTGCTCAGTGCTCACATTCTCAGCATGCACAATAACAGTGCCTATACCCAAAGCCTTCAGCCAATTTTTATTATCTTGCTACATAGCACACTTACAATAATAATAATAACTGTAATAATAACAGTAATAATAATAATAATAATATATTTATAATGTGCTGAAGCAGTTAAGACTGAAAAAGGCACCGTACAGTGTATGTGATTTCAGAACTTTTATGACACCCTTGAAGAAAAGAAGCATTCTTCTGCCATAACCATGTGAGACATATAGGTAGCAATATACTGAATTAACACTGCATCCATTTGCTCTTGCACAGTGTTAAATTTCTACAAGCGTTTTAAGCAAAGACATATATATACATAATTATGTTGGACAGGGTTGGGTTAATGCCGGCAACAACCTATTATTGCCGGGACAGTGGCAATAACCAGTTGTTGCCGGCCGGTTATTGCCAGTTGTTGCCCATTTTCTCCAAAGTAAGGACAAGGCAAATGAAAATCATATTTCACTGCACAGACTGCATAGCTATAATAAATGTTTCTTGTGGGAAATTAAAACTACTGTAGTAAATCTATATTACCCCTCAGTATAAATGTAGTTAAAGTCAACTATATGAGATTAAGAAAAAAATTCTGACTTACAGTTCAACTACTCCAAAATAAACTGCCATTTGCACAACAGTAGTAATATTCAGATCAACAGGTCATTGCCTTTTCTAAATACTTACCTGGTAGTATATAATTTATTAGTAGTGTATAGAAGCCAATGGTTTGGCCAAATTTCTAATTCATAATTACACAATTCGATATTGACTGTACTTAATATGTAAAACTTGTAAATGTCTTTTATTTATAGGAAGAAATTATAGGGTTATTTAAATCAGGTGATTTTTATTTGGAAAAACTTGATTGATTTAAAGCATGATATATTTAAATCAATCAACTCTGTTAATTGGCAAGCCAGAAGAAATAAAAAATGAAGCTAACTGTGAAGATTCCATATTTTATTACCACAATAATTAATAGTTTCTATTTTTGCCAAAAGGTTTTGCCATTTTTGCCAAGAGGTTGTTGCCATTATTGCCAAGAGGTTGTTGCCGGGACGGTTATAGCCATGGCAATAACCGGTTATAACCGGCGATGGCAACAACTTGCCAACCCTGATGTTGGAGATATGCCTGTTAACTAGGAATGATTCCTCTACATTCAACAGACTCCTAAGACCTATTTGTATCACTGTGGTTGGTCATGGAGCACCTCTGAGTAGGTTTCTTGAATTGGCACTATATAAATGCTTGAAATGAATGAATATATATATATACATATATATGTTTTGTGTGTGTGTGTGTGTATAATATATATATATATATGTGTGTATATAATTAATATATCCGGCATATCAACTTATATATCAACATATAATATATATATATATATAGGGTGGCCCAATATAAAATGTCCCACCGGATAAAATGCAATTTCTCCGCAACCAATTGAGATTTGTATACCAAAATTTCAGCATTTACAGAGGAATGATTTTGCAACAATCCACGAAAATTTCACTAAACAATTTGCATAGCATCAAAAGTTACAGCTGTTTAACTTTTTAATTCCATTTTTACAAATTTCCGAAGAAAAATGGACAGTCACTTGCAAATTTCAATGTCAAATAAAATCATCTTTCATTGCGAAATCAGAAATCTGTTGAGCAGATTATCTCAAGGCATGTTCGAAGTGTCCACCCCTAGCTTTTACACAAGCTCGAAGTCTTTTGTGAAGCCCAGTATGGCCTTGTTGATTGAGTCCTGCGGCAGCTGGTTCCATATTAGCTGCAAGACTTTTTCAGCTCGCCAATGTTCTTCGGCTTTGGATGAAATGTCTTGTAGCGTTCAAGCATAGCTCCCCAGACGTGATAATCAAGAGGGTTAAGGTCTGGAGAGTTTGGTGGCCAATGAATTCACTGCAGTTGGTGGCAATAAAGCCTTGAGCCAACCATGCCGTGTGAGCAGGCGCACCGTCCTGCTGGAAAATGAAACCAGACGGTAGAACCGACTTGCAGTCTTCAATGAGTCTGGGTAACAGAGTTTCAACGTAAAGTTGAGTGTTTACTCTGTAATGAGGTCATATGACGTCATCATTATTTGGGTGCTACAAAACAATTTCTCTGTGAAAAAATCTGAAAGAAATAACTATTTTTGGACGGTTCATCTTCGGAAATTTGAAAAAATGGAATTGAATATTTAAACAGCTGTAACTTTTGAACTATGCAAATTGTTTAGTGAAATTTTTGTGGATTGTTGCAAATATATTCCTCTGTAAATGGTGAAATTTTAGTATAAAAATCTCAATTGGTTGCCGAGAAATTACATTTTATCCGGTGGGACATTTTATATTGGGCCACCCTGTACATAGTAACTACATACACACATAATATATACATACGTATATAAGTTGATATGCCGGATGAATTGATTCTTTCAAGCAATAACTCCGGGATTTATTGTGCTAAAGTGCAGGACCTCATGGAAAATGTAAATACAATTAATCACTTAAATGTCCCTTATTAGATCAAAGCAACAGCTGACCACACCTGTTCTAATCTCTTGTCTGTTCCATGCTTGGAAAGAAAACAATCCTCTCTGTCACATCATATTATTCTCATTATTCAGGCCAAATAACAGTACCTGAAAGGCTTTGTAAGGCACAGAAACACAATGTTAAACTACACATTTATATTACATCCCACATTAACCAAGTAAACAAATTTCAGCTGTTAGCTTTATCATCCTATACACCTTATACATCCTTATACACCTCGTCATATACACTTTTCACCTTACAGTCACTTTAATGTGGATTTATGCTGATCCAATATTCTAAGCCTATAATTAATCACCCCACAGTGTCACCAGCATCAACTCTACCATAAATTTCTGGTCAAGGAGCCTCATAGGAATGAAGAAAAAGTTTTTTGGCTGGCGATAATCTTAACTCAAAACCCACATAATTTATATATAATCTGTATATACACATTCTGGTAATTATATCTCTTGCAAATATATGCAAACAATTTGACCATATTAAAGCTAACCCAAATTAGGGATGTTAAACGAAATTCGGAAATCCGAATTTCGGTTTCAAAACGAATTTCGGTTTTTATTATTGACAAAACGAAATTCGAATTTAAAAAAAATCATTTTCGTAGTGAAAATTTCAAGAAATGCCAGAAAGAATTAATTCATGCATTTCTTTTAGTGTTTACGATTGTTTTCATCGAATATAGCCGGCAGATAAGAAGGTGTTTATTAACGTACGTTACGGTACCTAATATATAAAATAACTGCGTTATATAATCTATTAAATTTTTATGAAGGCCAATAAAAAACCGAAATTCGGTTTAAAATCGGATTTCTAAAACCGAAATTCGGATTGCCAAAAAAACCGATTTTAACAAACCTAACCCAAATAGCATTCTTCAACATCTATATTTTCTAAGTTCACTGTTTCATGGACTCACAGAACGACCAGACATTGAGATTCTATCAGTTCAGTAGAAGACACTAACTGACATGCATACCTACCGTACATCCAGCCTTAGATCTTCCCAAATGTAATTATATATATGGACAGAAAAACCAAAGATGACACAACAGAAATTGGATTAAATATGAGACCAGCACTTCACTTGACAATCAAGTAGAAAAAAATGGAGATCGTTTACTCATACCCATCACTACAAAATAGCTCAGGTTAGGAAATGATGATGATGATGATGATGATGATGATGAATTAATGTGCACTGCCCTTTGACTGGAGTCTCACGTTAATCAAGGTTCAACTGAAAAGTTAAACTCTTAGAAAAGTTACTCTTACAGCTGTGGCTTAAATATTCTAAATTCCTCTCTGCACACTGAAGATGATCAACTTTTCTCTAGAAAAAGAATTCCTATTCCTAGAATAATCAGTTGCCAATAGAACTCTGTGTTTAGCAAGACATGGATTGGTTGTAACACTTATACCAGAACCAAATTAAATTTGATCACAGGTGCTCTGTGTATATAGGTTTCTCTGGATTTAATGCATCTCATTTCTTGAGATTCAGCTACTCAGCTGGTTATCCCGATGAAAATATCCCAGGAGCAAAAACTTGGATGCGTTTTATTCATTACCGCCGGCCAGACCCTTTCTACAGCCCTGTTGCACATATGCGTCAATGAATACAGTTCACAGTGTTCGCCTGATGCCCATTCTGTAGCACATTGTCTCTTATTCTCTCAAGACGTCACAATTCTGCAGATAACATGAAGCTGTTATTCTTTAAGTAACCGCCATCTAATACTGCAACTGGTATTTAATTTAGGGGGCCCTACTTAGTCAGGCCCTTAGCCAGAAATAAAAAGTAGCCCGTCCAAGAGCCGCCACCATTCCAGTCTGACGGCAATGCCCCTACCCTACACTGAATGACCTATAACAGTTATGCCCCTCCTGGGCCCTCCAAACTAATTTCCACCCATCCTTTGGACCGGTGGCTGGCTAAGGGTCTGCTTTCATTGATTGACAACTAAGACAGACTGTGAAAAGGAAGGGCCTTAACAACCCAATTGAATAGCCTATTGTAAAGTTGCCAATTACATCAAAGACTTGACCCTTCTGCAGTTTCCAATATAATTAAATGGCCCTTGGAGACAAAGAAATTGGAGCAGTAGGCCTAGGACCTAGGTTAATGGAACTGTGACTGCTGTCTGGATTATAATCTGCCCAAATAGACAGACATCACTTAACAATTTATGCCCGTCCAAAATCATTTCCACCCGTCCAAAGGACGGGTGGACGGGTGGCTGGCTAAGGAGCCCCTACTTAGTGGGCCCAAGGTCCCTTCTGTTCTCCCTATTGTAACTGTTCGAACATTCATATATGAAATATCAACTGAATAACGCTTGCTACTGAATGTTTGGCTGGTTCAATAAAATGATGGTTATGGTATTTATGAATATAAAAGCACCACACTTGTAATGATAATGCCTGGTAACAGCAGACCTAAGATGAATAAGCTGCACAGAACCTTCAAAATGATCTAGTAACAATACTGTAACATGGCAAAATTACATCACTCTGACAGACATAATGTGGTTTTTATAATATTCAGACAGACTGTCTAGTTTTCTGTCACAAGGTTGAGCTCTGTTACCAAGCAATTTAAGTCTTAAGAACATTTCAACTTTCAGAGTACAAGAAACTGCAATGCAGCCTTTTCATTTCAAATTCTACACCAAAGGTTGTCAATCCAGAGGTAGCCATAAAAGATGCTCTTAAAATATTGACTGTTTGCACCAGCTTTCAAAATATGCAGATATTCCACCGGCCCTCTGTAATGCACTGGAAAATGCTTTCATTTGATGTCCCAGTGCAGGAACAGATGAATGCTGCATATCAAGTGCCACTTATAAAGGTAGAAAACGAGGGAGGCTGGGACAATGGCATATGCTACCCTTGAGGCAGCAGAGCTCCTCAACAAGGCGCAATTAATAGTCACTACACAGGGGTACCCATGCAGTCTTCTATTCTTTTTGCTGCCTGCCTGAAGCGGCTGCATAGATAATGATGTGTGAAATACAAGCTCTCAAGTGGACACTCTCAGCAAATACCCTACAAATTCCAACACCTCTCCAGCTAGCCCTGGCTATCATGACTACAAGTGCAACAGATAACAATCACAATTAAATAGTAGCTGCTGCTGTCAACAGCAAAGCACCTCCTAAATCACAAAGACTATGTAAAATTTAACTTGAACTAGCAATATGTTCTCAAATAGTCAAATATTCCCCACATTGAAGTCACTAAACGTAAATTATTTATATCTCTCATTGCCACACAACAATGTATGTATGATGAATGTATTAAGACTGAATGTAGCATAAATTAAGTACCATTTACTCATCTTTTGTACCCGGTTGCGGTTTGTCAACCCAATTCATAATAAAAGAATATATAGCCCAATGCACAAAGTGCTGCACACACCGACTATCTAACTGATCAAGAAGTGCATTTTGAAAATTTGACAGTTTGAACATGTCTGCTGATTGGAGCTAAATGCAACAGTATTCATAAGTGCAGTCTACTAAAGGCAGTGATAAGGAACGATTTCCATGTGTTACGTTCATTGTTTCCACCAATAATTACTCGTCATTATAATCTGCGACCCCAGCCTCATGATTTCTCTCTGCCGGATAGGGATGATCGAAATTTTATACCTAGAGTACTTTACGGTGTATTGGCTATACACTAATTTTCTTTAGCAATAGGTCTCAGTTATTAATACATTCCTAGCCCTCTTATCTATTTGACTATTATTTTTGTCTAATCGATATCTAAACTGTTGATTTTGTAATCTTGTTGCGTTTGTGTCAACGAGTTTGTGAAATAAAGGAAAGTAGTAGTAGTAGTAGTAGTAGAAGACTGCTCCGACAGAAGGATCCAAGACAGGAGAGAGCATGATGGGTTGAAGGTGATGTGTGGAAGTGTGGTACCAGCTAATCTCTATAGCATAGCACAGTAATCATCAGCCAGGTTCAAGGTTGATACAAGACTTGGAACACATAACTGCAAGATCAGGCTGTCTCCTGATATGTAATCATTAGGACTTACACTGTAAGGTCTTGCCTGGCATCTGTATGTAAAACCTTTGATAAACTAACATAAGAACAGAAGAAGAAGAGCAGTCCCTTAAGCTAAACCCGACAGGCAGTTAAGGGCATGATGTGCTAGTGATTCATTTTTCTTAACCTCATCATATGAGGGCTTGCATGCCCTCTAATCTTCCCAGTGTATGGTCAGTGTATTCATTATAGTTGGGTTCACTACGGGCACAGATGGAGCTGAAATCTATAAACAATCTTTTGTGCTGGAGCCTGGAGGGGATTTGAACCTCTGACATTAAGACTGAAAGCCCAGCATTCTAACCAACAGACAGTGCACACCCCTCTACTGGATATAACAGACCCATGATCAGAAATGTTGTGGCAACGGCTGTGCTATATCATCAGCCATATCCTAATTACACCCACTTGGTGGTGGGTCTACTGATCAATGAAATAAATGAACCATGTAGAAGTACAGCTCAGGCTGTAATAAAAGAAAATATGGTGCCATTTATTGGAACAAGGTAGGAAGTGTTTGCATACACCCTGGTCTTACACACACACAGGGAATGAAGACAGTGGCTCACAGCTTCAGAATATTCTCACAATTCTGAAGCAATTTTGCAATTCTAAACAATAGCTACCATGCACATTTTAATGAAACCTGATTTAACTGTATCCTTAATTTCTTTTGACTTAATTCAGAAGCAAAAACTACTGAGTTTTATTATGTCTGCTTGGAAAAAATTGGTCCCCCAGTAAATTTTAAGAATTCATTCTTTCTTATCTAAAGTTGTATTTTTGTAATTCCTAAGTGCATATCAATTTAGCGCCTCTTCCAGAAAACTCAGGGATGTTCTCGACCCATCAGCAAATGCTACAATCGAATAGAATGGTATATATGTATGTATATTCGTTTATTGGATTTAAGCTGGCAAAACACAGCATGGTACAGAACTTTAAGGAGTTAGTTTAAAGTTAACAGCACTATAAGCTAGGGCTCTAGAAACTGCAAGAGTTGTACAGTATTTAGAAGCCGAGGGTTATGAGCATTTTCTGAAACTTTACGCTAAGAAATAACTTGTGAAAACAACGTTGGAAGACACCGCACGTGAGGCAGCCTGTTAGGTGCCATCCATCAGGTTGACGATTTTGAGTGTACAGTTAGAGGAATGGTGGGTTCATGGGTTACCGGTTGATGCTGCAAAGGTGACGTACTGGAGGTATAACCACCAATATTAGACTCCTGCCATGATACTCCTAGCAACATAATGGTGATTGATGTTATCTGTATTGTCGGATGCTGTGGGTCAATGGACAAGCACATGGAAAATGCAACTGTTCATTGTTCACACACACAAGACATGGTGGCAGCCACGTGGCGACGATTGTAGGTGTTAGAAATCGTCCAAAAATGCGTAATTCCACATGGCTGGCTAGGTAGGCATGGCAGAAACGGACTTGGTCGCAGCAAGTCCTCGAATGCAACAGGTGGTTGATGTAATTTTTATTGTCTAATTCTGAAGGCTTATGGAGTAGCATGTGGAAATTGCGTCTTCAACAGCTTACAAAATAGAAGCACAGAAAGGAAGCTCATGTCACAGATGGCATGAATGCCTGCTCCAGAATGAAGGGCAGACCACAGAAAAGCTTACATTAAGTGTTGTTGCAGTCTGAAGCTGGGGAACAATCAGATCATCCTATGTTGCAGAGCAAAGAGATCTGTGGCCAGATAAGGATCGCACTGAACTTAGTGAACTACAGAGCTCTCTGAAGGTAGGATGGAACACAACCAGCCTGGCAGTTACACATTGGCATAAAATCTTAAATTCAAATCAACTTCTTCTTATGGGAAACCAATGCAGCTCATCCTGCATGTACCGAGGTAGTTGGATTTATGACCAGTCTTTGGAATTCCGTCAGTTAACCAAGCTGCAGCATTTAAAACAGACTGAAATTGATTAATCTGAGAAAGAGAGGCCCTATAAATGGCATTACCATAATCCACCTCAGAGTACACATTAAAGCATGTGCCATGGTAGAATCAATTTTTGCAGAGAGCAAATTGCATATACATGTATAGTGAGAATCTGTCACAGATTGATAAAACCATCTTCAACATACTGTTACTTTGTACTACACATTCTCAGAGAAGGTCAATTCCTGGTTCAGTGTCACACACAGGTCATGTAGCAAAGTAAAGAAGAAGGCATTTGAGAAGCTGCAAGTTATGCAAGTCTATCTTTTATAACTGCCCAAGGTTATACCAAGCCAGACCAGACTATTGAGCTTAAAGGTAGACTGAATATTCCAGAGGTCAGATAAGAGTAAATTTAATTTCAACACCCTCTAGGACAAGAAGATTGTAAACATTCAGACTTTAAATCTTAGATCAGCACATTAAATACATGTTAATGACTTGCAGATCTATCAGGTTTCAGCTAGTGTCAATGTTCAAGTGCAGCTTTTCATATCCAGATTAACTGAACAGTGGATCTAGACATTCTCAACAGTATAATGAATGAATCATATCTAAATTCATTGAGAAGTGGATCTGAAGACATTCTCAACATAGAGTGAATGAACATACTTCTGACACGTATACCAAACTTGACACATGAACGTCAGTGAAACCAACCAAAAGCAACCCGTGAAAGACCTTGAAACTAAAACAACTCAACACAATATTCAACAGACTTTCATGTGTTTATTCATTTAGACACTTCTAAGTACTTACAAGAGCAGCATAAAGCACATATTTAATCCTTAAAGCAATTATGTTATCACATTTAAGACTATTTCGGTTGTCAAGAAATGCATGCCCACTTGGTAAAGGGTGGGTAGTTCAACGCAGTTATGCATAGCATTCTGCACAACTTTCAGGTCACGATGAGCTATCTACTGATAAGTCACAAGCTGCTAGTCCATACAACTGATTGAAGCAACTCTACCTACGTAAGTCGTAAGTCGTCATATACATAAGGCTTTAGCTAGATAAGTTATGGCGGATGTCAATGGTCTTAGTTGCCATATCTGAAAGGTGAGATGTCTGGCCATGATATATGATGGCAAGCCTCAAACCCCTCTGCTGCACAGAACAATGCCTCCTAGCAATGAGTCCATAACACCTGGATGACTTAGTGCTACCCATGCACCAGTTGAGCATTTCCAGCATTACAAACACCTTCCTTCATAATATAAAACTGTCAGGTTCTGTCAAAAACTATAGTAATTCTGAGTATGTGCCTCTTATTAGATAACACAATGGTTTTGTCTTGTCTGCTGAAACACTTAGTTTTTATATAATTTTCTACTTCAGAAAAATATTACACAATTTCAAAATAAGAACACAGCACACAGAAAGCCATGACCTAGAAAAGAAGTTAAAACGATGCTGTGGTCCCATAGGTACATTAAAGTACCTACTTAGGAAGCCAAAAGCCTTCCAATTTTTAAAAACAACTAAACTCTGTGTAACTCTTAGCACTTGTGCTGACAGATCTTTGACAGTGTAAAGCATCCCAGAATTAGCTTGCTATGGATGATGCTACATAAACTGTCGTAGTTACAATTTAAAAACTTAATGATTTTTTTAGACGTTTTTTTCAACGTAAGGTCATGCAGCAGCTACTAAAATTAGCATTCATGTGGCCTATATAAAGTCCACATGGGGCAGGGCTTATCTAGCTAGTATTGTCACACAGCATGGTTCAGTCCATCTGTCACATTTTCAAGTTGATACTAAGATCACAGTGAATTAAGATTGAGAAGGCAGTCTGTGCTGGGCAGGAAGCATTAACTGGTTAATACTGTATTAAACGTGGAACAGGAAAAGACAGTTAAACAAGTGATCAGTTACACAATCACCAAACCAAATTGAATAAAATCAAAGTTAACAACTACATAGGATTTACTGAGTGCAGGTACGTGTATGGTAAAAGGATTTTAGATATCCATGAATTATACAGCAAAAGGTAAGAGACTGCAGCTACGATTGCACAACATTCAACAGATAGACAAAGTCTCACAAAGTGACAGAAATCAACACACTACTTTTGGCAAAAGTAGTCTTCAAGACAGGTTAAGGAAAGTGCCTTCAGGATTCTAGGAGAATACTTCACTGCAAGGTTTCAAAACCCATTCTTTAAAGGACCCAGAGTGCTGAAGCCAGACATGAAAGGCTATCCGGTTAATTCCTGGCAGTTCATTTCCTTCAGTTTCTACACCCTGCCTGTTCTGCACAAGTATTACCATAGAAGTCCAGTTAATGCAATTATGCACACATTCATTTAACACACAGTAAACTTAACAAATGGAAATAGCTAATGCACGTTAAATGGAATAACTAGTAATCTTTATTCATAACATCATGCTAGTTAACCTTTCCTACCCTCCCTCCCTGTCCATCTATCTGTCCATCTCCCATTTACATGTGAATCAATCAATCAATCAATCAATCAGAATGGGCAGTACACATGACGATTTCCTGTACAGCATTTCCTTTATCGTTTCCTCTTCCCAAAATCAAAGCAACAGTGCATAAATTAATGGAATACTGTTTCAGGAGAACATAGAAAACAAGATGGACTGGAATTGATTGGTGGCAGCAAGGCACCTGCATATCTCTAGACAGATCCGAGTTATATGGAGGATGCTGTCGCTGAATGCCGCGGCTGTGCTTATACACTCTTTTGTTCTCACACGTCTTGACTACTGTAATGGGGTCCTCCTGAGCCTCCCTGAGTTCCACATTCGTCAACTTCAGCTCGTTCAGAATGCAGCAGCCAGACTTCTGGCTGGCCTGCCAAAATATTCACACATATCCGACTACATGCGGCATGAGCTACACTGGCTTCCAGTTGCTGATCGTGTTAAATTCAAGATCGCTATGCTTGTTTGGAAGGCTACGACTTCACTGCTCGGACTACATTGCTGAACTGTGCCTTCCAGTTGGCACTCAAACTGGTCGGCGGGCCCTCCGGTCTCCTCGCGTAATGACTTGATTGTACCTGTCGTTTCGAACCACCACCCATGCTCGTCGGGACTTCTCGATTGCGGCGCCACGGATCTGGAATACTCTTCCGCCATCTGTGCGCGCCACTAATGCTGCATGTGGTTACATGGTTTCCTCGACTCTTAAAGACGCACTTTTGCAGCTGTTTGATGGCCATACTGTTTGAGCGCTTCTGTGAGACTCTTAAGATGGACGCTATATAAATGTCTTGTTAGCATTACATTACATTACATCTATAGGCCACAGAGCACAACAATCACAGACACAGACGATTCAAGACTTGAACACTGAGCTCCTGGATGTATGAAGTACATGTCAGCTTGATCATCATCATGAATGCAAAAGGAAGCCAGTTCAGCATTTCTCATATACAATACATATATATACATATACATATATATAGCGGCTAGTTGCACGTGCGTCATCCTCCACCAGTGAGGGACTTTTCCTTGGCAGTGTCATCGTGTGTGTGTGTGTACACGTGCGAACGCTGTCACCTGTCGCCGCTCTACTCTATCTATGCAACTTGGCCCAGAAACTCTGAACATCCATGCCATCTTCAACTGTCGATAGGAATCCGTTGGTTGGTTCCTTGCATGTGCATGGGCCCACCACTGGTGACACTTTCAGCTTACTATGCATTGTTTAGCTAACTGATGTAATCATATTCATTGAATCATTCATAATGACATTTAATATCTTATAGACTAGCGCCGAGAGAGCCTCTGAGTAGCCATTCAAGATGTTGATCCCCAGGCCAAATGACGTAGAAGGCGCTGGGGGAGTACGCTGTGGTCAACCCAGTCAAAAGCCGAGTTGACGTCAAATAAAGCAAGAAGAGAGATACGCCCAGTATCCATAGCAGCATAGACGTCGTCAGATAAGAGGTGCTGCACTTCCTTTTGCTGCGAATACCATAAATGCACTGCTAAAACATTGCTGTATGTCTTTTCAATATCCTAACCAGCAAACGGCATCTAAATTCTAATTCTATGTAATCTAATTCTCACATTTTTCAAGAACTTTATATCTGAGATGCTGCTGCACTGGCTTCCAGTTGATGATAGGATAACCTAAAATCCTGCCCATGGTAAGAGCTACAATAGTCGGTTCAGCAGTCAGCACATGACAGATGTCAGAGAACCCTGTGTTTCTGTTTCCACTCAACCTAGTTCATGGCCATTGGGTTCAGCAGCCCCTAAGACCTGCTGATCCCATACTTCTGTACAAACTATTTCATCATAGATATTTCAAGAAATATTTTCAAGTCATTTTACATGACACACCTTTTTCGATCTGTTACATTGCCACATTAAGCACCCTCACATACATACAAATTAGACTGGTGATTATTACAGATTGGCATTTAGGAGAGGCCAGCACTTATTTGTACAAATTGTTTTAACCATCCCACTTGGCAGCTATTTGAGACAGGCATTTAATTGGACCTGACATTTTAAAACAGTTTAAAGATAACTGCTTTGAAAGAAGCATAATGCACAAACACCAAAATTTGGCAGAAACAACGTTTATTATAAAAGGAAACTTAGGTTAAGGTAAAAGTAACACAGCTGCTTACTACAGGCATCAATATAGGTACTCTGTCAAAGGATCATTTGGCCAAGGTACTGCACATTAACCTATTAAATGTGAGTTGATATTAATTTAGTATGGTCCCTGAAACGAAGTAGCCATGGGTGAGTTGACCCCAGATAGCCTGACATTTCATGATCAGCTTCCAAGGACAAACCAGGCTTGCACTCTACATGTACTGTATACATGCAACTACCAGCACTGTATCAGCAACACCAAGTATCTTAGTTCTACTTGACAAACAAATTAAACTGAATACATGCTGGCTTATTTAATAGCAGCAATAGTTACAACTTGGCATATGTGCCTCCAAGCATACATGCACTTTGGTCAAAGTTACCACTGCTGTTAACTTCAGGTGTAGCACATGCTCTTTTGCTTATCAAGTATATATATATATATATTTAATGTGGTCATGAATGAAAGTCCACTCTGAATGAGGCCAAAGCATCTGATTTATAAACCTGTGGCACATTGAAGGACTCAAATCTACCACATCGGACACCAGTTATGCAAATAGTTATTTCTGAAGAGCTAAAACAACAAAGACCGCACAGCATTAGATTGGCTGTACTTAGTGAATACCACCACCTTAGTGTACTAAAGCACCAACAAGCTAAAGACGCTTTCTGGAACAAATGTCAATAAGACCTTGTATAAGAGCCCTAAGGAGAACTGCAAAATACAATGTATAGGCTAGATAGAAAATGAATCAGAGCAATCAGGTAGATGAAAAGCAAGACAGTAGCTCTATGACTGACATTCACAGATCTGGTGAAAAAGTACAAGTTCCCTTTGACAGAAAAACATTTTTCAAATAGAAATTGAAGGCATTTTAGATATCTAGATTACAAAATAGACTCGCATGTACTCCACAAGGGAACAATGTGCTTACTGGCAGGGCGCCAGAGGGGGGCTAAGCCCCCCAACTGCGGCTCAGCCCCCTCAAAAAGTGGGAAATCACTGCAAATCACGGGGGAGGAGGGGACAAAAACGAAGGTTTTGGGAGCTTTAGCCCCCCCAAACCTGAAATACTGGCACCGGCACTGCTTACTGGGTGACACCGTGGTTGAGTGTGAATGATTTATCGAATCATGTAACTTAAACTGCGTGCCTCACAGATTACGTGATACGTGGACCTATTAAAAACGGACTGCGCAAACCTGTAACTTTAATGACAGAATTGAAAATCTTAAAACTGCAATATCACGCTCAGTAATTATCTGTTACTATGTAAACACCTCGGAGTTTGTCCTCTGGCCAAGTGTCATTATCGTGATCAGATATGGAACCTCCTTTGGCAAGCTTATAGTATCGGGGGCTGAAGGATATAGTGCATAAGTTTACTGGCGTCGTGAGTGTTGGTTGGGGTCAGGTTAGGCGTCGTGACAGTCAGTTAGGGTCAGGGTTAGTGTCGTCATTAGAAAACCTGGTGTCGTCTGGCATCCGCGCAGCATGGCCAAAGATACTGTGTAATCCTTCAGCCCTCGATATTATAAGCTTGTCCCTCCTTTATTATTAGTTCAGATGATTTCTTTGATTACCGCCTTCGAGAAGGGTTTTCCAATAGCAACGCACCGGTATGGCTCTATCAAATTTCGAGTTTGACTGAATAGAAGGCCTTCGCGGTTGCGGCATTCAGACGAAACCATGCTGCATGAAGATTTAACTGCTCTTACTTACCTTCGTCAGAGCAATAATCCACCGGTACCACAGATGGCGAATTTCCTAAGTTGAATCAAAATACAGCTCCTTATCTTCTAATAATTTGCACATGAAAGAAGTAATTCATGGTTTTGAAACGTCAACGTCAGCTTCGCTTCTGTCGTTCTTCGGCTGAATTTGCCAACAGCCGAAAACATGCAGCAGCAGAGCATTCAGTCAAGAGGTCAAGTAAGTAAGCGAGTATCTCTGTTCGATCGATGGCTGAAATCGTTTCACTCAATCAATCAATATTCGTTTATTCTGAATAGCCAAGTTGTCACAGACATTGTTACAATGAAAACTGATTCTTAGCTTAACAAGCTTTCAAGTACGTGTGTTTATGGCATCAGAGCTGCTAAAATTTTGGATAAGGTGCCAATTTAGATTATAGGCCTAATTAATAAGCGTTCCGATACAGAACGATACAAACAACGTTACTGCGTTAACAGGTGGCTGAACGGCATCTCATAATTAGCCGATTTATTAGAGATAAGATTGAAGCTACTTATTCTTGATTTGAGCCATCTCATCTTACTCTGTGTCACCGCAGTCCTATAGCTACTGACCTTCCTATTGTTCTGCTAGCTGTACGTAGGCCTACGTTTAATTTCATAAGATGTAGCTCTCGACAGTTTTCCTAATCGGTTCTTGTTTGTCTACCAAGGATCCAATGTTGCCAGTCTGGCGCTGAAATTGCTCAATTAAGATGGATGCCGACGCCACGGGACTTGCATCCACAAAAGCGCGATCGATTCATCTTTTCCCGCAAACTAACGGGCCTCTTTGGAAGATCTTGGGCTTAATTACGCTTGGGTACGTAAAACGGGAGTAGGAAGATCGACTTGTAACTACCCCAAGTAGGCTACAGCTACCACTTCGTTGTGCGTCGGCATTTTCCCAGGTTAATTTCAAAACTAAGGTTATGCAATGTTCAATTATTAAGGGTCACTCCATGTTTGGTTATGTGGAGAAGTATTCCAATCCGGAAACTTCTATAGTGCCATAATAGTAATGCACAAGACAGCAATCAATGTAGCTGAGTTGGCTAGGGGCGCAGGTGGAGCAAAAATCTCAAACCAAATTTATGCCCTGGCAGGGATTTGAACTTCTGACCTCTCAATCGACAGTCCAGCACCCTAACCACTATACTACTCCTCACCTCTACACTAGATGTTTTCTAACCAAAATTGTAAGCATTGGACTCAGTCAACATCCCTATGGTCTCTGGGGTCGTCCATTAATTATGTCAACAAATTTTAGGTCTTTTTTGACCCCTCCACCTTGTCAACAACTGTCAAACATTGACGGACCCCCTCAAAAAATTATGTCAACAATCCCAACCCCCCTGTGCACCAGCAGCGTAGCCAGACTGACATTTTTTCTCAATGACCTTTTTTGGAGATTTGAACTCCGATGACCTTTTTTATACATTTTTTTAGATGACCTTTTTTAGACATTTACTCTTTCGCTACCTTTTTGGGATTCATTGGGAAAACAAATTTGTTGATGTCAACTTCACCGAACCCCCCTCTCCCCTGTCAACAACTGTCAAACTTTTCCAAACCCCTCCCCCTATTTTGTTGACATAATTAATGGACGACCCCTCTGAATAAAATGTAAAGGCTAAAGTTCACTCAGGACACCGGAAGAAGAGCAGTCCCTTAAGCAAGTCCTGAGGCAGCCATGCATATGAAGTGTTGGTGACTTTATTTTTCTTAGCCTCATCATTATAAATTTATGAGGGTGGTTGACCAGTCCTCTCCCCTTTCATCTTCCCACCAACAGTATGCGGTCAGTGTTCTCATTATAGCTGAGTTGGCTAGGGGTGCAGATGGAGCAGAAATCTCAAACCAAATTTCTGCCCTGGCAGGGATTTGAACCCCTGACCTCTCAATTGATAGTCCAGCACCCTAACCACTATACTATTCCTCACCCCTACACTGGATTAACCTAAATCCAAAGTAGATCTATTGGGAAGTTAAATGCTAGAGTTGTGTTAGACATTATAACAACTATTACAAAAATTTACAAGTGTATTACTGTTATGTATTGTACGTTTATATCTAGTTACAGTAATATTCACATTATTACGGCAGTGACAATAGAGCTCTTTTAGTTTGTCTGCTGGAGGGCCAAAATAAATTAACAATATTAGTAGCAGTTGATGCTTAGTCTGTGAAATGCCTGAAGTCAGGGTTGTAAACTTGTTTACCATGTTATTAAATCAATTAAAATGTACTTTAGGGCTACTAATACAGACATTTCAATTCAATTCTTTGTCATTGTTGTCAAAGATTTGCCATAAGCTACAGGCTAAATATTACAGTATTTCTCTTCAGTGACTGTATGACCTTGAATTTATAGCATGACATTCTCCAACACTGCTGCCCATTTGAAAAGTGCCATGCCAATTAAAGTCTCCGTGTATGGACTGTGGCAGCACAAGATTTAAATCGCTGAAAGAAGCCGTGATATGCATGTGAAGTGGCATCCTCGTGCACAGAGGCCTCTCGACATAATGCTTATTACTGTAGCAAACCAGGCCAGTAGTAGAGGTTGTAATGATTTGAATTGTCAACCCTGATGTTGGGGTTCAATTCAAGGTGGATTAACCACTCGGAAGGCACCATGAAATTTATGCACAGAGGCTTCAGTCGTACTGCACATGTGATAAATAAGTACATGTATGCTGTAAAATTGTGTTACAAAGTATAGCATGATGAGTAACTGATGTATATATCATATAATTCTGCTCAAGTCAGTAATTAAATGTACACAACAGATAACTTTAATGTTGGCATAATGAATTTGGTCACTTTTCAATGCTGCCAAAGTCTGATTCCAGAGGGGGCTCTCTGTCAGTGAAGTAACTGTATATATTTTGCATACCGGTTCATCTGATTCTGGTTCGTATTCCCCTTTAAGAAACACAATTCCAAGATTCATGTTCCACTAGTGCCACCTAGCAAACTCGGCTATAAATGATAATATTGTTACCCAGCAACTACTATTGTTGACCATAAATTTATATCGCACCAATTTGTGAATTCAACACAAATGTGCAGATACGTGTAGCTCCAACTTAAAGACAAAGTCTTTGAGTATACAGAAGGGAACTTTAAAGCTGAGGGTGATGAATTCCGTAGAAGAGAACCAGCATGGGGGAAAGGCACTGAAATCACTCATGTTTAATACATGTAGTTAAGTTGGAATAATAAACAGTTGCCAGGTGGAAGCTGTTCTTAAGTTGCCCTGATGGGATGAAGTGAGTGGAGACAAAAATCAGCCAGGTAGGTTGGCACGAAACTCACGAAGTGCTTTGTACATAAGGACAGCAACTTTAAAAAGGACTCAATCTGGTAAAGATTACCACTGTGATTTTACAGACATTAATACTTTAACGACAAGACTACATTCCCAGTCACTTTTAGTACACGCTCATTGTTAAAGAGTTAAGTCTATCAATGGAGATCTGGGAGGAAGCTGAACTCAAAGAGAGCACAAACCCAACTCTACTTAAAAGCAAATTAACTAATACATGATAAAACTGGACTAAAATCATCTTTCTTGATTTGTAGTTGCTAGGGTTTTTACCATCAGAATCTGCCAATTACATATACCAAATGTTTAAACAATTTAGCAAATTACAAGCTAAAAGTATCTAGACACCGGAAAAAATTTGATTCTCGGGCAAAGCAGGCATTGGTCACCCATTTTGAGAGACATCACTGTGCTCCATTACCAGAAGCTCTGTGGTCCGTGGTGACCTGATCATCCGTTTTGCTTTGAAGGGGCGCTATATATATTGTGGGTGCGGTGGTGTAGGGGTATGTTCGGTGCCTTGCAGCCGGAGGGTTG
>JACEVL010000084.1:553390-580890 GCA_020284085.1 Aporrectodea caliginosa
GCTCCACATACTCACCCACCTAATGTTTCGTAATGTTTTCAAACCCGCCCTGGAGCGTTTTGTAATTATGCATTGACCCCTTATGGAAACTGTTAATAAGTCCATTTCCGATAAGTGGTCCCTTTCTTGACCAAGGTCACGCACACACATACATACATATATAATATATATATAAAGAGACAGAAAGAAAGATAGAGACATACAGACAGAGAAAGAGAGCAAGAGATGGACAGACAAGAGATAGATTCTCTGTACCGTATACTGTGATGATTACGATGATGATGATAATGAAAGTGACAACGAACATGTTGATCATGACAAATATGTTGTTGCAGCAGAGGATGACCACATTTCTGATGATTTGCACAATTATTTAAGTACTGTCAAAAGATACCACTGCATTCTGGTAAACATGGGAAGGCAAGTTTAAAAGTAAACGCAAACTTTCTGTTGCAGTGGATGACTTTACTGAACCCAGTAAAATTGCCATCAATTTTAAAAATGCATGCTCCTCCAATAATTAATGAAAAACACAACCAAGAACTGGGAAATAAACTTCTTGCTAGGTTCAGCCAGTACTATCCAGCATGTGAATACAGCACAGTATCTGTAGAGGTGGCTGACTTGTGCAGCTGTAAAATGAAATGTGTTAAAGCCCCAGGCTTAGATCAGATAGAGGCCGAGCATGCTCATCCTATAGACTGTGTGCTTTCTATCCCTTAGAACTATTGTTCAACCAGATGAGTATGCATGGCAATATATCTACTGTAATGCCCATCTTTCGATAGTTATTTTGCCTCATCGTATGTGTCTGAAGAAAGTAACCTCATTACACAAAGTAGTCATGTTCACATAGACACCAGACATTTTGTAGTTTTGTTATAAATTATATTAAAGTGAAATCCAGTAGTTCAAACAACAAATACAATCAATTCCTAACTGCCTGAGGCTATGAGCAGTATTTTTTATCTAAGATGTGTATTATTTTAATAAACTTATCTGATGCCTTGTTACAGATGATCCGTGATGATAATCTCTTCGCTTGCGAAAAAAGAGGATGAACTGCGTGTTCGCATTCACTCGTCGTCTACCAACAGTCTATTTTGAATCGTTGAGTGGTTCGAAGATTGCTCGTATCGAAGAGAATGTTATCGGCGTCATGGAGAATCGGTGATTGGCGTGAAGAATGAAATAAGTTAAATTCATATAGTCTTCCTGTAGCTCGTCACGAAACAACATGTACATCTGATAACTCGTATTTCAAACGTTCACCATAACGTGTCGAAAATAACTGATCACGTGTCTCATCAGTTGATCAGCATTCAGCATCAGACCTGCAGTTTGGTTTCAAACATGGCTCTGGTTGTTCTTATGCGTTGCTTGCTGTCAGATCAGTAGTTGATTACGTTTATTAATCTAATCTAATGTAAACCTGTGAGCTTTTGACATGTCCAAAGGTTTTGATAGAGTCAATCACTATGCATTATCCAGCAAGTTAATCGATAGATCAATCCTTTCATGAGTTTTTGTGCAGGCTCATAAGTTGGTATAGTATGTGTGCAGCCTATGTCAGATGGGATAACATGTTGCCTGATATGATCATTGTATTGTATTGTATTTATAAATTTATAAAGCGCCAGTGAACACCTATCAGAGGCGCTCCCAATGCGAAAGACTGCTAGTTTGTGGAGTTAAAATTTTCATCAAGCACCTTGATCATTATCCTTAGGGTGCATTAATAGCAGCATTACGTATGCCGACCACCTTTATTTTATTGTCGGCATCACTTCTGTGACCCACAAGCCCTATTTGTGTTGAAGAACTAGAGTATTGACAGGAAATTAAATGTAAATAAATCTTGGGTAATGAGGATTGGTCCTTCTTTTCGTCCTGCATGTAAAGTGATTAGTGTAAATTGTGTTCAAATTAACTACTGTATGTCGAAAAACTCAAATATTTATTTGGTTTGTGTTCTTGTTTCTGCCAAATCATTTAAAGTTTGTTTGCATGAAATGAGTGTCTAGTTCTAAAGTGTTTCAACCTTTTGTATAGCAAATGTTGCAAATTCATTGAGTCAGTATTAACTGCTTCTTGTTATGCGCACTGCAAACCATTCTTGCTGTATGGAATGGAGGCTGTGAACCTCAGTATCAGTGAACTGAACATGCTAAACAACACCTACACCAATGGCATGCAAAATCTTCAAGGTCAGCCACTGTCGTGTTGAAGATATTCTGCATTGTAGGTTTACATAGGAACCTAACTAACATCAAAGGTTGCTGGCTGTTAAGAAGAACGAGACTATTTCGAAATTTTTAGGGAACACCATTATAAACTTTGTGTGTGATCTTCTTTGCACATAGTATAATTTGTATTATGTAAACTGTTATACTTTTAGGTCTACTGTCCTGAGAATGTTGTATCCCTGTTTTTTCTCTTGTTACTGTGCTACCACCATATTTGGTGAAGGAAATAATATTATTATTTATATATTTTCTTTACCTGAGGTATCTAATAATCCCTCAGGTATTATTATTATAAGAGGCAAATATAAATGTCTGGAGACCGTTAATAACATCTGGAACGGCTACATACCATCCAATTGTGGCAAGTATTATTTTTGCCCCAGGTAGGCCTACCTAAGGAGTCAATTATTATCACATGGCCACAGTCCACCAAATGATCACTATCAAATCACGTAGGCGTATACGGAGTTTTAGCGCCTTCAGTTTTTTCGACCTCGGCATTCAAAGCGCCTTCAGTTTTCTCGGTCTCGGCATTCAAAGCGCCTTCAGTTTTCTCGGTCTCGGCATTCAAAAGTTTTCTTCTCGGTATACAAAGCGCCTTCAGTTTTCTCGGCCTCGGCATTCAAAGCGCCTTCAGTTTTCTCGGCCTCTGGCATTCAAAGCGCCTTCAGTTTCTCGACCTCGGCATTCAAAGCGCCTTCAGTTTTCTCGACCTCGGCATTCAAAGCGCCTTCAGTTTTCTCGGCCTCGGCATTCAAAGCGCCTTCAGTTTTCTCGACCTCGGCATTCAAAGCGCCTTCAGTTTTCTCGGCCTCGGCATTCAAAGCGCCTTCAGTTTTCTCGGCCTCGGCATTCAAAGCGCCTTCAGTTTTCTCGGCCTTCGGTATTCAAAGCGCCTTCAGTTTTCTCGACCTCGGCATTCAAAGCGCCTTCAGTTTTCTCGGCCTCGGCATTCAAAGCGCCTTCAGTTTTCTCGGCCTCGGCATTCAAAGCGCCTTCAGTTTTCTCGGCCTCGGCATTCAAAGCGCCTTCAGTTTTCTCGGTCTCGCATTCCAAGCGCCTTCAGATTTTCTCGACCTCGGCATTCAAAGCGCCTTCAGTTTTCTCGACCTCGGCATTCAAAAGCGCCTTCAGTTTTCTCGGCCTCGGCATTCAAAGCGCCTTCAGTTTTCTCGGCCTCGGCATTCAAAGCGCCTTCAGTTGCCTCGGCATTCAAAGCGCATTCAGTTTTCTCGACCTCGGCATTCAAAGCGCCTTCAGTTTTCTCGGCCTCGGCATTCAAAGCGCCTTCAGTTTTCTCGACCTCGGCGTTCAAAGCGCCTTCAGTTTTCTCGACCTCGGTATACAAAGCGCCTTCAGTTTTCTCGATCTCGGCATTCAAAGCGCCTTCAGTTTTCTCGACCTCGGCATTCAAAGCGCCTTCAGTTTTCTCGGCCTCGGCATTCAAAGCGCCTTCAATTTTCTCGGCCTCGGCATTCAAAGCGCCTTCAGTTTTCTCGGCCTCGGCATTCAAAAGCGCCTTCAGTTTTCTCGGTCTCGGCATTCAAAAGCGCCTTCAGTTTTCTCGGCCTCGGCATTCAAAGCGCCTTCAGTTTTCTCGGTCTCGGCATTCAAAGCGCCTTCAGTTTTCTCGACCTCGGCATTCAAAGCGCCTTCAGTTTTCTCGGCCTCGGCATTCAAAGCGCCTTCAGTTTTCTCGGCCTCGGCATTCAAAGCGCCTTCAGTTTCTCGGCCTCGGCATTCAAAGCGCCTTCAGTTTTCTCGGCCTCGGCATTCAAAGCGCCTTCAGTTTTCTCGACCTCGGCATTCAAAAGCGCCTTCAATTTTCTCGGCCTCGGCATTCAAAGCGCCTTCAGTTTTCTCGGCCTCGGCATTCAAAGCGCCTTCAGTTTTCTCGGTCTCGGCATTCAAAGCGCGGCTTCAGTTTTCTCGACCTCGGCATTCAAAGCGCCTTCAGTTTTCTCGACCTCGGCATTCAAAGCGCCTTCAGTTTTCTCGACCTCGGCATTCAAAGCGCCTTCAGTTTTCTCGACCTCGGCATTCAAAGCGCCTTCAGTTTTCTCGACCTCGGCATTCAAAAGCGCCTTCAGTTTTCTCGGTCTCGGCATTCAAAGCGCCTTCAGTTTTCTCGACCTCGGCATTCAAAGCGCCTTCAGTTTTCTCGGCCTCGGCATTCAAAGCGCCTTCAGTTTTCTCGACCTCGGCGTTCAAAGCGCCTTCAGTTTTCTCGACCTCGGTATACAAAGCGCCTTCAGTTTTCTCGATCTCGGCATTCAAAGCGCCTTCAGTTTTCTCGACCTCGGCATTCAAAGCGCCTTCAGTTTTCTCGACCTCGGCGTTCAAAGCGCCTTCAGTTTTTCTCGGCCTCGGCATTCAAAGCGCCTTCAGTTTTCTCGACCTCGGCATTCAAAGCGCCTTCAGTTTTCTCGGTCTCGGCATTCAAAGCGCCTTCAGTTTTCTCGGTCTCGGCATTCAAAGCGCCTTCAGTTTTCTCGGCCTCGGCATTCAAAGCGCCTTCAGTTTTCTCGGTCTCGGCATTCAAAGCGCCTTCAGTTTTCTCGACCTCGGCATTTAAAGCGCCTTCAGTTTTCTCGACCTCGGCATTCAAAGCGCCTTCAGTTTTCTCGGCCTCGGCATTCAAAGCGCCTTCAGTTTTCTCGGCCTCGGCATTCAAAGCGCCTTCAGTTTTCTCGGCCTCGGCATTCAAAGCGCCTTCAGTTTTCTCGACCTCGGCATTCAAAGCGCCTTCAGTTTTCTCGGCCTCGGCATTCAAAGCGCCTTCAGTTTTCTCGACCTCGGCATTCAAAGCGCCTTCAGTTTTCTCGGTCTCGGTATACAAAGCGCCTTCAGTTTTCTCGATCTCGGTATTGAAAGCGCCTTCAGTTTTCTCGACCTCGGTATTCAAAAGCGCCTTCAGTTTTCTCGACCTCGGCATTCAAAGCGCCTTCAGTTTTCTCGGCCTCGGCATTCCAAAGCGCCTTCAGTTTTTCTCGGCCTCGGTATACAAAGCGCCTTCAGTTTTCTCGGTCTCGGCATTCAAAGCGCCTTCAGTTTTCTCGGTCTCGGCATTCAAAGCGCCTTCAGTTTTCTCGGTCTCGGCATTCAAAGCGCCTTCAGTTTTCTCGGCCTCGGCATTCAAAGCGCCTTCAGTTTTCTCGGTCTCGGCATTCAAAGCGCCTTCAGTTTTCTCGACCTCGGCATTCAAAGCGCCTTCAGTTTTCTCGGTCTCGGCATTCAAAGCGCCTTCAGTTTTCTCGGCATTCAAAGCGCCTTCAGTTTTCTCGGCCTCGGCATTCAAAGCGCCTTCAGTTTTCTCGACCTCGGCATTCAAAGCGCCTTCAGTTTTTCTCGGTCTCGGCATTCAAAGCGCCTTCAGTTTTTCTCGGCCTCGGCATTCAAAGCGCCTTCAGTTTTCTCGGTCTCGGCATTCAAAGCGCCTTCAGTTTTCTCGACCTCGGCATTCAAAGCGCCTTCAGTTTTCTCGGCCTCGGCATTCAAAGCGCCTTCAGTTTTTCGGCCTCGGCATTCAAAAGCGCCTTCAGTTTTCTCGACCTCGGCATTCAAAGCGCCTTCAGTTTTCTCGACCTCGGCATTCAAAGCGCCTTCAGTTTTCTCGGCCTCGGCATTCAAAAGCGCCTTCAGTTTTCTCGGCCTCGGTATACAAAGCGCCTTCAGTTTTCTCGACCTCGGTATTCAAAGCGCCTTCAGTTTTCTCGACCTCGGTATTCAAAGCGCCTTCAGTTTTCTCGGCCTCGGCATTCAAAGCGCCTTCAGTTTTCTCGGTCTCGGCATTCAAAGCGCCTTCAGTTTTCTCGGTCTCGGCATTCAAAGCGCCTTCAGTTTTCTCGGCCTCGGCATTCAAAGCGCCTTCAGTTTTCTCGGCCTCGGCATTCAAAGCGCCTTCAGTTTTCTCGACCTCGGCATTCAAAGCGCCTTCAGTTTTCTCGGTCTCGGCATTCAAAGCGCCTTCAGTTTTCTCGGCCTCGGTATACAAAGCGCCTTCAGTTTTCTCGACCTCGGCATTCAAAGCGCCTTCAGTTTTCTCGACCTCGGCATTCAAAGCGCCTTCAGTTTTCTCGACCTCGGCATTCAAAGCGCCTTCAGTTTTCTCGGCCTCGGCATTCAAAGCGCCTTCAGTTTTCTCGGCCTCGGCATTCAAAGCGCCTTCAGTTTTCTCGGTCTCGGCATTCAAAGCGCCTTCAGTTTTCTCGACCTCGGCATTCAAAGCGCCTTCAGTTTTCTCGGCCTCGGCATTCAAAGCGCCTTCAGTTTTCTCGGTCTCGGCATTCAAAGCGCCTTCAGTTTTCTCGGCCTCGGCATTCAAAGCGCCTTCAGTTTTCGACCTCGGCATTCAAAGCGCCTTCAGTTTTCTCGGTCTCGGCATTCAAAGCGCCTTCAGTTTTCTCGACCTCGGCATACAAAGCGCCTTCAGTTTTCTCGGCCTCGGCATTCAAAGCGCCTTCAGTTTTCTCGGTCTCGGCATTCAAAGCGCCTTCAGTTTTCACGACCTCGGCATTCAAAGCGCCTTCAGTTTTCTCGACCTCGGCATTCAAAGCGCCTTCAATTTTTCTCGGCCTCGGCATTCAAAGCGCCTTCAGTTTTCTCGGCCTCGGCATTCAAAGCGCCTTCAGTTTTCTCGGCCTCGGCATTCAAAGCGCCTTCAGTTTTCTCGGCCTCGGCATTCAAAGCGCCTTCAGTTTTCTCGGCCTCGGCATTCAAAGCGCCTTCAGTTTTCTCGACCTCGGCATTCAAAGCGCCTTCAGTTTTCTCGGCCTCGGCATTCAAAGCGCCTTCAGTTTTCTCGACCTCGGCATTCAAAGCGCCTTCAGTTTTCTCGGTCTCGGCATTCAAAGCGCCTTCAGTTTTCTCGGCCTCGGCATTCAAAGCGCCTTCAGTTTTCTCGGCCTCGGCATTCAAAGCGCCTTCAGTTTTCTCGGCCTCGGCATTCAAAGCGCCTTCAGTTTTCTCGACCTCGGCATTCAAAGCGCCTTCAGTTTTCTCGACCTCGGCATTCAAAGCGCCTTCAGTTTTCTCGACCTCGGCATTCAAAGGCGCCTTCAGTTTTCTCGACCTCGGCATTCAAAGCGCCTTCAGTTTGCAGTGTGCCTGTGCACTACTGAAATATTTCATAATCGATTATGAAACACAAGTCAAAACAACTTCTTGCGCCTATATGGTGGGGTTCTCTGTGAACTGGTACATGGTAAAATAAGTAAGTACATCCTTTATTGAGCCAATTGTTAACCGCACTTTGGTGTACATTATGAAGTATAGGCTAGGCTATAATCACAAATAAATCATCCTAATAATAAATGTTTTGCATGCCAGACTGTCTCGCAACAGGTAGAATTCTGTCATGTTTACGTGGACCATATAGGCTACGAGTTTTAATTGGAAGCAGTAGGTCAATTATTTAATTTAGTGCACATGCCTAAATCCAAGCCTGCTTGCGGTAGGCCTATATGTGTAAACCATAGCCGTATATATATACGAACAGGCTCGCGGGTTAAACCATGTAGTTTACGTGGGGTCAGCCAGATTCCCCGAAAACGCATAGCCCTAAAACAGACAAAAGCTCCGATTTCCCGAAAAGTTTTCTAGAAAGCGGCCTAGCTATTCAGAGTTAAATTGTAAACATGCGAACAAACAACAGCAAGAATTTTAGAAGTGGAAATTTACTGCAAATAACTGGTGCATTAATATTAGTTCATTAATTCAGACACAATGGTTTCGTTATTGCGTATTCTGACTGGTGCTTATCAAAAGAGGACATAAAAATAGTCTCACACTGCGAAATGTAATCATTGAAGGAGTCAGACGCACAGATTAGCCCACATATAGTGTGGATTAGCCCTCGACGACCTGGCTTATTACTATAGTTTCGAAGCCTTAAGTACACTGTCTTTGAATCCAAACCAGGCTCCATGTCACTCAAGAGAACTGGTCACAGCTGTGAAATTTAAACAATTTGTGCAGTAAATACCCACAAACGTAGTATAGGCCATTCTCTTCCAAACAAGTTCTTGACTGGGAACCCAGTGATGGTAAGATCGGACAATCAACCCCTAGGGGAGGGTGCGATGGAGCAATGAGTTCACATTGCTTCTTGGCTTTGCCTCAGGCAACAGTAGCAAGTGCTGCTGACAAGTCAAATTCGACATTTGCACTCACTTTCGGATTGAGCAGTGACTGGCAACAGAGCTGTTTAAACAAACGAGCAAACTGTATGGGGTTAGATTGTCACACTTTCCTCCCTTCTGCCTAATAATCGAAGAGATTCTCAAGTGGATCTTGATCGAGACGTCTTGTGCATAGAAAATCAAAAATGCAACATGATCAGAAGCGTTGGTGAAAGCACTTTTTAATTTGTTTGAATCACGCAGCTGTGAACTATTCATTGCATCAAAAGTATCATTGAAGGTCATAAGAAATTCAGCCGTTTCGCTAGCGCCAACACCAATCAATTGCGAATGTGTTTCTAATGCTGCTACAACAGACCTGCTCAATACCTGTGCTGCTGTTTTCACTTTCAAACATCACCTTTGCATGCAGAATTTGTCAGCACATATCCAACAGGCTGCTTCCAATTCAATGATAAGCCCCGAACCATAAAAACAACTGCATTTTTCACAATTAAATTCCCAAGCCTGAAACTGTCACCACAATCTTGAAAGCCATAGACCACATCAAACTGCTTATCATAGCTCAAAGATGACTTAATTGCCATCTCATCAATCATTAAAGCACATACACGATCCCTACGTTGTAAGCTATCAACCTGAATGGATGTGGCAAGCATTAGGTCATCACTAATACCTGGGCGGACTTGCATTGACTGCAACCATAAAGACAGTGGAGATTTGCTAGGCAGTGTAAATATGTTTGACAAAAATCTGTAAGCTTTTGGCCCATGACTACATAAATTCAGTGCAAAGTGTTTTGCATAAGCAGAATTATCTCCTGTCCAGTGGTTAAAGTGGTTTGGGTTAGCAGTGGGAACTCCAACGTTTGAGTTGACTCGGTAGTAGACAGGGTCATCCTCCCCCAATGCAACGAATCGATAATAACATTTAAGAAACCAATAACATTAATATATTAATTAGGTTATATTAATTATATATAAATATACATCTATATTAATATACTAATTATATAAATATAACCTAAGTAATTGCATCAATTTTTAAGCAGCTACAAAATTCTACTAGAAAAAGGCGGAGACATTTTTATTCAGTCAATAATGGGCATTACCAATGAAAAAACTCGCATCCTGGCCCTTCTGATAGATACATACATGAACAATGTAATACAATGTAAATACCAAAATACATGCAATAATTTCAAACTAATACCATAACTTGAATCACGGAATAATTGCAGTCATAAAAATGCAGTCACAACATTCTAGGAAAAAATACAATGGACTTCTGATTCAGTCAGTGATGTGCAATAAACAAGAAAAATTGCAGGTTATCCTCCTGAATGTAAATTAAAAAATCCACGGACACAAAGCTAGTACCAACACCCAGAGGCGCAACCAGAAACTTTTCCTGGGGTGCTCAGATTTCAAGCGCCAAAGGCGCGAAGCTGCAAGTGCTGAAGGCACGAAGCCTATAACGACTAGGCCTAGGGGTCTGGGGGAGCGTCGTAAGCTCCCCAGCGGGGTCTGGGGCGGAGCCCCAGAAGCCAGCGCATTTTTTAGCAGCTGATATCAAATGGAGCACGTTTTTGGCCCTTGTTTGCTAGCTGTTACTGACCGACAAAGTCATGAAAACTTCAAGAAGAAATTGTTTTTTCCAGATTCCCAGACTAACAGCGTAACAAATTCAGAGTTATTTTAAAAGAAACAGCATACACTCCAGCACTGGCTGAATTTTTGTATTACGAAACAATTCATTTAGTTCCAATTAACAATCAAGATTCAGAGGATCGATCAGAACGCAACCCGGCCTGTAATTGTAGTCTAGTCTAGTTGTCTCTCAACAGTTTCAGGGTCTTGCTGATGAGGTACGCAAAACTCGCGAAGTTCTGCCGTCATTTCTCCATTTCGAAGAGTCAAAAGAGCACCGAAGGCTGGGTTGTTCCTGCCAGTTGTTCTTTGAAAGTCAAGAATTTCAAAGTAAGCTACTCGCAAAGTTGAAGATTTGGATTATTGTGTTCCCAGCTGGGTTGTTGAAAAGGCCGGCACTTGTGGAGGGACGGCAAAATAGGGTTGAAATGTGTAAAAAATTGAAAAAGTATAAGAGAAAGTAATAAAAGTAGAAAAAGAAGGTAGGAAAATAGCATAAAACTGCAACTAATAGTGTGATAGCGAGGGGCAGGGGGGCGGCAAAATGGGGCGCGCGTAAAATTTAGAATGTGTTCCCTGCAAAAAAAAAAAAAAGGTCATCAGAAATTTTGGCGGACGTTATGAAGATAATTTTCGGGAAATTCTTGCAAGGGCGGCATTTTTTGGGGCCATCGCCCCGGGCGGCATTTCGGCTCGGTACGCCACTGCCTGGCAGACCAAACGGGCATAACATGAATAGTTACCGACTCATTTAAATAATTTGGCAGACAGCGTTTGCGTTTTTGCTGTAGATGAACTTTCAAAATCATCAGTGCTTACATGCCTTACAACTCCTGAAAGTGCAGGAAATGAAGACAAAGTTTCTGTGTTGGCCAGCAATTTCTTGTATTCGTATTCCAACAAAGTTTAGCCATCTGGGATGTGAACAGATTCAGTTGTATATTTGCATCCACAAAATTGAAATCTGGACTCATTGCCTGACTCAGTTTTGAAATTGGGCAGAGAATGGCATGCAGAACGAAACTGTTGATTGAAACTTGTCATCTAAGCTTTTAGCAACAGAATCTAAGTTCATTTCTGTAAGTGCTGATTGAATTGCTGGAAGTTTTTTTATGGAAAATACACAAGTTTCTCAGTGGCGTAAAGAAGGGGGCAGAGGGGCAACAGCCCCCGGGCGCAGCACATGGGGGCGCAAATTTAAAAATTGGCTTTCATTAGTAGGCCTACACAGTGCTATGACATGAACGATTAAAATTTAAAATCCAACAAGAAAATTTTAAAAGGGCACAGTCATCAACTCTGGCCCCGGGGCACTGAAACCTTTCGTTACGCCACTGAAGTTTCTTGTTCTGGCTATAAAACGAGTGCCACTTAGGCCTATAGACAGTAGACATCTGTAACGAGGTTCCTTTTCAACCAGCTTAGCTTTCTCGGTTATAAGCCTAATTGCATTTGTCTCAGTTTCAGTTATAAAGAATTCTGATTGAGAAGCATGGTCGCTGCTTCTTTGTTCACCTTTTTCCACCCAACTTTCATCTACAGTAAGCCCTTCTTTTAGTAGATAGCGTTCCATTATTCCAGTTCGTTGAGACGAAGATGAACTACAACTATAAGCTTCTTTAATTTTGTTGAAACAATCAACTGCAGCAGAATTGTCAGTAGCTGCATGACTCATCACAAGCTGTAGTTTGTGCGACCAACACCAGGTAGCCTACATAATGCTTTGGGCATTTTGCTCTGATTCGACCCTGAGACTTGCACGCCCTGAAAATTCCCTCGGGCCCTCTGATGTTTGAACCACCATCATATCCTTGACAGGCCAGATTGTATAGATCCAAACCCTATTGCTGCAGAACATCCAGAATTATATCCAAGAGTGCTTCTCCAGTTGATGACTGTGCTTCTATCATGGTAATAAGATTATCTTCCTCAATTCCTCAATTGCCCGCCACAATTAACCTTCGGAGGCCGAAGCTCCGATTCAGGACACGGAGGCCGAAGTGGGGTAGTTTTCTACCCCAAAGAAATATGTAATATCTCAGCTCACAGGTAAGCTACTATGACAAATGAGGTGTCGATTCGAATATTTCCAAGGTCAAGGAATCGAACTATCGTATTGGGAATAGTGTGGGAATAGTACTTTCCAAGATGGCGGCCAATATGGCCGCCGAAACACAAAAAAGTGTATATCTAAGTTCATACATAAGCTACAATGACAAATACAGTCTCCATTGTAATAGTTTCAAGGTCAGGGAATCGAACTATCGCATTGGCAATAGTGTGGGAATAGTACTATTCAAGATGGCGGCCAATATGGCCGCCAAAACACAAAAATGTGTATATCTAAGCTCATAGATAAGCTACAATGAAAAATAAGGTGTCCATTGTAATATTTTCAAGGTCAAGGAATCGAAATATCGCACTGGCAATAGTGTGGGAATAGTACTATCCAAGATGGCGGCCAATATGGCCGCCGAAACATAAAATGTGTATATCTAAGCTTATTTTTAGGCTAAAATAACAGATAAAGTGTCGAATGTAATATATTCAAGGTCAAAGAATCGAACTATCGCAGTGGCAATAGTGTGAAAATGTTACTTTTCAAGATGGCGGCCAATATGGCCGCCAAAACAAAAATATGTATAACTCAGCTCATAGATAAGGTGCAATGACAAATGAAGTGTCGAATTTCATATTTTTAGTGGCACAAAATCGATTTCTCTTAGTTATAATAGTACGGGAATGTTACTATCCAAGATGGCGGCCAATATGGCCGCCAAAACACAGAAACATGGATTTCTCACATTAATGATTTTCAACAATAAAAATATTAAGCGTCGAAATTAATATTTTCGGGTTCAATTAATCGCTTTCTCGTAGCAGCAATAGTGTGAAAATTTAAATTTTCAAGATGGCGGCCAATATGGCCGTCAAAACAGAAATATGTATATCTCAGCTCATAGATAAGATACAATGGCAAATGAAGCGTCGAATTTAATATTTTCGGGGTCAAGGAATCGATATATCGCAGTCGCAATAGCGTGGGAATATAGCTTTCCAAGATGGCGGCCAATATGGCCACCAAAGCACAAAAATGGCTATATCTGAGCCCATAGCTTAGGGTTGACGGCCATATTGGCCGCCATCTTGGAAAGTAACATTTCCACACTATTGTCACTGCGATCTTTCGATTTCTTGACTCTGAATATATTACATTCGACACTTTATCTGTTATTTTAGCCTAAAAATAAGCTTAGATATACACATTTTATGTTTCGGCGGCCATATTGGCCGCCATCTTGGATAGTACTATTCCCACACTATTGCCAATGCGATAGTTCGATTCCTTGACCTTGGATCTATCACAACGGACACTTCATTTGTCATTGTAGCTTGTCTATGTGCGTAGATATACTCATTTTGAGTTTTGGCGGCCATATTGGCCGCCATCTTGGATAGTACTATTCCCACACTATTGCCAATGCGATGGTTCGATTCCTTGACCTTGAAACTATTACAATGGACACTTTATTTGTCATTTTAGCTTATGTATGAGCTTAGATGTACACACTTTTGTGTTTCGGCGGCCATATTGGCCGCCATCTTGGAAAGTACTATTCCCACACTATTCCCAATGCGATAGTTCGATTCCTTGACCTTGATAGTATTACAATGGACATTTCATTTGTCATTGTAGCTTCTTATCTATGAGTTCAAACATTCAAAATGTATTGTTTTGGCGGCCATATTGGCCGCCATCTTGGAAACTGACATTTTCAGAATTAGGCAAATATTAAAACTCAATTCCGTGGTAGAATCAACACTTCATTTCTAATTGGAGCATAACAATGAGATAATATCTTGTATAAATACATCTTCATTATGAACGAAAAAAATAGTAACGCCGAGGCCGAAGTGGGGTAGATTTCTACCCCATGACACTTTGAACTGAAATAACTTTCTCTGACAACATGACATGATGATCGTTTTGGTGTGGGAATATGTCGGGGGTGTTAACTTGTAAACATGTGGAACGTCAAGTTATGACTACCTACAGTTACTCCGCAATCAACATCCAAACACTGCTGGGGTAGAAATCTACCCCACTTCGGCCTCCGAAGGTTAAGCAAAGCTTATCTACCTGCAGAGCCAGAATGACTCTTTTAGCTTAATTAGGCCTACGTTTCACTCAAGCCGACTAACGATGAAGAACCTTGTAACTAGCTGCGTTATGACATCCAGAGTTGATTAATAAACGAAAATACAATACAGTACAATACAATTCCATTTTCATCATTTCTGTATTTTATAGCCTACTGATTGCAACCTGCATTTTTGTGCTTGAATCTGTCGTTTCATCCATTATTACACTAAAAGGTTTGTTTTCCGAATTATGGTCTGGGGTATTTCTCCGTCTGGCTCCACTCCAATCAGTACTTAAGGCTGCTGCTCGTTTCTCCCATATTTCGACTTTCATGACTGAAGACCTTCATTGGCTTCCTTTAACTGCTCGGATTCAGTTTAAAATTCTCTTTTTTACTTGTAAAACGTTTTTGGGTCAAGCTCCACGCTACCTCTGTGATCTTATGAGACGGCCCATCTCAGCTACCTCTGGACGTCCTCTCCGCTCTTTGACCATCATGACCTTCTAGTTCCTCGGTCTCGGACTGCCACAGCACAGCATCGTGCCTATGCCTCTGTTGGACCTTTGCTGTGGAATGACCTTCCTGCTTTAACTCGTGCTGTGATGTTATCTAGGGGCACCACTGTTTCTGCTCATTCTCTTAAAACTTTTCTTTTTCGAGGGGCCCTTCGCACTGGAAGCGCCTCTGATTAGGTTGTACTGCGAGAGACGCTTTATAAATCCGTAAATAGAATAGAATAGAATTTCGTCGATGACTAGTTGATCAGTCATTTGTATGAAATCATTTTGAATTTTCAACGTCATAATTATAGGCCTATGTTGCATTTTTGGACATGCAGACATGAATTTGTCAAGATCTGGCATAAATTCTCTAAAAGTGTGCAGAGAACTTCCGTGAGCTTCTGTTTGTCCGCAAACCCTGGAGTTTTATTTGTGAAGAGTTCGCTCATTGGTTGATTTCTTAGTAAACAGTAGTAACCCTTGCATCCCAACCCCCATAAAGAAAAATTCATCGGATTTGGACAAATTGTGTGGGTCACCTTTTTAACTCTGGGGGTGCTCAAGCACCCCCTGGTTGCGCCCCTGCAACACCTAATAATGTTATCTTTTTTATATCATGCAGTCAGAAAAAGATAGAAATAAAATTGACTGAAGCAATGCCAACTAATCAGAGATGGAAAATGTTCCTTTAACTTTGCAGCAACAGTTGCACCATCCACCTCAAGTCCAATGAAGCATTCTGCCATGACAGCCATACTGATTCCTTGGTCTTGCAAGCACTTAAGTAAAGCAGAAGTTATCCCATTGGCAGACTTTGCATCACTCAAGGTATACAATATAAAAAATGTAATGTGATCAGCCTGCAAGTTCAAAGTAAAACAAATATAATACACAACCAGACAAGAAATTTTCAATGTTCAAATTTCTGTTTTCATCTATGAAAACAGAAAACAAAGGTTTAGACATCACAATATGCTTCACTAGTGAGCACTTGCTTCACGTCATGAGCAATTTGGTTGATTATGTCACTACAAACAACATTACTTTGAAGCACTCGACCCACATTCACACCATTTATTTTTTTAAATCAAGCAAATGTGGTCTAATATGCTGTTCGAAACACAGCTGTCGTTGCTAAATGCTGTTCAGCACTTTGAGCGAAAATGGACCTTTTAAGTAGCCTAATTCAGTCCTTTGTGCCTGGAATACAGAGTTTCAGTGTGAGCTAATGAATTCTTATGGATAAAGACATATTTGTTAAGCGATGATAGTTGTGTTGCGCCAGTAGTACCACAAGGTGCTACTGCTCCATTTATCCACTTGGCTTAAAGTTTTGTTTTCATGCCAGGATTTTTTCGGCTAGGCCCCAAGCCTGAAACTGCCTTGCACACAGAACAGCCCAAATAATTATAGACAAATAACAAATATTCTGACAAAAGAATAAAAATTATAAATAATATTAAAACTACATACAGACAGCCGATACAAAAGGTTTTCAGAGTACAATCAATAATATTATTAGTTACATAAAATGCATGGGTATTTTAAAAACAAGGCTCCACTCTGAGAAAGACAGAAGGAATAATAAAGCCTCTGAATGGTTAAAATTTGAACTGAAGAGCCTCGTCTCTGGTTAGTTTCTGGCTGACCATCTAAAACATAGAGTCTTGAACTTTTGACAAATTTTAACATTAAGCACCAACCACCAAGTTGCTATCTAATCCGAAATCACATGCATTCTAATTTCCAAACGTGAGTACAAAATTAGTTTAGTTGTACAAATCTAAACCAAAATCTAAACCGCACAACTAATGTAGAGGATAGAGCATGTTCCTTGGGACCGTAGACCGCTACGTTCATGCGTGCTTCTGTTCATTGGTCATGAATCGTGGTTGGACCCTCTCACGGGTGCTGAGAAGATTTGTACAGCTAAACTAATTCTGTACTCATGTTTTCAAGTTGTGTGCATGAATCTCACATCCTGCAGTGTCACTCCAGAATTTTAGCGGCTGGTTGATTGCACAGGACGGTCGTCATTGTTTGCCTTTCTTGGCAATAAATACATTTTCATTTGTACTGAAATTTAAAACTGGTAATTATCTGCTGTCTACACTCTATGGTCTACTATAAGGTCTTAGTCCTTCTATCTACCCAACACCTAAATTAAATCTATTGAATCTATTCATATCATGTTGTTCACACGTGGTCCACGTGGAGAACCAAACACAAAAGAAAGAAATTAACACACGACACGCAAACGGTTCTAGCCCCACCAGGCGCCCGCTACTGTGCCAGGCTAGTGGCGGGCGCCTGGTGGGGCCGCACAGCAATTTCAACAATGACTTCCGATTTAAGTCAGTCGTTAATCGAAGTCGCTACTGACCAGCGGACTGAGGACGCACTGGAATAGTTATTTTTAGAAGCATTGAGAGTTCTGAATCAGCTGTCGTTGCCGAGCGCCCGGAGCGGACGTTCCGAAGAAGAATTTAACTGGAACGCATGCGTTCCCATGGTTCCATTGCAGGGTGAGCAGTGGGAACGCAAGCAACCAATTTCGAGAGCAGTGGGAACGCCGTTCCCACCCACTTTAACCCCTGCTCCTGCCTTTAGGAGCCAATTTAGCCAGTTTCAGCTGTTTTTCTAGCCAGTTGAGACAATCACCACCCAAGAAATTACTGGCTGCCTTAACAATAGATTCAATGGAATCAGCAACATTTCTCTAGCAATATCGCTTTCTCAACAGAAACAAATGCTTTTTGACCAGTTCTAGTCTTTTCTTTCGACCGACTAACGAGAACTCGCAGGCTGTGTATCTTCTTTCTCAGCACTGTTTTTCGAGGCAATTTCGATGACAGTACCATAGGTGTCTGAATCGACTTGTGTGCAACATCAGCAGTGGTTGCCGATGAACAAGGTCTGTGCTGAATTGTAATATCCAAGGTGGTCGCAAGTCCAGATGTGTCAACCGGCAATTCTTCTACATGTAGCTTGTCATTCTCTGGAGAAGTAAAAACAATAGTGATTGTGCTGTGGCTGGCTGGCAAAGTGGCATTGGACATGTGAAACTGTGCACCTATATTGAGCTCAAATTATTTAGATACAGTGGCCTAGTAACGTCTACAGATGTAGCATTTAGAAGAGTTTTCACTTTGACCTCATTCCAAGCTCATGCGCAGTGTTTCCGTTAACGCCCAAATGGCCGTTTTAACGTCCGTAAACACGTCCACATTTTTCGGAGTGGCAGCCGAAAGACATGAGCTACGTCGAAAAAAATTCTAGGTCAGGGCGTAAATACGTCCTCTTTTTTGACTCTAACGGAAACACTGCTCACGTGATGACTTTGGCAGTCAACCTATATAGTTTGCAATATATCTCGTCCAGAATTACGTACTACCTATAAATTTACTGATTAAGTCTTATATGAGCTCGTTATTGTGCAGTCGCATACACTATGTACTGAAATGAATGAATGAATACGCATCTGACCATGGCATCAAAATCAAATTATACGATCAACATCATATGTCCCATGAGATATAGCCGGCAGATAAGAAGGTGTTTATTTAACGTACATTATGGTACCTAATATATAAAATAACTTGCGTTATATAATAATATATTAAATTTTCTATGAAGACCAATAAAAACGAAATTCGGTTTAAAATCGAATTTCTAAAACCGAAATTCGGATTGCCAAAAAAACCGATTTTAACAACCCTAATTGTAATAGACATTCAAACACATTCTATTATACTGTCTACACTTTCTTGTACAAACAAGTGTTACAAGGACTGAGCCATGCAGGACAACAAATGTAAAGGGTGCTATTCTGAGTTGTCTGTTCCAATGCCTAATAACGTCTGCAGCACACAGTCGTGCTATACACTATATTACTATATTTCTAAAGATTATAGTTTACTATATAAGTTTAGTTTTATGACAATTACAGCCATGAACGAGAACATTCTCTAAATTGGATACTCAATGATTAAATGAAGAGGTCATAATGAGTTATAACGTTACTAAGCACAAAGTGACACCAGCTCTGAATTGAATAAACAGGTGAACATAGCCTGATTCGCATCTGATTCGAATTACCATGTAGAGTTGCAGTGATGTGGTTGAATTTCCATGTATGAGTATCGAGTCTGGCAGTAGCACTTCTCAGTTTAACAATATGATTATGCTACATTTCAAAACTAACAATTCTGCTTATTGAAGCAACTAAAGCAACACATAAATGAAAGACAAGTGATAAATATTCTGGGGCACAATGTACAGCTGATGTTTACCATGGAATGTTGGTGGGTGGCTCCAGAACACCACCTTCAGGACCAAGTTCAGTCAGTTTCGGAAAGAAATCTCGCTTCATGACCCGTACAAGCTCTCGAACATTGCTGAAACAATGCCTCAACTTATTAAATCAAATGTTAGAAACCGAGAAAGGTGAAATATTAATGAGGCAATAGCATTCTACCTATAGATGCTATAAAATAACAATCCCATGCTCAACAAATTAAATACTAACATTTTAACAATGAGCGATTGAGCGTGTACCAAAAGTGACTCGAAAACCAATGTTCCTCGTTGTCAAAGTGTTACGTAAGAAATTAAACTGAACATTAAAAAATAATTTTTTTCTGAAATTAATTAATATGCACCAAATGCAATTAATTAACTTAAATTAAGAGACATCTGGGTTTCAATGCAGAAGAAATAAAAATGCAAACCTCAGTCCATTAACACCCTGTGTGTGTGTGAGTGTGTGTGTGTGTGTGTCTGTGTGTGTGTCTGTGTGTGCATAGGTGTGTGTGTGCGCGTGCATATAAACTGAAAATAACACATTAATCCAAAACTGACGTGATCCGATAATTCAATCTATCAAACCATTTAAAAGTAAGACAGCCATGGTAATATATCAAATCACTGATAAAAGATTCTAACAAATTTTTAAAATTTAATCCAACCTCTTGTCCATAGCTAAACGGAAGCTTAATGGAAGTGGCTTCTTAGTGTACTCCATGAACTTTTCAACCTCATCTTGTGACAAGACACCTTGACTCTGGTAAAAAAAAGAACATTTAGTGTAATCACAGGTAAACAATGAACGCTTTGTTCTCCCTAATATCATTTAAGTGATTGATATTAGAAGGAATAACAAACAAGATTTATCTCAAAACAACTGTTTACATCCATGGTGCACACAATGCATATCATACTCCAGTTGAATAACGAAATGAAAAAACAGCTCAAGAAACTATTTTGACATAACGTAACCGTGTAACTGCAGGCAAAATATACTGCAATATGTCATGTCTCAGATGTTATCTACAAAAGCCAGTTTTCCTTTAATGTTATTCTTTGAGAAACTGAATGCTTTTAGTAACAAAATGAAGAAACACACATTAATACAAATGGATGATGATAAAAAACACATTTTGAAAGCAATTAAATATGGATTGTACAGAAATGCTAAGATTTCTTGCATCTCCCCACCCTAATAAAAACATGGTTCAGCTTACAACATAATATTCCTCAAACAGTTTGTTTTCCAAGGGCAGTGGTTGTGCAGTCTGCATGGTATAGTTTTCATCAACTTCTTCACCCTGATCCGAAAGTCTTTGCTTTCCTCTTTGTGCTACCTGAAAATCAAGATCAGACTTACAACCAACTATATAATTAAATATATAATATAATGTACTTATATGTGTATGCATCAAAACATGTAGTAGTTACTTTTCAGTATATCTTGAAGTGTTGAACAGATCAATATTTACTAATCTAAACTGGTTTATCTTAAATAGGGTTTCAGCGGGTATCCGGAGGCCTGGGTACCCGTTCGAATGATTGCACCCGGGTCAGTAAATTAATACTGAAAACCCGGCATAATGCTTTAAACATAATGCGAAATTGCTTAATTACAGTCTAACGGCTTAATAACTGGCAGATGGCTGTCGCTTCCTGTGACGCCAAAGCATACATGTGTGGTTTGGGCCATGCAGATCCAAGATAGCTTGCATGGGTAATGGTATTTCAAGAGCACCGCCACATTGTAGCAGTCCAACACGCACGACGCACGTGTATGGTGGAACTTGAGTTGAACAACATCTTATTGCAACAAAGGTCATTGATGTCGGCAACAATTATTTTTGAACAGTTCTCGTCATTCGCGTGTGGTCTTAGGAATGCCAGCATACACCAAGAAGGGTGTTGAGGAGGGACAAGCCACCCCTCCACACTTATAGTGAAATCTGCCTCTGGGTGGGTGGCCTTTTGCTAAATCTGCTGACAGTGGAGGATTTATTCATAGGCGCGGAGTGGAGTTGGCTGCCAGCGCCCTTCAGACCAGGCCTGTGCTTGTGTCTGCCAGAAAGTCGCACTCCTCTGGAAATGCCTTTCCCACACAAGCTATCGTGCATTCGGCAATGGCCGGAGACAGTTATCAATCAATGTGGCACATATATTACGCATATATTACGCAATTTAACTAGTCTCTAGGAATCAATAAATTAGAGGGCTGTCTTTTTGACGGACTGCTGGGCTTTCGAGAACCCGTTCAAATTGAGCTCAGGCACCCAGGTTGCATTTTGCTAAAATTTTGACAGCCTTAATCTTAAGCTAGTTTGAAAGTGTTTCTTCCACAGCAAATTCAACTTATTATCAAATGATAGCGTCAAAGTTGCATTGAGCACATTCGGGGAATCGGGTTTCGGCGATGCCTTCCGGTACTTTAATAGGCATACTCTGTGAGGCGTCAAAGACGAGGTTTGCACTCTTTCTGAATGTGACTTACTTAAACAAATGCCAACGAAATACGAATAAACTTTCATGTAACACTGACATTTTTAAAGAATATTTACTTTTGCGCTCTTTGTCCACCTTCCTTTCTTTCCAGTCATTTTTACGATAATTTTACACCAACAGAGCACGCCGAACAACAAATGACAAAATGTCACGATCATCCATATAGTAACATTGCAAATGCCGTTATAACCTAAAGTTAACGAGCTCGGTTATTTGTCACAATTTATAAATAATGACTGTCTTCCATCGTCCTCGACTGGCCAAACCCCAATCAGTTTTTTTTCAATAATAAATCTACTCAAATAGCCACAACAAATTTCATTACCGTTATTCATACATTACTACATTTCTCTCAGAGAGGCAGCATGATATGAATGATATCAGAATAATTAAGGATCTGACAATCGTGTGGAACGATAGCTCCCAAAAACACTCCCATCCCAGATACATGTACATCCGCGAACTCTTCACCCTCCAGCAAGCATCCGTTGAGTGACTTGAGTCCGTTCTCACGCTTTCTCGACCCCCATTCACAGCTCATCTCAAGTTCTCCAGCCGAGCAATATCCAACACTGCGCACCACGTCTCTGGAACGATCTAGGCCTATACCTCCTGAATTCCGCACTTTTTCGGTTCCTCCACCATCATCGCCAATCATCCACCATCATCTGCCTCAGGCTCCTCTATCCATCACCCCAAGGCATTTCACTCGAAACTAAAGTCCCTCCTTTTCAAGAACTCTTACTCTGACTCATCTGATCTGATCCTGTAGCCTACTTTCCAATCCTCGACCTAAAAGACACCCACCTTAGCTTCTGCTGTGCCTTAATTCTCTGATCCTCTGGAAACCGGACTCGGACCTCCCTCGGACTACTCTTTTGGACATCCCCTCTGACTAGACGCAGCGCTCGTGAATAACCTGGTGCCCTGCGCTTGGCTTTCGAGTGGCGCTTTAGAAGTTTGGAGATTACGATTACGATAACCTGTTGGTAGGCCTAGGCCCACTATTAAGCTTAGTCTAACGAAACTTAAATATCTTAGCGTATTGTCGCGGAAATCGCCTCTCTCCCAAGTCGGGCAATTCGCACGCTTATTCGTGTTGCGAAGGCAGAGGTTTCTGCGCAGGACTGCAATCTCGCGTGTCGCTCGAAAGAGCGCAAGTCCGGCGTCTGGAGTATTGCAGACGACTTATGGCAATCGCCGCTGACGACGCGCTCCAATCAACCAAGACAAGTCCAAGTCACTAGGTTTTGAACCCGTATATTCTGCCAAATCGTCGGCCCACTCTACCACTGTCACACAGACACGCAACGGTAGACAGGAAGCAATCACCCACACAGAGACACGTCAGTCGCAAAGTCAGATGCATCGTCGTTCACCAGAGCAAGTTACAGTGCTCGAATATCTTCCAACCTCTCATCATCATCATCATCAGGATCCATGGGCCGAAGGCCCGTAGGTGTCCAACGCTTGCCTCGGATCCCTGGGCCGAGGCCCTTTTGGGGTCCAATGCTTGCATTGAATTTCATTCGCATTTTTCTTTACGAACGGAGTATCTGCACCCATCCGTTCGACCTTCGCGCTTCTCCCTTAAAGAGAGTTCCAGGCTTAGGACTGGCTCTGATAACCACATGTGGTATCAAAGGCGGCGATGCCACCCACGTTTGCCAGCTTTTTCAGGGTTCCTGCTGAGCCTGTCCACCTCGCGTAGCGCCCCAAGGTGGTACTTCAGCCAAGACCTTCACCACTGATGGCATAGCCTCAGCAGGCACTCCCCTACTGACTGTTGCCACCCCCTCACCACGTTGAGGTGTGAGTTGGACTTCGAGGGACCTCTACTCTACACAAAAGCGTCCTCTATATATAGTACTAAATGCGGGGGGCAAAGACCCGACCAGGTACTGAGCAAGGCCCGAGAGGGGAAGGGAGAGGGTGAGCAAGAGCCGGCGGGCAAACTGAGCAAGAGCCGACGGGCAAACTGAGCAAGGCCCGAGAGGGGTGAGCAAGAGCCGGCGGGCAAACTGAGCAAGAGCCGACGGGCAAACTGAGCAAGGCCCGAGAGGGTGAGCAAGAGCCGGCGGGCAAACTGAGCAAGAGCCGACGGGCAAACTGAGCAAGGCCCGAGAGGGGTGAGCAAGAGCCGGCGGGCAAACTGAGCAAGAGCCGACGGGCAAACTGAGCAAGGCCCGAGAGGGGTGAGCAAGAGCCGGCAGGCCAAGTGAGCAAGAGCCGTAGGCCAACTGAGCAAGAGCCGGCAGGCCAAGTGAGCAAGAGCCAAGCAGGACACACACATACAGACACAGTGTCAAGCAAGGGACACACACATAGGCACAGTGACAAAGCAAGCCAGTCCCACTTCCAGGGAGGGCAACCCCTAAAAACCGTCACAGTATACACACCACGTTGCGTTTTACTCTAGCCTTAAACCATCCTTTTCAGCCGGGGTTGGGTCGGGAGCGCTCCTGAGTAGTAACCTTGAAGGGGCGCTATATAAATCGTTGGAATGAATGAATGAATGTTATAGGCCTTAAAAGCTTAACCCTTCTGCTGGTCAATCGTCTACAAAATCTGATCCATCCTACGAACTCAAGACCTGATCACTTCTCAATTGCTATCTCTCCACAGGTCTGAAACACTGCTTTCTCAGAAATCCTATCCAGATTCCTCCTCTTCCTCTCGCCTCCCCCGCCGTTTCAACTCTAAGTAGGCTACCATCCACCTTAGCCGTAATATGACTGTCTGTCTGCCCGATCTCTTTGGATCTTGAAATGGAACCGATTTCACCCCGCCTATCGACAACGCGCCTCTGAATAAGCTGTTTCCAGCGACTTCGCTTTTGGGCAATTTAGAAATTTCGAGATCACGGTATAATAGCCTAGCTATAGGCCTATTCCCCCTCAAAGACCGACCCACACCTCAGCGTGGTGAGGGGGTGTTAACAACTCAGTAGGGGATTGCCTGCAGAGGATATATGCCATCAGTGGTGAAGGCCAAGCTGAAGTACCACCTAGGGCGCTACGCGAGGTGGAAATTAAGGCTCTGCAGGAACCCTGAAAGGTTGGCTAACGTGGGCGGCAAAGGCCTGGGCAGCAGCAGGTCTTGTATCATGGTAAGGCGGAAAATGAATTGAGGTATCATTAACGGCTTACACATGAAAAGTTCGATCATAGTGAGTTGTCACAATGATCAACAATTGCGAGGTAGAAAGACGTGGGAACCTACCACCTTACTTTCCCAATCAGCAACATGGACAGTCACACACATCAAATAACACTGTCAAGTGGATTCCGAGTAAAGAAAGGAGTGAGGCAGGGGTGTGTAATTTCACCACACTTGTTTAACATAATGGCAGAAGCGGTCATGAGAGAAGTAATAGAAGGTTGGGAGGGAGGCGTGAGAATAGGAGGAAGGAAAATCACGAATTTAAGATAATTATGCTGACGATATAGTACTTCTGGCAGGATCAGAAAGTGAGCTGCAGGAACTAGTCACTCGTTTACAACAAATAGGAGAGAACAAAGGACTAAAGATAAATATGAATAAAACAAAAGTGATGACACAAAAAGGGATAACGTGTAACATAGAAATTGGAGGAGTAAGGTTGGAACAAGTAGACACATTCCGATATCTGGGATCTTTGATAACGGAAGATGCAGCAGACGTTAAGGATATAAGAGAGAAGTTGGCTAGAGGTCTTAATAGGCCTACAATAACAACGTTGAAACAATTATGGAAAAGCCATAACATAAAGATGGATACAAAGATGAAACTCATGAGGGCTTTGGTATGGCCAGTGGCAACATACGGGTGTGAAAGTTGGACTATCAAGAAAAAAGAGGAAGAAAGAATAAATGCGTTTGAAATGAAATGCCTAAGACAGATTCTGAGAGTATCATGGATAGAAAAAAGAACAAATGAGGGGGTGTTAGAGAAAACAGGAACGGAAAGAAGCCTACTTGATCAGATTAAAAACAGGAAACTTACATACTTTGGGCATTTGATGAGGAAACAGGGAAACTGCCTGGAAAAGGAGATCATACAGGGAACTGTACCAGGAGCAAGGACGCGGGGAAGACCGAGAATGGGATGGCTTAACAACATAAGCACGTGGATGAATATGCCTTTTCATCGATTGTTGAGAGAGACGGAAGATAGAAAAAGGTGGAGAAGACTTGTCCATGGAGCGACCAACCCTCGGATCGAGGATGGTTGAAGACAAGACAATAGGCCTATTAGCATCACCTAGCTTCTGCGCCAATATGCCAACACTGGGGCTATAGGCCTAGCTAGGCCATATACATAGGCCCCATATAGGTCTATGACCCGTATGGAGATCAAATCCACGACCTCCGCGTTGTTAGCACGACGCTCTAAACTCTTATTGCATCGAATTCACTTTCGGCGAGGTGTTGATCAAACCGAGTTTCACCATGTTAGACACGTTCCCTGGTAGTCTAGTGGTTAGGATTCGACGCTCTCACCGCCGCGGCCGGGGTTCGATTCCCCGCCAGGGAGAATGTTTTGTAGAATGTATTATACTGTATAGACATTCACACTGTAAAGTTTACACAGTTTACATCAACAAAATTTAAGGCTCAGCAACTGTTGTATAGGCCTAGCGTTTCAAAACGAATGGCCCGTATGGGGATCGAACCCACGACCTTCGCGTTATTAGCACGACGCTCTAACCAACTGAGCTAACGGGCCACCTTGAAAAACAGCCATTTCATCGATCTTTCGCCTACACGGTAATAAGAAAAGGACATCAGATTACCTAGTAGATAAGCAGTCGACCATCGTTCAAGGCAGAGGCCAAACGAATCAAACTGTTCGAAAATAAGCGCCACATTAATCGAAAGGCTTAGGCTACAGGCTATTTCCACACAATCTACAGCAAACATCTTAACTGACAGAAGAGCAAAATTACCGATTCAAATACCTCTTACCGTCTGCCGATTGAGACTAGTTTACAGTGTAGTGATCAAATATAGGTCTATCGTTCATGCATTGTGTTACTGACTGTTCTTCTGGATAATGACTTCAATGCGGCCTGGTTCCTATAGGCCTACGGCCCTACCACATCCGTTGATACGATGTGCATTAGACACCGGCGCACAACTTAAGTTTTAATTTACAATTAGGCCTACATTGTATTCATTACAACCTGTAGATATCATAGGCCTACTACACATTGATTAAAACGAAAAGCCCTTGCAATATATCTGAATTCAACAACACGCCACTATAGGCTATTAATGATAAAGCGACTTTTGCATTCATTGAGGATATACTGCTTCGAAGTTTCAGATATGAACGAGATGTCCGTGGAATAGCCTATTTGTGATGAAAGATTAAACCTTGACAGGAAGTTGACAGCACAGCAGCATTTTCAGTTTCAAATAACTTTCACCGTCTGCAGCTTTGAAAGAACGCAATATTGTTTTCGCCAGGACCCGGTACTGTCACTACTGTGATAGCTTATTCACTCATATCTTTTCTCACAATTCATTCACTACATCACTGGTCAGTCGTCAACTTCCTAGCATTCTATTAACGTAGGTAGGCCTATGTTAATCAGAAGAAGTTTGAATTGCCTTCAAAGAGTCCCTGGTAGGCTATAGTGGTTAGGATTCGGCGCTCTCACCGCCGCGGCCGGGGTTCGATTCCCCGCCAGGGAGAATATTTTAAAGATGTCTAGAAAATCATAGAACCTACTATAAAAGCTTCAACTAAAAAAGGCTTCGGCGCTCAGCAACTTCTGTGTAGCCTAGCGTCTCAAAGGAATGGCCCAGGGGCGTAGCCAGGAAAAAATTTCGGAGGGCTTTAAATTTTCGCGGGTGGGTTTTCCATTTGAAATGGCCATATTTGTCTGCACTTTTAGTTTTTAATAACAGTAGCTTAATGCATTCATTGAGGGGCGGGGGCGAACCCGCAAAACCGCCCTTAAATACGCCTATACATAGGTCCTATAGGCCTACATAGGTCCTATATCGAATGTCACAATAGCGAATAAACT
>JACEVL010000084.1:585890-615890 GCA_020284085.1 Aporrectodea caliginosa
TTACTCCGTAGATGTGATTTACGCTGAGCTAAGCACTAACGTTGTGATGTCGATGTATTTTGGTGAGTAATTATAATCTAATTCAAATGCGACTTTGTGAGACTCTAGATACCAATACAATACAAAAACAACCAGCGACAGCCTACATAAATCAACGAACTACTCTCACTTCGAAAAACAGTCTTCGTGGAACCGCAATTGATATAATCTATCAGCGCAGGAAGACAGTCGGAGAATTCGACTGACGCATAGGGGTGGGGTGGGAGGGAAACCAGGGTAGCTGGATATTTAAATCGGAAGAACGATATGGTGGCCATTAAGCGTGGCTCACCCTCAGTCTCCATTCATCGGCTTCTGCTGTTAATTTCTCCCGGGAAGAGAACAGAGATTAATCGCTGATTGGGTCCACGAGCAGACGATACATCTCGAGGAGGCGAACTCCCCTCTCGTAAAGTCGGTCGACGGAACAAAATGCACCTGCAGCCCATCATCCTCTTTATATATTTTGTCGCGGATATTAATCGCTTTAACTGCACAAATTATGGATCAAAGCAAAGCACAGCCTTGGAAGAAAGAACGAGAAAAGTCCCACGATGAAAAACAGAAAAAAATCAACATGGCCGCCGCTGCTGGCCCATCGACTTCCGGTTTTGACCCTTTTAGCCTCTGCGTTTCGATGTCGAGTAAATTATTGAGAGCGAGAATTGGTTGCGCAGATGGTGTCTGGAAGCCAGAGAAATAAATATGTCGATGCATGTGAGAAAGAGCCATATTAAGTCGACGGTTTATCGTCACCTTCCGTCGACCTCCTCTGGGTCAAGGCCACCCGATTCCAACGCGCGGCTGTCTGATTAAAAAACTGGTTGCGTCAAATGATTGATAGGCGACTTCGTGGCCAGAATCGGAGTAATGGCTTAATTAACTCTTTAATTCAATTACCCTAATTAAATTGGAGTGAATTAGTCTGATCTTGAATCGCAACGAAAGACAATATTATTCTAAACGCCGCGCATAAACGGGAATTTATTTTGCCCTGCCGCGCCCTGTCGTATTTCTTACTCTCTCCCTGTAGCTTTCCCCTTTCTCATATCGTTCTGTCGCCTGCAGACGACTCCTGGGTCAAATATCAGAGGCGATTATTATTTTTCGCCATTGATTTCTCGGCAAACAGATGGCATTATATTGAGCTCATTTATTGGAAAGTTGCACGCAGCTTCTATTTGCTCGGCATCGTTACTGGCATTTGGGATGTCAAACCGTGTCACTCTGCTGCATTGACCCATGGCTTTGGTGGGTATTTCATGCCCTTGAGGCCAAATCAGCTTCATTGTATTCCCTGCCACTAGATTTAGGCTGTGCTCTTTCAAGAAGAGATAAACACCATCGGAAATGGGCGAGTGAAAGATGCTCAACAATGAATTAATTATGTTTTTTAAAGTTTTGCTCTGTTGCCTCTGGTATAGGGCCTAACTAGCGTCGAGCGCTTGCTTTATTGAGTCTCATTGCCTGCAGTTTCCATACATAACTTACATTTACAGCTGCATTTCCTTTACTTTAAAGTTATTAAAAATGAATAGTAGGCTAAATATCAAGTTAAATTGCTGCAATTAATAAATATTGGGTTAACATGATGATCAGGCTATTAAATATTTTTTTCATTAAAATCTTGAATCTTTTCTCACTAATCTGTTATAGACGCTGTTTGTAGACCTACAGCAGAATAAAAAAGCCAAACCAAATGTCAGTAACGACGAAGATTTACATCATTCTGGTCATGAACTCATGATGTCTGATTTTCGTCATAGAAGGGTTGGTTTATATTGGTGGGCATCTATAAGATCAGCTTAATTCAAAAATACATGTCCATGTATATAGTTGTATGTATATTGCACATATATATATGCATAGATATATTTATATGTATTATTTGATATTGACGTCTGTTTCGTCTGTCCACATCCTGTCGTATCTCCTTCTATCAGTGCAGAGCTGTCGTTGGTGGCGACAGCGATCTGACAGGAGAACAAATTGTCGAATTCCAAAGAGAAATCGTCAAAACTATTCACGCCCGCCATTCGCATTCGCCCTCTGTACGTCTGGCTCCACTTGAGTGAGTGAGTGCTCTGAGCGAGTGAGCGAGTGAGCGAGTGACTGCTTAAGTAGGTGACTGATTGATTGAGTGACGGCTCAGTACACGAGAAAGCACGGGGAGCCGGAACGCGGTGCTGTCAGATCTCCACGGGCAGTGTAACGCAGAGTTTGTCGACTAGACATCGTGCTGACAGAAATAAGATTTTTCTCTGCTTCATTCTGGGATTCTGGGTTCGAGTCGATTATCGAGGCCAACCATATAAGGAGGACTTTGAATTTCTCGCCTGAAATGCCTATCGCATAATTATGTAGTTCGAAATATGTACAGATTTTGTATCACAACAGCGTCATGCGATAAATGACGCTGAATGACTCTGATATGACGCCGTTTATAAAGAGAGAGGACTTGCAGAGGGAGTTGACGTGGGCTCCATTGTTGTACCTTCATCGCTGCAGGAGCACGCCGACGCCTGTCCAGATACAAGCCAGATGAATTGCTCTTTAACGGATTCAAACTTAGTCGATTTGATTGGATCCATGGTCTGATTGGTCTCCTTTGCAAGTGGTCCGGACATTAGACACACAGACAAATGCAACGGTGACATGTCGTGTACAGCTGAACATCATCCGCCTTAGCAGCTACTCTTCCTGCTCTGACCCCTTCAACCGAATTCGGACCTCCTTTTGACTACCCTTTTGACAACCCCTCTGACTCGGCGCAGCGCTCGTGAAGAAGCTGGTGCCCTGCGCTTAGCTTTCGAGTGGCGCTTTAGAAGTTTGGAGTTTACGGTTACTTGTACGATCATAGGCATGGCTTCAAGAGCTGTGAGGAATTGCGTCAGTGCGGCTGTGTTGGAGATGAACAAAAAGTGCCCAAGGACCGAGCCCTGTGGGACTATGGCACCGGGTGGAATCGGTACCCATCTTGAGTTAATCTTCATTCTGTTTTCATTCTGTTTCATCTGATTTCCACCATCGTGGTCCGCCCATCCAGAAAAGAGCGTAGCCAATTCGACGACTGAGAGACAATTCCGTAGGAAGTATACTGAGTCGATTCAGCCAGATTTTGGCTGTGGTCCACCCTGTCAAACGCAACACTTACGTCAAGAAGAGCCTACAGTGCGGCTCTGCCTAAGAAAAAAAGAGAAAAAGACACATGAAAACACAATCGTGTACTCAGAAAGACACAGACAGTGACACACCCAGACGTACAGGCAGGTAGTCAGCCAGACAGAAGGACGTATGCAGAAGCAGAATATGTTGAGAGAGGAAATGTCTGCGTGATAGTTTTTTTTCCTGAAGCGTCGATCGAATGAAGAAGTAACTGAGAATCGATTTCTCGATCGTCCGCGGATTTATCGATACGCGACGCTGCAGGCGGTTGTTTAAATGTCGCGGGGGAACTCCGTATAGGGGGCGGGCGCAGAGGGGCTGAGGGCCGTTCAGAGTAACCCCACAAGACATGATCCAGCCCCAACGACCACGAATTCATTCACATTCCGCTCTTCAAAGTCATGTCTCTTTCAAGCAGACACTAAAGATATCAAGCGCTGTTGCAAGCATAAGTTGTCTGGCAGCAAAGAACGGACCATGTGATGCGGACAGTTTGATTGGTCATCTATAGTGATTTCGGACATTAACAGAGTAGCAACTCAGCTGATGGTCACGGTCCATTACACCAAGACAATATATTTCCGCCGGCGCTTTAGCCACAGTGATTCAATGAGGACAGGAAACGCTGGATAGGGCGACGGAAACCGGTTCTTGCCAACTTCCACAACTGACCGAGGCCAACCACCCTCCTATAGGAAGAGGGAAGAGGAGTGTAGGAAGAGGGAATGGGAGGATATAGAAAGAGGAACGAGAAGGGTAAGAGAAGGGAAGGGATGGTAGAAAGAGGGAAGGGCGGGTGTGGCCATGTAACGGTCCGCGACAAGCAGTTGGCAATAAAGCTGTTAAGTGCGCTGTTCGATCAGTAGCCAATATATATGTTACATGTAAGGCCATGAAGCCACGCCATGCATGAGAAGATGGTCGCGGCTGAATGCGTGATCAGCGCAGAGATCGAACGTCTTGTGGGACAGACAGACAGACAGACAGGCACACAAACACAGACAGACACACAGACAGACACACAGAGACACACAGACAGACACACAGACAGGTGGACGTAGGGGAGGGAGGGACGCAGAGGGACACGACGGCATCCATTCGCCAAGCATCGTCGGCTTCTCGTAGATGGACTGGAGGATTCGTCGTGTGACTACAGACGCAGAAGGGAAGAAAGGAGGACGAGATGGAGTCACTTTGATCCAGTCTCTACATTGACCAACATCCATCAGGACGGAAGGGACGACCTTGGCCCGGAAACGATCCAAGAACATCATGCATACATTACATACATGTATGCGCAGTCGGAACATTTATATATTATGCAGAAACCTAAGGAGAAGAAAAACAAAAGTAATTTGCCAAACTCCAGACACTCCTAATCTCTGCATGCATCAATTATGCACACACAATCAATAAATCAATCAATCAATCAAAGCTTTATTGTTCACTGAAGAAAAAACATAATCACAGCACACAGTCACTGAAACAATAGATTGAAGCAAGCATGCAGCGAACAATGGGAAACCCAAAAAGAACGAACCGTTACGCTAACAGGGGTCGCCCAATTACAATTATTATGCAACCAATTAAGTAAATAATAAATAACAATTCCGTGAGTAATGTCAGTAACAACAATACTGATTTTGTATACCAAAAGCATCAGGCATTTTCTATTCAATGAGCATAGCAGATCACAAGTAAGTAAACCTTGTAGGCCTATGTCTAATAGCAAAGTAGGCTAATAGCGGCGAATTGGTACTTTAAAGACAATGAGCGTTCGGTAGGTATGATTTTAATTAAATTCCTAAACTGATACAGGTTGGTACGTTGGTTAAGTCTGTCGGTAACGTTGGCCTATTCCAAAAGATCGGACCATAAGTTCAGACACTGTGTTGCCTAATCGTGGTATGTTTAGGGCGGCCTACTAATTTGGTGATACTTATTACAGGAACGCGTGAGGTGACTATAAACTTTTAAGTTTTTACTGAACCATCGATTGAAACCGCTTGGTAATAAGCGCATGTGGATTGTGGAACCTGTACATAAATACGCCCACTTGAAGCTTATTGGTACTTTCAAATGGCAGTATTCCCGGACTTATGAATACATTCTGTTGTATGGGCTAATATATAAAGTAGGCCTACGTTACATATAACGAGTATAACAAACCAGTCTATAGTAGCCCACGATAGGTAAATGCCCAAATAAGGTTTCAGTATGTGAGATACATGTAAGGATGGATGATTGAATATTTAGAAGAATATTTTAGGTAGGAGATACCGGATTAGGGAGATTATGCCAATATTTGTGGCCAATTTTTGTTAAATATAGACTACATGTTGTTTCCACGATAGTTGATCATCTATCTAGACCCCAAGAACTTAGCAGATGTCACACTATTTATGTTTTGGTTATCAATGTTGATAGATAGCGGATAGTCATGAACGGAAGCCGTCTTCCTCTTTGAGCTAAATAGAATATAGTTTGTCTTTTTAGGTTCAAGGATGGTTTGTTAGCTTTAAACCATGTCCCCACCTTTGCAAGTTCCCCATTTAGCTTATTAACAGTTTAAGAAGTGAACTATCAGACATAAATACATTAGTATCATCTGCGAACATGATAAATTGCAGGACTGACGAGACAAGATGGGTGTCATTCACGTATAACAGAAATAGCATTGGCCCTAATATGGAACCTTCTGCGACTCCACAATTTCTAGCAAGTATGTGTGAAGTAGACCCATTGTAGAGGACTCATTGTCTTCTGTCTTTTCAGTAGCCCGAAGCCATGCAAGACACATTTTCCCAAAGTGTTCCAGTTTTTTCAGCAAAATTTCGTGATTCATCGTGTAAAAGGAATTAGATAGGTCGAAAAACATCCCGATGGAGAAAAGCCGGAGACCCCAAGTCGCAATATCGGACAACCGTCTCTGTCTGCCTGTCTGTCTGTCTGTCTCTCTCTCTCTCTCTGTCTATCTGTCTATCTGTCTATCTGTTGTCTCTCTCTGTCTCTCTGTCTCTCTGTCTGTCTCTCTCTCTCTCTCTCTCTCTCTCTCTCTCTCTCTCTCTCTCTGTCTCTCTCTCTCTCTCTCTCTCTCTCTCTCTCTCTCTCTCTCTCTCTCTCTCTCTCTGCATACGAGTCAGTTAAGCTGATCGACTAATAAATGCTTAGCTTACTACGGTAGCCTACACGCCGCTACTTTTCCATTCATGTGTCCTTCCTCTTATCCAGGGGTGTCAAACCTTTTTTAATGGCGGGCCAGTGGCAATATTTTCCAGCAAGTGGCGGGCCAGGGTGTCGAAGGCTCCTGAGCAAAATGGGGTAGGGATCTGGAAGGGGCTTGGTGAGATATTTTTGCAAAACTTAATCTTAATTGGTGCATTTTTAGCATACCATATACTTAGTCAAGTTATGTAGGCTTATAAAATCTTAATTTTGATCTTCATTATCAGCCACGAACATCACATAAAACTGAGTAAGCCAAAGGTAAATTCTATTCTAGTTGAGAGGCAGGCCTATTGTCATCAGTAGGCCTAACTCAAATTTATCTTATTCTGATATTTAAAAATTAAAACAAGTCCCTGTCAAATGCATAGTAAGCTCGCAATAAAAAAAATTGATGATACAAATTTGAATAAAATGTCTCTTCAGTGTATTTCAAGGAAAAAATTACTGATTAGTAATAGTTGCACTGGAAACTTCACACTGTTTTCTTTTGACGAGAGGAGGGATGTGAGACTGCAAATCTACAGCTAGCGCTATAGTATACTCTGAGATTTGCATGTAGATTTGAGTCAGTCAGTCAGCTATTTCTTAACAAGCGTCATCTTTGAATATCTTTCCTCGCATAGGTATGAGCTGGCAAACAAACATAGCATTCGAGCAGCATGTGGTATTCTTAAAATAATGAGGAAAAGTTTCTATAGGCAGTTGCTGATAAAACACTTGCACTTTCTGTACTTGTGAGTTTGGCTTTCACTGCTGAGACAACAGCTGAAGTTTTAGTTCAAATGCTCGTATCAAATCGTATGCAATGGTAGACCTAATATCTTTGCCTTACAGCTTACCATTAAGTGTACCGTATTTGGTATCGACTGTGAAAAATAAAAAAATACGAACTTTTATTCTCAAAATTTGTAGTTTCTAGGCACAGAGCCGCGGGCCAGAAAAAATTCATCGGCGGGCCAGAAATGGCCCGCGGGCCTGATCTTTGACATCACTGCTCTTATCCGTCTGTTCGCGTGTCTGTAGGTGCAAATGTCCCTCCGTCTGTCCGTTTATCCACATATTAGTCAGTTGAGATCTGTGTGTCCATCTATCTGTCTGTCTGTCTGTCCTCCCATAGGCCCTGCGTCGTTATTCCCGACTTCGCTATTGTCGTCTGCAGCTGTTCTTCGATGAAAACTAAAGATGGGTCTCGCATTGCATCCATGTGCTACTCAAAGACGAATCTTGAATTTTAATTTTAATTTATCGAGGAAAGTAAAGGAAAGAAGTAGAGTCTGGTAAATTGCTTTGCACTTATTAAGTATTTAAAATGAAGAGTTTATGGGTATTGTACGGTATACACAGTTTTCTGAAAACATCGACAACGTCACTATGCTGTAAGCTCCTTATCATCCTTCTCATTCGTATCTCCAATCGTTGTCGTCACAATTTCGCACCTCAAGGAAGAACTTTATACAAATGCATTTACGAACTGATAAGACATGGTTGCTAACGCTTTGACCTTTAACCTCTTAACGCAGTCAGTTAGACTGAAAACCATCGCCTAGATCACTTTGTCAAACAATGACAAATCTCGGTGGCCAGAATCGTAGATACGCGTGCTTTTATTAAATCTAGTAGGCCTATAGACCTTCACCTTAACTTACATCCAAATGAATCCTCTGAACGGATGGATACCTTAAGGGCAAAACTATTGAAACTATTGAAGAATATTTTGACACTACAAGTTTCTAATGTCGAAATGTATGGTCGTTCATAATTCGTCACAAACTTTCAAGTTTCTTTGGATTTAAATATATGGGCACATATTTTACCAAACATTTTTAAAAGTAGCGCATCCACCTCCCCGCATAGACCCTACACAGCCATCCTACATACAAACATGTATATTTATGCAAAATGTTCAGAAAAGCTAGGGGGACAAGTTGAGTCGAGATTAATGCACGATATTCCTTTAGCATAAACCATGGGGTATGTGACCCTGTGCAGCAGTCAAGTCTCAAACCTACATACCCATTTATTCTGTCTATCATCGGGGGAAATCTTGGATTCGATGAAGGAAGAGCAAGGGGGTCTTCGGAGTCCATTGGTAACAACGTAGAGGTTCTACGATCTATCGACTGGCTGTAATGACTTTGCCTGTATACTGCACAGATCTCTGTAGCCAGCGATTGCCGGATATTGTACCATCACAGCCTATACATATATAGCTACGAGGAACTGCTAGACGGTGAGGCCACCGTGCGGTGCAAACTTTATTGAGTTTCGTAATTGATTGATGAACTTTTTGCTTTTAATTACTTTAATATCACATGAGGTACCCAGAAGGCGCTATATTGAGTGTCCATATCTGACTGACTGACTGACTGACGTACTGACTGCCTGACTGACGTACTGACTGACTGACTGACTGACTGACTGACTGACTGACTGACTGACTGACTGACTAAAACTAAAATATAGATAAGAGGCAATGATTAATTCAATGCTTTCTAAACCTTATTGCTGATCACCTTTCATCGAAAATCTCTGGACTTAATTTTGCTGCTCTACATATATCAATTGTAGGTTAAAGACATTAACACTCTCTCCTAAACGACGAGGTTCTTATAGGCTTTTTAATTATATAAACTTATAATTGTTTAAACTGCAGGCATCTGTGTTAGATACTTGAATCTAGGTAGGTTCCATAAACTTCTACAAATAGCACGAGGTGCACTCTGTCTGCCACTTTTGCTTTATGACATGGCACTATTTGAAAATATAGAATATGTAAAAAGATGCCTTTCTTGCCCCAGTCTTCCCTTATGTATGTATGTATGTATGTATGTATGTATGTATGTATGTATGTATGTATGTATGTATGTATGTATGTATGTATGTATGTATGTATGTATGTATGTATGTATGTATGTATGTATGTATGTATGTATGTATGTATGTATGTATGTATGTATGTATGTATGTATGTATGTATGTATGTATGTATGTGTATATATGCATGTATGTATGTATGTATTCTATGTGTGTAAGCATATATATATATATATATATATATATATATATACACACACAATTACACATGCATATAAATATACGGCTGTCGAGTCGTCAACTTCCAGAACGCTTATTGCCTGAGATGTGGGTGGGTTATTAAGGGTCTTCTGCCACACAATGCCTCAAGTGCACCTACATGTGCCAACCCGGAGATCACGTCGTCCATCCATCTTTTTCATTATGTTCTGGTCCCATTCATCACTGCCAGACCACTTGCTTTGCTTCCACACGATCACCTTCTGCTCCCTATACACGTATATTTATTGAGTTGAGCAGAGGCCACAGCGAAGGCGCTATAAAAGTCATCTATATACCGCCATCTGTTGCTCGGTTCTGGCGAAAATTTCCTGAAAACAGAAACTTGATGGAAAACGCAGCAGAAGAAAGGACAGAAATGCTAATAGCATTCTGAAGAAAATCTCAATAAGTAAACTGGAGTGAAAACTACATGTACACAGAACGTGATCAAAATAATGTTAAGTGAATGGAAAGAAAATAGGACGAATAGCAAGTGGAAGAAAATGAGATTGGCCAGAAGACAGAAGACGACGACGGTGAAAAAGAGAAAGTCCTAAGGGAAGCTTAAGGTTAAATGAAGACATCAGGAAAGATGGAGAGCTCGATTCGCTCCACGAAAGCCAGGAAAATGCATCAGTTGATGAAGAATCGATTATGAAGAGTAGAAGGAGGAGGGTCGAACAGGGGAGACGAAGAGGGCGTAGTAAGAAACAAAGGCAGAGAATGACAAGGTAGTGAAAGGGCAGAAGTTGACAAGGAGGACGAATGAAGGGACGAAAAAAGAGAGTGTGGAGGAGGTTGTGGAGGAGTCGTAGTCCCTATACATCTGCATACTTTCGATCCATATCGGTTTGCGACTTGGTCCAGTGCTTGCAATTATCCAAAGTAGTTGGTTAAGTGGTCTAATGGACGTTGCAGGTGACCACCATTACATCACACATACACATATATTATATATACATATATAAATATATACAATTTATATATATATAATTATATATATAGCCTTAGCCCATGTACACATATACACGATACACGCACATAATATGTCATGGAGATAGATGCATAGTCAAAATGAAATCAATGCGTCGCCATAATATTTGCAGTTGTTCTCCGGGGCCGGAAATGCGCGGGTGCTAGAAATGCACTGGTCCGTGAAATGCACTGGTGCATGGTCGGCACTTGAACTGATCATTAATCTAATCGTCTTAATCGGACGAATCGTCGCCATTAAAATTAATCATCCCCTCCGAAACCCAACTAATTGACAACCAACGCCCGTGCAAGACCAACTCGGTCTTCGCAGTTATATTCGTCTGTAGGCCTATATAGAAGCCATAAATACTTAACAAAGCGTAACGGTTTCTTGACAGAGCTCGTTATGTTTTAAAATAACTTGAAACTGATTACTGGGAGGTCACTGAGACTACACGTAAACTAGGCTTATCCTTTATTTTTTACCAATTGCTGACCGCATTTTGGTTTACATGCTACGATGGCCTAGGCCCTAGAGACTCTGATGTTCCATTCGAATTTACATTGTTTTTGAAACTGTGCTATCTACAGTGTTTCGACCATGAGTAAATCATCCTAATAACAAATTTAACATGAAACTGCCAGACTGCGCTCCATAATCTGAACCACAGTGGAGCCGTTCTAGTTCTGTCAGAAATATCGTTGAGTGGGTCCCAAAAGGCGCTATATAAAATGCTACATATACTAATACATAGACAACACTTTCAATTGGAATTCGATTGGAATTCATTGGAATTCTTGGAGAAATTCGCTGCCACGCTCTGTGCGTTCTTATGTCGATCCTTCGTTGTCTCTCTTAAGACTCACGACTTTCAACTCAGTCGATACCCACCGAAGCCTGATTTTCTGTTTCATGACTAACTGGGTTTCGAGCGTTGGCTTATCCAACGGATTACGATGTCACTTGAAGCGACCATTGATCGATTGATGCTTTGTACATTATGACAAAAAGTGCGAAAGAATTGATTAGAGAAACAACACACTGCAGTTGAACATGCTGCAATGAAAGGCACAAATCGCTCTAATGGACAAACTGTCTTCACGAGTTGAAGCAACAGATTGCCACTTGCAGACGAATCGACGAGCGCTGAATTTTAGACTCAACCTACGGAACTCCACGCCCAACTGGCTGCAGAGCAGACTTAAAGAACAGAACAGACTCGAGGAACAGACTTAAAAAGCAGACTTCAAGAACAGGCTTAAAGAACAGACTTAAAGAATCGACCAAACGTTTCGTAACAAAATTTCTAGCAGTTTTAGTAAAATGACATTATGAGCTATGACTGGCTTTTACCGATAGGTTTACGATAATAGTACATGTAGCCTATTCATTAAAGCCCGTGGCTGAAGTGCATGCTTCTACATGTATCAATGCATCTGAAAACTTCTATAGCGCATTTTAAGAACCTCACAAAGGCTCTTAGACTCGCAGTTTATATTGCTAACTTATGGCCCATATTTGACGAAAGAGCCAGTCATTCCATGTATAAATCGATCCTCATAATGTGACTGAATGTACGTTGATTGTCTGATTGATAAATCATATACGATTGTTGTGTAGGCCTAGTATTTATAATAGAGCATGTTATTATTCGACATCGTTATTATGATAATTTATACTTTTATTATCATAAAATATCAGAAAAATTATTATAGGCCTTAAGCTTATAAACCAGCGTCGAATGCAAGTAAATATACTCGACATTCATAAATTATTGGGTGAAGACATCAACAATGATCGCCCGATGCATGTTGTACTTGGTTCGGACATGCTTTGGTCTATTGACAGACAGGCAGACGGAACAACGGACGCGAAGGTGGTTTTATAGCCTACGTAGGTCTACGTTTATTGTGTAGTCAACGCAACTCAGCCCATAGCAGCAAAGACAACAGCGTAGGATGACGCTAAGGTCTGTTGACACCAAAGGCGCGACCCACGATAATCGATCAGATACGCGTAGGAACACCAGACAGTCCTGTGTGCATATATGCATATCGAGTATATACAATGTACATACATTATGTTTACATGAACATTATACGTAATATATAAATCCATATGATACATAATGCATATTATGTGTCGATATATGGGTATATGTAAATATATATATGCATATATAAATAGGTCTGTATAGGTCTACATATTCATATCGTCGGTGGCTTTGAAAACCTCGTTAGTAGGTGTTCTGACATTTTACAGGAGAGGGAAAATGTCATAGGCAGTTAGTAAAATTGAAAAAATTACCATAGAATGAAGTTATATTTTATCTAACTGAAATTAAGATTATTATTAAATTTTATGAAATTATACAAAAAAGGAAAACAGTAAAAACACAGATAAGAGTCTTTTATGCAATATTTTATTGTAGTATATATATGTGTGTGTCATGTATATACAATATGCTTTGGTATGCAATGCATATTTAGAATTAAATAATGCTCTTGCAGACACTAGACCGCAACAAGATGCTTATGCATTTGTATTTGACAATTTTAGACCAATATTAAAGTGCCAAAATGCGAAGCAATGCCATGAAAAAAGTTTTAAAGATTCAAACTTTCAACTTTGAAGAAATACGAAACTCTGAAACTATATTTCAAACGAGAAGGCAATAGATATATAAACTAAGCTAATAAGATTATAATCTCGCCAGTTTAGTAAAATGAAAACTGGATTGACCATCTTCCATGGGTGCACTATGGCAGCGTCTATAGCAGTTTAAATGCTATCCATTAAAGCACCCGAAGTTTCAAGTTGACCGACAGAGTAGCCTAGTAGCAATCGATGGAATGCAAGGAGAGTCGACTTGACCAATGGAAGGTATAGTAACCACTGATGGAATTCCTCGACAGTGGAATTGGCTAATGGCAGACCTAATGGCAGTTGATGAACTGGCCGAAGCTTCAACTTCGCCAAGGGTATAATAGCATTCGATGGAATGTCTGAGTCGATTTGGCCAACAGAAGGCATGGCAGCAATCGATAGAGTATGTGTCTGAATTGACTTGGTAAACTTTAGGCAGAGTTGCAGTCAATGTGTCAACGGAGTGTTGGGAGTTTACGTAGCTAGGTAAAATAACAACTGAAGCAATGGCAGAAAATTGGATTTGGTTATTTGAGGCTCCATTGAGTTGTTTCAATTTGTCCAGGGTCAAGTGAAGAAGTGTTTGACCTCTATCAAGTCACTATCCTGTGTCGCATGCTAAAACAGAAGACTAAAAGATTCAAAAATATTGATTGCAACGTTGAGTCTATACAAGTCCTATCATATACAAAAGTTCAGTGGGTACAAATAAGGAATCAGTCATTAACCTTGATAACAAATGTATTAATATTCTTACAAACCTTCATTATACTTACAAAAAGAACAGAATTATTGATATGATTTACGTAGGCCCCTAAATGTGCCCCTTATTACGAATTGAAAACATTGTTTCACAAAATTATAGTTGCAAGAATGTAATTATTTCCAATTATTTGTTGTATACGCCCTATTATAGTAAAAATTCAGACGAAGGAAATTTTCTCAATCAGGTTGAAATAATTGTTGCCAACAACCGACAAACTGCGAGATTAGACTAAAAACAATACTAGCCAATAATCCACATGTAGGTTACGTATGAGGTTTTGTATTTTTTGACATAGGCCTAAGTTGGCACCAACTGCAAATCCAAGTACGAAGATTATGAAGTTTTCAATGCCAGATAATGATAGTCAAGTAAGTAAGTAAGTAAGTAAGTAAGTAAGTAAGTAAGTAAGTAAGTAAGCGCGCGCGCGCGCGCGTAAGCAAGTAAGCGTAAAGTAAGTAAGTAAGTAAGTAAGTAAGTAATTAAGTATATTCTTTATTAAACCAATTGCATACCCGCACTCTGGTGTAGGCTACATACGTCTTTATAACAATCAACTGTCAATATGAGTACAACATTCTAACAATAAACGTCTTGAGCTGTAGATTTTCTGCAAGAAGTAGGATTACGCTTCTCTTGGAATCCCTGAATGACTGAATCCCTATTCATTAAGGCGCTGAAAGGAGTCTTTACATTTGCGAAATTACTACGGGCTTTCGCATTGATGTAGGCTACACAAGGATGTAAGCATTCGTATAGGCAATAACATGCATTTCGCAAAATGCTACTTACGACGTTTTGACAGCCAACCAATGATATATGGCTATATGTATTATATCTGCGTTCACCGTCATCATTCATAGACATGAAAATATATTGTATTACGTACGTTCAGCAACTTTAGCCGAAGACTTTAAGTAAGATTAAAGCACAGGAAAGAATTGTCAAGAAAAACAAATCTGCTCTCAGTGTGTAGATATACAAACAGACTGCATATTGCATTATGTAAATACAATATTGGTCCATAAGAGCAAGTAACCATGCCAACGTAGCCTACCTTCATAATAACAGTCATCTTTGACGATCAAAATGATCTATAATTATGTCGACTTTAGATTACCAACAGATGTTTTAGCGATTGATCACAAATGATAAAGTGAGCGAGTGTGTGAGGAGCGAGACAGAGAACGAGTGAGTGAGGGACCAAGTGATTGAGTAAGAGAGTGAGCGATTGAGTGAGCGAGTGAGTGAGTAAGGTAATGTGAGAGAATGAGCGAAAGAGTGAGTGAGCGTTGAGTCAATGAGTGAGCTAGTGAGTGAGCGATCGTTCAAGTGATTGAGTAAAAGAGTGAGCGAGTGAGTGAGCGAGTGAGTGAGGTAATGTGAGAGAATGAGCGAAAGAGTGAGTGAGCGTTGAGTCAATAAGTGAGCTACTGAGTGAGCGATCGTTCAAGTTCTTGAGTAAGAGAGTGAGCGAGTGAGTGAGTGAGTGTGTGAGTGTGTGAGTGAGCGAGTGAGTAAGATAGTGATTGAGAGAATAAGCGAAAGCGTGAGCTAGTGAGTGAGTGTTCGAACGATCGAGTGAGTGAGTAGCGTGAGTAGCACTGATCCCGTGTTTTGTGTTTCGTGGCTGTCCGCTTTCAGCTGCCGAAGATAAATGAATGCGCATTAAAGAGCCATTCATCACGCATTAATATCTATCACCGGAATCATTCATAAACATGAATATACATATAATGCATGTATTCATGTGGCCGTTACGCGAGGGGTTTCCTTGGCATGTACTCTGGTTTATGGTCATCGCCCTGTAATAAGCTGCGCTGTGGAGTCGTCGTTGCATAGGTCGTCGGCAGGGGCAGCACATTCGCTGAAGGCAGCTGAAAGGATTAGATTCATCATCTCCAGTAACAGCTGATCCACCAGGAATTTTCCAGTCGGTTTTTGCTTAATCTCGGAAGCATCGGTCTTCAAAGAACAAAGGATATTATCTTCCTTTTCATCTTTCTTCTTCTTTCCTTCTGCATTCCACCCCTTCAGCCTTTTGCCTCTCTTTATTACCCTTCGTTGTCTTTCTTCATATTCTTTTCATTAGCAGTAACAGTCTACCTACATGTGCGTGATACATCAGCAAATTCCTGAAGGGTTTATCTTTATTCTGTGCGTACTCCAGGAACGTCATGTCTCCTTTGTCAATTTATGGTCAATCCTTGAATCACTAAGGAAAGGTTGTCCAGTTGTTAAGTGGCTAGTGTCATGTCTGCGCCTCAGCCGAAAGATCCGTCCCTCCTTCCATAGTCATCTATGTGCGGACTGTTGCTGGTACATGAACGCTATAATATTATCATAGGCCTAATCGATTATTATCGCCTTACTTTGCGCTCGATCTTCTAATTCCCGTTACGTCGCTTTAATTTTTCTTCGTCCCATTTCTTCTTTTCCCGTCTCTTTCCTATAATATTTCTTTTCACCATCTGCATGTTTCTTTTCAAACTATTCCTCATTCTCTTAGTTTTCTTCCTTCTCTTCGTTCTCAACAATTTCTTTTCTCTCTCCTTTCTTCTTTCTCTCCTTTTACTTCTCTTCCTCTCCGTCTTCCTCTACTCCACCATCTCTTTTTCCCTGTTTCCCCCATTTCCTCATCCACCATTACCTTGCCTATGCCTGACTCCTTCCTTCTTTCACTCCCATAGCGCAACTCGTTTTGAAACGTATAGGTCTACTATGCGTCGTCCCTTCAGCGACCTACATGTAATCTGCGCCGCATTCACAGTCAGGCATCCGTATCGACTGTCGCCTATACTGCTACAAGCTCTTGAAGCGTTGCATGCCGTACACCAGTCTCCGCAGTTGCCGCATCCTTCGCAGCCACGCCTGGCTGACGTCGTTGACGCAACCATCTCTCTCGATTCCCGTCGCGTGATTCCACTCTCAGCAGTTTCAGCGGAGTGTTAGTGGGATCTAGCGGGATGAGCGTCGACGCCTTCGATACGGGGTTCGACCAGCAAAAGGGTGGCGTACTATGCGACGGATTCAGCGGCAGCAGCAATAGCATCATCACCGGCGTCGTTCGGTCTCAGGACCTGTGCATCGCCTGCAGGGAGGAAGAAGAGGAGAAGGCGCGTCGAAGAGATGTCTATTACCGACGATATCCCGACTGCAGCTGCCTGTTCCGGCGGACGACGGAAGAGGGACCTGCTGTCGGATGTCGTCCACTTCCGCCGCCGCCGCACCTCTGCATCGCACCCGGGTCCTCCTGTGCCTCTTCTCGGAGCGGTGGACACTGGTGTCGACGACTACCCCCAGACGAGTCGTCGTCGGACTTCGAGACTGTCCAAGCGCCACCGCCGACCATCTGTGCTGCTGAGGAACTTCAGTGGTGGGCCAACCGGAAGGAGGTTCTGTCCACAGAGGGCGTCGGTGTTCGCGTCGATCGAACTGCGCGGGGTGCGGCGCCCGGTCCCCACCCCTTTCGACCGTGGCACATTCTCGGTTGTTGCGGGGTCAGGCTAAGTTCCCTCGAGAGATGCCGCCCAGAGCCGCATCCGCCGATGGTGCCATCTCTGCCTCTGCAACCACCGCCGTCTATGGCGACGAAGAAAATGGCCTTAAAGAGTTGGAAGGATGGGCAGAGGGCGCTGAGGGGACAGGTGCTCGTCGGAAGAAAGACGCTGGCCATTGTCATCGGAGGATTCTTCGGTCTGTTCGCTCTGACCGCTGGACTGATGGTCGGAATAGTACTCGCTTCGTCTAAGGTCTCATCCAGCTGGACAACAAGACATCTAGACAGTAAGCACTCATGACTGTCTATTACAATGTCTAAGGTAAGGTAACTTAATATAAGGCAGGTTAAAGGTGAATTAAGGTAAGTTAAAGTGAGTTAATGTAATGCAAGGCAACGTAAAGTAAATGCTAAGCAGGGCAACGTAAAGTAATTTTAGACCAGGTAATGTGATGCAAGGTAAGGTATTGTATGATAATGTTAGGTAGCGAAAGGCACGACAATGTAATATAAGGCAAGGTTACGTAAGTTAAAGAAATACATGGACTCACTCATTTTTGAGGTTTCATAAATCATTTGATGTTGGCTATGGTATGTCTTTCGGCTGAAGCACACTCACGGTAACAGCAATCTCGACCTTGACCTCGTCTCATTCCTAGCCAGCGTCTGAATCGGGGCCTCGGTTGCAGCGACAGAGAGAGTCAGACGCATCAGATGCAACTGACATCACACGAACACAGACACTCATAATCAGATCCACTCGAACGTTCATTGATTTGCAATAAAGGGCAATCACTGTGACCGATGATGGACATTAATGTGGCCAGTAATCAGACAAAGCCGACTCACTTAAGACCAGACAGATGTCCTCTGTTGGCTGCCAACATGTTAGCCAACGACAACGATAATCAAGTGCATAAGATTATGCAGATTATTTATTATTAGGCCTCCTTTGGTATTTTTGATACTGTGTGAAATTGTTGTGGTGGCCTATTGATGATGAATTGATGACAGATGAGTATCTAACAGGTTTCGATTCAATATGAGTCAGATCAAAATGATCAACTTGCTTTAAAGTTATCTGACCTTTCAGAAACTTGTCTTACGTCAAATTGTTTTGCTACTCATCTGTCACATCTTCCAATATGAGGATTTTCGGGACGAGTGCACATAGCAAGTGCATTAATTCACATGCACCTCTCAGCTGCAAATGTTCTACTTACTCATTTTATCATATATACATGTATATATAACATATATATATAAATATATATATATATATACACGTGCTAAAGTGTTTTTGTCAAAATTTATTGGCACAATTTCAGGCAAAACATTGTTTTGTACTTCAAACAGAATTATATGAATTATGCACAACAATATTAATTGTCCAACTTACACATGTGCCAGAGCAGCTGTTATTTATGGGTCATACATTAGTGACGGGGTAATTTTCTTACATAGTTAGTTGTCTTACGTTATGGATTACTAAATGCGTACATTCTGTATACGACATTAGACCTACATCGCAAGATATTAATGTCTAATACTTGGCGATGTAATTCACCACAGGCCAACATAATGCGATCGTCTTCATATTCGCGACAAACAACGAAAGAATGTAGGCCTCTTGACAATACCTAGACCGTCGGCTGTCGCTAAAACCCAAACAAGGCAATGAATGCTCGAGGGTTGAACCGAAACCCTAAGAGTTCGCATTCTTAGTATCTTTAGAGGATTTTCGGTTGGCACGCTGGCATAAACATGTGGCAGTTTTAAATCTTAATTGCTTATTGATGAAGCGTCAAGCGTTAGAGTGGCTCCAAGGCGTGAAATTGATATGAAAGCATGGGGATTAGAGACAGGATATTACATGTATTGGAGAAGTGCAGATATGAAATAGACTAAATAGATCAGCGAGACAGAAAGAGAGATAGAGAGAGACATACAGAGAAAAAGATAGAGGAAAGGACATTTATAAATCAGAAAAGGATTCAATTAAGAAATATGATGCGATTATATGCAGACGAAAGGGGAAAAGATTAACGAAAGTATACAGGAGTTGGAAGAAAACACGTGAAAGCACGGAGTCAGAGAGAGAGAGAGACAGACAGACAGACAGACAGACAGACAGACAGACAGACAGACAGACAGACAGACAGACAGAAGGACAGAGACAGAGAGAGGTAGGCCTACAATAGAAACAAAGGGAGACAGACAAACCGAGAGAGATAGAGAGACAGAGGCCTCCGAGAGAGATCCAATTAACCACTTGATGGGATATAGATTGTAATAAACGGACTCAATGGTTATTTCTTTGTGCGTAATAGCGTCGCAGTTTTCAATCGGGTTTAGTTTAAGTTACTTGTATTTATACGTCTGCTATTTTTTAATTTCCAAAAAAGGTGTTCATAATTCTAAAAACATGATTTGGGTTTAAAGGTTATTCCTAAAAGGCACGGTTTTGTCATGTAAACTTGGGTTATTAAATAATGTTTCGACTCGTGCGCCTTTAGGTCTAGGCTACAGTATTTTGATTCTGATTAGCACTTTAAATACGAGCTACATTGGTTTCCAATTCAGATTTTAGTACTCGCTCGTCGTCAAAGTGTTAATCTTCACCAAGTGTATAGGGTTTTCGTTATGCACAGGTGCGTCTACATTAGCAGTCGCTGGAAGAACAACGGCAACAGCAGCATAAATCAGCGTATCCCCTGAGGGACTGCGAGGGTGAGTTGTACCCTGCATCACGAGTGCGTTCACTTGGGACGGGACGGTGATGGGGTGGGTGCAGGATGACCTTGGGTGGAACCTGAAATCCTTGCACCTGCTGACGCGAAATCTGTTTCCCGCGAAGGAAATCGATTTCTACGGAAAGGCGGAATTTCTTCGGATTCACTAATGAAGATTCAGGATCACATGATATCTTTATTAGGGTCACGACCTCTCTCTCTCGCCCTCACTCATGGCACATCTGCACTCGTCAACGTATATCAATCCATGTGTCTGCATATATACGAGTCTGTCTGTGTCGGTCTGTCTGTTTTATCACGAATTAAGGATTATGTCTTGCGCGTATAATTATATGGTATATAAGGCCTGTATATTATATACAGATATGTATGATTATACATGTATAATAAATTCCTATAATATAAGATAACGGCGAGTTTGTCAAGCTATATATATAGAAGGATGGCGCCTTCGTGAGTTTCTTGTAAGGCGCTATATAAATGGCCATATACATACATACAAGGAGTGGAACCGTCGTCCGTTGTTAATGTATTAATCAGTGGCATGTGATGACGTAGACAACATGGACATTAACACGATGTTTGACGATACTCAAGAGGCACCTGACACCACGTGTAGGTCCTACCACACCGGGCCATAGTGGTGACCACTTAGAATGATTAACTTATAAAGGCTATCACTCTTCTGTCAAGATCCTGCAGCAGCAGCAACAACAACTCGTAATGTGCTGTTTGCTGGCATCGGATGCCATTGCAACGAGGGAGTTACCTGAAGCATTAAATGCATATGGCATCTGTGTATTATATGCGTCTTTGTGATGTTAAAAGGCGCTAAATAAATAGTCACACGCACATGCATAAGGGCTTAAATTCTTGTGTGATCAACTTAGGCTAAGGCAGTTTTTACATTCATCAGTTAAATTTTACGTTCTTGCGACGGCTTGCCAAACTACCTAACTGTAAAATAATATGGACCACGATGCAAGTCACTGACTCATAGGAAGTCTGTTCGAGTAGACTGCTTGCGGTGTTCGTGCTTTTGTGCTGAACACCGGTACACTTCTGTGAATTTTCCTGCTTTCAACCTGACAGGATCTACCTCTTTTTCTTTTCGCAGTCATCAACCAGTGGAAGACTCATCTTTTCCCAGCTGCCAACGCTTCTGTAGCCAATTCATCATTCATGGCAGATCGCAATCGTAATGTCTGATTAATAATGATAATAAAACCTGCAGTGTTTCCTCATTGAAGAGGCGCCGAAAAATATCGGGATGAATGGTTTTACTCGAAATACGCTATTCTTAGCTGCATACAGTCTGCTGATTGGCGGAATTCCCAGTCTTGGTTCGATCTCAGGATCTATGCAAGAAGAGCTCGACTGGTTACCTCCTCAGAGTAATCTTTGGTTTAAGATATGATAACTGATGCGGAACTGCTTCAGTGGCTGCGCTCCTTGGCATCTCCCACGCGCAGCCGTCTTTCCTGTCTCAGCGGACAAAAATCTCTTCGCTTCGCCAAGCACAGATATCTGATTACCCATCACCAGTTCAGAACATCCGCAGTGACGCCACTTCATATAGACATCGTGCCATTAGGCCACATTACATTACAAATAGTGACAACAGACTGAAACACAAACAGACATTGACCGTATGTTCTCGAGCCTGCTAATTTTTCAATGAGTCGATCTTGTGTGCATCTAGTATGATATATCTATATGGCATATAGGTCTAGTCATTTGAGCCTATTCATCTTGATATTGATATAACTCAATAACTCATATTATTTTTGCGTGTTTATATGTTTTTTGTGATCAATAAAGCATAGTTTTGATTGACTGATTGATTGATTCATTGACTGATTGATTGGTGTAGCACAGTTTCAAAACCTTTTACCATATACGCACCAAATGATCATACACAGAATGCTCAAATGTATTCGATAAAAATCCAATAGGGATTACATATAAGGGGTATTCGTCAGACTCGCCTCTTGTGATGCGTAGAGGGTCGTAAGGCATTAACCCTTTCTTAGCGCCTCTACGACACTCTGTCTTCGTTGTTCTCCTTTCTTCTGTTTCTTTTTCTGTAGATCCGGAAGATAGAAGATCGTTGTCCGCTGCTTCCGTCGTCGAAGGACGAGAACGGAATCCTCCTCATCTCTCAAAGCAGCCAATCGACTTCGTTACAGTCACGCCAAGCTCAGAAATGAAACGAATCGGTAGATACCGTTGTCTACACATTATATGTATTTGGCTATCGTTGTCTACATAATATATATACAGTGTGTGTGTGTGTGTGTGTGTGTGTGTGTGTGTGTGTGTGTGTGTGTGTGTGTGTGTGTGTGTGTGTGTGTGTGTGTGTGTGTGTGTGTGGCTGGACAGACACACATACAGACATAGACAGACACACACAGGCACACAGACACACACAGGCACACAGACACATATAGACATACAAACAAACACACAAATATCTGGCTAGACAGACACACATACAGACATAGACAGACACACTCAAACACCCAGACACAACAGACACATAGACATATAGAGACATACAGACACAGACGAGGACACAGACAGATGCTCAAAGACACAAACACACATACAGACTTACATACAGTCACAGAAATCCAGTTTGCCATTCGTAAGAAAGACCATTAATGAGTTAAGCATTCACAAAACTCTGAATGAGAAAGACTATCATTAAGAATCAATCAATCAATCAATATTCGTTTAATCATGAAACCAAGCTGTCACAGACGCAACTTGTTACAGGCAGTGGACAGACAGATAGACGGACGGACGGACGCATAGATATGTCTGCTTGTCTGTTGAAAATAAATAGGCAGGCAGACATAATATATGGGCTATATATAATAGTATATACAGACCAGCGTTTTTGTTAGGTACTTGAAAAGCGCAATATGCAATTGTCCAGAGTGTTGGGAGACCTTCCCAACCGAGACACTGTTGACGGTACTTTGTCCTAGATTGAAGAGACATTCTGGATAAAGCTAAATATATTTAGTATTGAACTGAACTATATATTGAAAGTAGGCGTGATGTTATGCTTACTAGAAATATACGAATATCGTTACTGTAACAGAGACAGAAAATAGGATAGTTGATGAACTATATCAGGTATAGTTAAGAAGGAGTGTTCTCTCCTATTTAAACCAATGTAAAAGATTCGTCGTCGAAGCTTGGCAGTTTTCGTTAGGCCTGTTGCCGTGTGATGTCGAATTCTCAGTAGAACTGACCAAGACTTCCATGTACTAGATAAGTCTAGTTAACTAGTTAAACTGTTGGTTTCGTGTCCGCTGTGGCCAACCAAGTTGTTTGTTTGCTGTGCAACGTTCTCGAGACCTGGAGACGTGTGGAGCTGATGTTCTTCGATAAGGTTGTATGTGTGTTACTATTACGGATTTTGTTTTATAATATACATTCTTTTTTACCCTAGAAACGAGTTGTCTTCATTCGTATAGTAGCACCTTACATTTGGGGGCTTCGTCCAAAAGTGACGTTAATTCGAAAAGTCTAAAAGTGAAAATTTTGTAGGGACTTTTCTAAAAGAGTCTAGAGACAAAAGTGGGGAAATTAAACCTTTGAAAAGGAAATTTCTTAGTGAAAGTTTTGGCAACAGAGCTGAAAATAATTTGAGTAAGTCTAGAATAGACTAGAGAAAAAGCAGGCAAAATGGAGTCGCCTGTAGCAGCAAAAGCGTTAACGCTTGAAGATGTCTTTGACTGTTCGGTTGAAGAATTAAAAGTTGAGTTAGAACGCTTAGGTCAGGAAGCAAAAGGCTTAAGTAAAGCACAGATGCAAAAGAAGTTAGCGAAGTTAGTATCTCCGTCTAAGGCTATGAGTGAGGAATGGAAAATAAAAAGCAAGTCGTTGGAGTTAAAAGCAGCAAAGGAAGCAGAAGAGGCTGATAGACAATTTAAGAGAGAGGAAGCAGAAAGACAGCAGAGAAAGGAAGAGCGTGAATTGGAAATGTTTAAACTTAAGTTAGAAGCTGAACAACGTAAGTTAGAAGCAGAAAATGAAGCAAGAAGGTTAGAAGTAAAGCAGCTGAAGGATAAAACGTAAAGCTAAGGCTGAAGCGGATAAAAGACAGTTGGAAATGGAGGAAAGAAAATTGGAAGTCGAAGAAAGGAGAATAAAAGCAGAAGCAGAAGCAGTGGTGGAGAAACGCAAAGTAGAAGTTGAAGCAGAGGAAAGGAGAATAAAATTAGAATCTGTCGCAGCAGCTGAGCAACGTAGAGTGGATGCAGCAGCTGAGCAACGTAAAGTAGCAGAAGCAGCAGCTGAGCAACGTAGAGAAGAAGCTGAACAACGTAAAGTAGAAGCAGATGAAAGGAGAATAAAATTGGAAGCTGAAGTATTGGAGAGAAGATTGAGAATAGAAGCAGAAGCAGCTCAGAGTAAGCTACAGTTGGAATTGGAAGTGCAAGAAAAAGATAAAGTGAGACAACATGAGTTGAAATTGAAAAAATTGGAAAATAATGTAATTGAACATGAGGACATGGAGCAGGGTTTTCGAATGTCTAATGCAGTAAAATTTGTTCCGAAATTTGATGAATTAGATGTTGAACATTACTTGTTGGCATTTGAAAAAGCAATGCAAATACATAAATTTCCAAAAGATAAATGGACGGGACTCATTCATACTCAGTTAACTGGCAAGGCACAGAAAGTGTTCTCAGAGCTCAGTGTGGAGGAATGTCAAGACTATGACATTCTGAAGCAAGCATTGTTGAGAGCTTATGCTCGTGTTCCGGAATTTTATAGAAAACGGTTCAGAACAATGAGAAAAGGAAATTTGGAAACATATTCAAATTTTGCTTTTCGAATGAGTTTGCCATTTAACAGTTGGATTGAGGGGGAAGGTGCTACGAAAGAAGTGGATAAACTCATTGAAGTTGTGAAGTTGGAACAATTTGTGAATTGTTTGCCAACAGAACTTCATAGATGGGTAATTGAAAAAAAACCTGAGAGTTTGAGTGAAGCAGCCAAATTAGCAGATGAATTTGCTATTTTGTACAAACCATTTAAAGTGGAAACATTTGGAGGGTTCAGAGGTGAAAACAAAGTGGATTTGAATATGGAAAAAGGAAATTGGGGACAATATTCAAATACACCGAAATTTGAGAACAAACCGTGGAATTCTGATTGGAGGGCACCTAAAAAGGCAAGTAAGACGGGTTTTCCTAAGAGTTTGGGGTCACCAGCGTCTTGTGCGTTTTGTGGAGGAAAAAATCACGTGGTTTCAAATTGTTGGCAGTTGAAAGGTAGACAGGAGGTTAATGGACAACGAAATTTTGAAACTAACATAAAATCAGTTCAGTTAGTGGGGAATGACAACTGCTTTACTGAAAACTCACAAGGTTCGATGCATGTGCATGATAGGTATAAGCCTTTTTGTTCAAATGCATGGTTGTATGGGCATGAAGGTACACGGCGTCAGATAGTCTTGCTAAGGGATTCTGGGTCGTTGCAAACTTTGGTTAGCAGGGAAAGAGTAGGAAATGATGAGTTTAGTGACACAAAGGAAAATAGGATGATTCAGGGTGTAGTGGGAGATCCCATTGAGATTCCTTTAGTGGAAATTAAATTGGATTCGGAACGCGTGAAGGGAATAGTGTTGTGTGGCTTAATTGATAAGTTACCAGAAGGAGTAGATGTGCTCATTGGTAATGATATTGCAGACTTGGGACCAATAGATATTTCTGTGGTAACTAGAGCACAAGCAGCATTGGATAGGGTTGTCACTGGGAATGAAGATGCCGTGAACGCTCATGCTAGTACACAGTTGGAAATAGTCGAAGAGGATTTGGAGTTTTCAGGTGTTAGTGAATTGTTTGACGAGAATGTCATTAAGTCAAACATAGGAGAATTTGTATCTCGAAATGATTTGATTCAATTGCAACGTAACGATGTCTCGATGAAGCCATTGTTTGAGTTGGCTAAATCGGATCCGTCAATGAGGGAACAGAGTTACTATGATGTTTCTAATGATGTTTTGGTAAGACATTGGAGAAATAAGATAGTTCCTGATGGCATTGAGGTAAAACAAATTGTTGTACCTACAGCCTTAAGGACTAAATTACTGCAAGTGGCACATGACATTCCGTCAAGTGGTCATTTGGGAACACAAAAGACCATTGATAGATTGTTGTGTCATTTTTGGTGGCCTGGTGTGTTCAGGGACATCAAGGAATATTGTAGGAGTTGTGATGTGTGTCAGCGATTGGGAAAAGGTGCGGTGAAGGTTCGTGCTCCATTGATAAACTTACCAGTGATTTCTAGTCCATTTTCAAGATTGGCTGTAGATATCGTGGGTCCCTTGAAAATATGTGCGAAATCGGGAAATGAGTATATCTTGACTGTAATGGATTTAGCTACACATTACCCGTTGGCATTTCCTTTGAAAAAGCATTGTGCAATTGAAGTAGCAAAATGTCTAATACAGGTGTTTACAATGTTTGGTTTTCCAGAGGAACTGTTGTCTGATTGTGGAACTGAGTTTATGTCGAAAGTGATGCAAGTTTTTTTGAATGAGTGTCAGGTGACGCAGCTGAAATGTTCGCCGTATCACCCGCAGACCAACGGATGTCTGGAGAGGTTTCACAGGACGTTGAAGGACATGTTAAAAGCGGTGGGTGAGAAATTTCAGGGAGACTGGGATGAAATTCTTCCGTGGGTCTTGTTTGCCTATCGAGAGGTGCCGGTTAAAGGTTTGGGATTTTCTGCTTTTGATTTAACGTTTGGAAGAGACGTGAAAGGTCCTTTGCAATTAATTAAGAAAGCATGGTTGCATGATGATTGGGTTAAGGACTTAAAACAGAGAAATTTGATTGATTTTGTTTTGGATTTGAGGGAGAAAATTCGAAATTCAATGGCATTGGTGAATGAAAATGAAGAAGTTGAAAAGGAGAAAGCGAAGTATTGGTATGATCAGAAAGCCAAGAAAGTGGTGTTTGAAGTTGGTGAGAAGGTGTTGGTATTGTTGCCGCTGATTGGAAAACCATTGCAGGCAAAATACTGTGGTCCATATGTGATAGAGAAAAGGTTGGGTGAAGTGGATTATGTCATTGGAACTCCGGATAGGAGAAAAACTAAACGTGTAGTGCATGTTAATTTGTTGAAAAAATATGTTACACGTGGGTTGGAAACGGATGAAGCAGTGAAGATAAATGTAGTCTTGACAAATCAGGGAAGAGATGTTGAAAATGAAAAAGTTGTCTTTAACGATGTAATTCTTGATCATTTAGATGTGGAGAAAAGGCAGCAGTTGATGACTCTATTGTTGGAGTTTCAACACGTTTTTGGTGACAAGCCAGGACGTACTTCCGTGATTGAACATCGGATTCAATTACAGGAGGGTGCTCGACCTATTCGGCAGACGCCATACAGGTTAAATCCTGAGAAATTACGGTTGGTAACAACTGAAATTGAGGATTTGTTGCAGGATGGGATCATTGAAGAATCGGAGAGCGCGTGGGCGGCTCCGATTATAATGGTTCCCAAACCTGATGGGTCAGGAAGGTTATGCACAGACTTCCGAAAATTGAATATGGTAACTGTGGCGGATCCATTTCCTATGCCAAGGGTGGATACGTTATTGGATAAATTGGGAGGTGCTAAATACATGACAAAATTGGACATGACAAAAGGTTATTGGCAAATACCGATTGCAAAGGAGGATATTCCTTTGACTGGATTTGTGACTCCAAATGGGCATTTTCAATGGCGCTATATGAGTTTTGGTTTACGAAATGCACCAGCTACGTTTAGTAGGTTGGTAAGGAAGTTGTTTCAGGGTATGGAATCATTTTGTGATGCATATCTCGATGACGTGATAATTTTTAGTAGAAATTGGGATAATCATTTGATGCATTTGAAGCAAGTGTTGATGAAAGTGTGGAATGCGCATTTAAAATTGAACTTGAAGAAATGTGTGTTTGCGAATGCTGAGATTGATTTTCTTGGTCATCATTTGGGTTTGAATTCAATTCAACCTAGAACGCAAAAAGTAGAGGCGTTGTTGAAATTTCCTACTCCTGTGAATAAAAAACAGGTACAATCTTTGTTGGGGTTGGCAGGATATTACAGGAGATATATACCGCATTTTGCTGACATAACGGTTCCTTTGAATGAATTGTTAAAGAAAAATAAGATTTTCTCTTGGAATGATGATGCTCAAAGGGCTTTTGTGGATCTCAAATCTAGATTGGCGTCTAGACCAATTTTGAGACCACCTGATTACGATAAACAGTTTTGTTTGGCTGTAGACGCTTCTCAAAATTGTGTGGGAGCTTGTCTGTTTCAGATAACTGATGACGTGGAACATCCGATTTGTTTCCTGAGTCGGAAGCTGAGGATTCATGAGATGCACTATTCGACGATCGAGAAGGAGGCCTTGGCGCTTGTGACAGCGGTCCGAGCGTGCAGCGTCTACTTTGGGTCTTCGCCGGTCTTGGTCTATACAGATCACAGTCCGTTGCAGTTCATAAACACAATGGCAAATTCCAATCAGAAATTGCTTCGATGGAGCCTAGAGTTACAACAGTATACTCTCGACATTAAGCATCGACCGGGAAAAGAGAACTGGATGCCAGATCTCTTGAGTCGACCGTCGCCTGTGGGATCTTCGAGTGTGTTGTTGGGGAGTTGAAGTTGGGGGTTTTGGTTGTGTTTTGCGTAGTTTCATTTGTCATGTTTTTGTGTTTTTTTTCGTTTTGTCGAAAACCGATAGGTTTTCTCTCGTAGTGGTTGGGGGGTATGTTGGGAGACCTTCCCAACCGAGACACTGTTGACGGTACTTTGTCCTAGATTGAAGAGACATTCTGGATAAAGCTAAATATATTTAGTATTGAACTGAACTATATATTGAAAGTAGGCGTGATGTTATGCTTACTAGAAATATACGAATATCGTTACTGTAACAGAGACAGAAAATAGGATAGTTGATGAACTATATCAGGTATAGTTAAGAAGGAGTGTTCTCTCCTATTTAAACCAATGTAAAAGATTCGTCGTCGAAGCTTGGCAGTTTTCGTTAGGCCTGTTGCCGTGTGATGTCGAATTCTCAGTAGAACTGACCAAGACTTCCATGTACTAGATAAGTCTAGTTAACTAGTTAAACTGTTGGTTTCGTGTCCGCTGTGGCCAACCAAGTTGTTTGTTTGCTGTGCAACGTTCTCGAGACCTGGAGACGTGTGGAGCTGATGTTCTTCGATAAGGTTGTATGTGTGTTACTATTACGGATTTTGTTTTATAATATACATTCTTTTTTACCCTAGAAACGAGTTGTCTTCATTCGTATAGTAGCACCTTACAAGAGACATACAAGTATTATACATACAGGGAGAGATTGAGAAATATACCATCAGACAGAGAGTTATGGATATAGAAATGACCGAAAAGAGATAGACGAATACGTATACAAACGAGAGAGTAATGTGCTGTTTGCTGGCATCGGATACAACGAGAGAGTTACCTGAAGCATTAAATGCATATGGCATCTGTGTATTATATGCGTCTTTGTGATGTTAAAAGGCGCTAAATAAATAGTCACACGCACATGCATAAGGGCTTAAATTCTTGTGTGATCAACTTAGGCTAAGGCAGTTTTTACATTCATCAGTTAAATTTTACGTTCTTGCGACGGCTTGCCAAACTACCTAACTGTAAAATAATATGGACCACGATGCAAGTCACTGACTCATAGGAAGTCTGTTCGAGTAGACTGCTTGCGGTGTTCGTGCTTTTGTGCTGAACACCGGTACACTTCTGTGAATTTTCCTGCTTTCAACCTGACAGGATCTACCTCTTTTTCTTTTCGCAGTCA
>JACEVL010000084.1:618390-660890 GCA_020284085.1 Aporrectodea caliginosa
CCGGTCAGTTGGCCATGAGCATGGACAGTAAATTACGAAAGAAACACTGGTTTTCTTCGCATCATCTCATTCCTTGGTTTATTCTAGTGTGGCCTTGTTACATGTTCATCGTTGTTAACCTTAGCATTAGATCACTAATTACATGTAGGCCTACCTACACTCGCCGGTTCTTGATTTTCTCGAATTATGTTTGCCTGTATACGATCACGAATGGATTACAACTGGTGTGAAAGATAAAGATAATGAAAGAGACAAACCGAGAGAGAGAGAGACAGACAGACAGACAGACAGACAGACAGAGGGAGAGAGAGAGAGAGAGAGAGAGAGAGAGAGAGAACAAATCCATGCCAAATAATAACGATTTCGAATGTACTACTTTATCAAGGAATGGCAATATTAGATTCTTGTGTAAAAATCCGATTCTATGGTGTATTGTGCATCCGTTATAAATGCGACCTTGTACTAGACTTGCATAGGCTGAATATAAGCTCAGTGCTACTGCTATTTGTCTCCAAGTTCGTGGAAACTGTGTTGACGATCCCATATGCCAACATGTTTCTATGTTGACGATCCCATATACCAGCATGTTTTACAAAAGTTTATAAACGTTTTCCCGGTGAATCAAATGATTATTGACGTACACATCGAAACTAATCGAAACGCTTCTGTTCGACTGAAGAAGCGCTACACAAATCGCTTTATTTTTAAAGGTACAGTGACTGAGTATGATGAGATGCGTTTTGACCGACAGATGGTTCGTCCGGTTGGGGTCATTTCCCGAGGGGTAGCGTCAACGGATCGAGATATGTCGTCATCAACCGACCTTTCACATTTCACGCCGCTCAGGAAATCTGCCTGAAACTCGGGGGTTACCTCGCCCACGTGAATTCCTTGCGGGAACAACTCTACCTGGAAGACTTTCTCAGCCAAGAACTGCAGAGGTCCGATTCAGGTAAGAGGTCTTTCATCAAGGCCGCTCTAAAGGCGTTCGGAGAGTATTTAAAAGTTATCATAGTTGTTTTATGATTCATTCATTCATTTATTTATTCCAAGAATTTATATAGCGCCCCTCAAGATACCTACTCAGAGGCGCTCCCATCCCAGCCATGCACGGCTAAAGACTTAAGCTGCTGGTAAAAAGTATATTATTCTGCTAGTATATTATTAATGCTATTATTATTTCCAGTACTATTCTGGGACTGCTAGAACTCATCAAGATCCGGCGAAGCAACGGTAGCCTAATTTGGAAGGCAATGGTGTTATAGTTATTTAACGCACAGCTAGTGTATGATAATGCATCTAAAATTCATATTTTTACAGCCAGTGATGAATAATGAGTTTTTAGACGTTTTTTGAAGGTAGGAAAAGAGTTAAAGCTTCAGAGTAAGATTTGTCGTCGGTTCTATTGCTTTGGCCCAGCGACACAGAATGCACGAGAGTCGATGACACTGATGCATCGTGGCTCAGCCAAAAGACCTGAATCCGAAGGTCGCAGAAGGCAGAGAGGAATATAAGGAGATACTACTGTGGTCGGAGTTATGTATATTTGTATGTATATTCGTTTATTTCTTAAAACAACAGGCAAAGCGCTGTAGGTGAACAATACAGTTGACAGTAGGCTACTTTTTTATGGACGGGTTAATTAGTACAAGTTTGTCAGACGTGCTCATGCTCATAGGTTTCCCGCCACTTCCAACTACGAATTTCACACTGATAAACTATAAGGAAAGATAATGAATTATTGATCTTGTTTTAAGCGATGGTCGAAATTATTATTAATTAGTAGCTCTTGTTGCACCCGTGTCTAATGTACAATGCATCAACCGATGAACACCGAAACCTAAAATAGGGCCTATATGAATTCAGTTTAGAGCGAAAGACAGTCTCGGTGGGAGAGTTGCTGCCTGGAGTAGGTAGAGAGTTCCAGATGGAAGGACCGGCAACTGTGAACAAATTAACGCCGGTCAAAGACAAGACATAATACGGTAGCATGAAAGTTAGAGTGGTCCTGTTTGGATATCTGTGACGATGTTCCTTCACAACCAACAGCTTCTGATCCTCGTTATTTGTTGAAAGCCTGTTATACTCGTCCACGACTGGCACTCCGTGCTCTGCTATGTCATTCACAACTCTTATGGAGCTGCGCTGTGGCCTTGGCTAACTTGTAGTTTTTGTCCTTTGGCGAAGTATCAACATTTTGTTGAAGGAAACTTGTTGGAATGACTGTAATGCTGAAGAATCTTCTAGAGTTTTCCCAGATAGAATCTTCCAGTTGCTTCAAGCTGATCAGCGCAGACTCCAGTATTGTTCTCTTTAGTGGATGTTCGAAGCCAGTTTTGTCCAGAGCAGCAACCATTTGGCACTTGGTTATCGATGGAGACCCTGTCATCAAAGAACGCACAAGGCAGCAATTCTTCCGACAGATACCAGATGTGACCAGATATTTCTTCACTTCAACCTCTGTAACTACACTATTTCTCTTCTTGTATCTGTCAATGTCCTTCAAGAGCTCCAGGTCAATTCGAGGAGCAGATGGTACACGGCGCTTGAAACCAGACTTTGACGTAAGCATTACAGTGAGCAAGCAGATGTCAGCTATCCTCTTTTCTTCTCTTCTTCTCAACTATAACTGTCTCTTGAACATCCAAATCTTAAGACTGTAAGTGCTCTTAATAGTATTCTTTATTGAAACAATCCGGTTGACACACCGCAACCGGTTACAGTGTACAGTTATGCAGTTGAAACAATTCACAAGAACACAAATGACAGAAGACAAATCTTAAATACTAACCGAACAGACAGCCTGCAATACATCTGGCTCTGTGCAGCCCAGCTGGTGCAGTGAATGATAAATAAGCCCCTGGAAGGGGTCCAAGAACGTGATGGTCAGCTCCATCAGTTTCGCGATAGTCGCCTCGCCGGTTGAAGTTGGTTCTCAGCAAAGGCAATAATCACTGGATGCACAGGAAATTTCACCGTATAAAAACTCATTTGATGTCAATGTTTCGTAGTTTGATCTGTCTATAAGTTCCCAGGTTTTCTGGAATCTCTTCCAAATCATTATGTCTGGACCTTTGGGTGGACTAAGTGACAGCGTGACCACTGCCTCAAACATTATTTCTTGTATGAGCTGGTGACATGCACACCACAACATAATCTTTGTCCAGCGTCTGCTCGAACAGGATGCAGGCACCATTTTTTTCATTGAAAGTAGCAGCCAATGCCAGTAATATGCCGCCTATAAAGACTGCTGTTGACAGATTCGTGCATGGTACATAAAGCTGATACTACATGTATATTAGTCAGCTTTTTGGTCTCTGTGTCTGATGGTAGGTCCATGGATTTATCGCGCGACTGTGAAACGTGTGGATTTTAGTAGCCCACATCTTGTTTCCTGTTGCAATCTCCTCCGTGGATACTATTGCCTACACAGGCGTGTAATTAACATGCCATTGTACTTGAGCCAGTCTTCATTAGCACCATTTGTGTAAATAATGAAACACCTACGTTTAATTAATTTCTCCTCATAGATTCTGGAAAATAACTTTTCATTATTATCATATTTAATCGCCTTCTCAGCTTATTTTTTTCGACTACAGCGCTGTATTTGCAACACACAAGACTAATGAAACAGATAGAAGGACAAGCGGACAGAGTTAGGGAGACAGAGACAGATGCTCGGAGATAGAGCCACATACGCAGACAACTAGACAGAGAGAGTCAGAGACAGACAGACAGAGAAAGGCAGACTCAAAAGTCAGACAGACAGACTGATGAAAGATTTCACTACATTTACATTGGATGAGTCATTGTTACTTTACGTGGCGCAGGGGATTCATCGGAAAATGACGAGGCGATTGGTTACTGGATCGGAGCAAAGCGAGCGAGAGGAAGTCACGATGGAACATGTATGTACGACCAGTGGAAATGGATAGATGGATACGGAAGAACAATGGGAGTCATCGCTGGACAAACCGCCTTCGTACCAGGAAAACCAGACAAGTAAATGTACATCTCATCTCATTCATATAAAACTCGGTAGTCCATGATGGACTATACAAAGGTCGCACATACAAGTATAATCTATAGTCTATGTATAAGCATGTCTATAGCCTATAGACATGCTTATACATAAACGGATCATAAATTGGTAGGGATTTACACGTGTTAGAGCTATATAAATGTATAATTCTGCCTATGGTAAAGCCTATATACGTAGACACATAATTATTTGCATGTAACTGCTGTGAAATAATATGAGGTAGAGCAACAAAAACAACTCGTTCACCAAGAACAGTTCTAGTTTTTTTGGTATTATACTACCAGAGATAGGCGGCGATCAGATGACCTATCGGAATAGTGATAAGTCTAATGAATAAAGATCAACAGCTGCATAGAGAGAGAGAGAACCACATACACAGACAGATAGACAGAGCAAAGAGATAGGGAAACATAAAGACAGAGGTAGCCTACTGTGGTTGAGAACAATTGCATCACGTGCTATTATAGCAAAGCCTTAATGTGAAACAGATCCTTTGCAACACAGGATGAGGCCAATGCAAAGATTTAAGTACGGTCATCTTATGCTCCTCATATCTTGATGTATCCTTTATGGTTCTTGCTAAGCAGCTCTAAACTGTCTTGAGTCTCTACATTGCCTACAGTATATATATATATATATATATATATATATATATATATATATATATATATATATATATATATATATATATATAAACTGGGTGACAAGTGGACACAAGACAGACTGAAGGAACTCCCTACATAATTCTATGGTTGTATGGCATAGTTACTCTGTATACATAATAGGCTTATATATATAGACATAAGCGACCAAGTAACAATGTACAGTTGCTGTGCTATATGCATCAAGACATTGGTAATCAATCAAATAATGGATATACATACGCAGGCAGACCATAATGGCTGTGCTAGCGCAAAAAACAGAACATTTTACGAGCAATCTGACCGCTTTATAGCTTACTGCAAATGCGCAATTTTACATTGACTTGAGTTTGTGCATTGTGAAATTGGTCTAGTAGTTGCATGATCAGCTGAATCTAGGAGTTCATCTCTTCAGAATGACTCTTACATTGGTATACAAAGAGACACGTTCATCCATGGATTCCAACGAATGCTCCAAATTTGGAGCTAGAAGGATGCAGCCTCATATTTTGACTCAGGCAGCCTCTCATAAGCATGTATCAGTAGCCACTTAGGTATTGTTTGAAATAATTAACTGAAACGTGGGTTTAAGCGAAGACGTGAGCATGATGGGACTTAATTGTAAGACCTACAGTGGCTGTTAGTAATCATAGAACTCGTACACAAATTCACTATTATTTGCTTTTAGTTATGAACGCGGAAATCTTATAACATCTGAAATGGCACTAATGTGCTCCTGAGAAAAATGTGCAAAATCATTTTCTCTGATGTATGCTCAGCTTTAGTCATAAACTGCAGCTGTGTAGTTGCCGTATAAGGGTTTCTAAAATCCATCAAATGCGCTTTCTTGTGCTTTGCCGACCTAAACCCGCTTATGTGACAGCTCATAAGTAGTGCAAGAACGAAAGAGACAAAGAACCTGTTGCCGTCGCTGTAATCTATAATAGCTGTTTCATAACATACGATAACAAAGGCTAAGGATGATTTAGACATTTAGTAACGCAAGCCACACTGTACATAGTATACTTTCACAGCTACAAGGGACATGCCTACGAGAGCTTTAGCCAAACATCTGGTGTATACACACTTAGCCGACATTAGGCCTACTGTAGGTATTGTTGTTAAATGGCTTTCCCATCACTCCTTGCAACCACAGAGTGCTACCGTGCACCAACCTCTCCATCGAAATAAGTGTTGAACCGATGTCGACAATTACTCCAAATACATGGCTGGCTTTGTATCGTAGGATTCTCGTCATGGTATATTATACTGATCCGTCGGGAAATGATGAATGTTTCGTTTTAAGATAAATCCAAGTTTATATAGTCTAGAATTGGTATGCATGCATTGTATATATATGCATGCATATATATGCATGTATGCATGCATGTAGCCCATGCATTTATGCATATGCACGGGCAATTTAACGCCTTTAGAATCACTTCTAGACCTAACTGATGTTTTAGTTTTGAAAACAGAAAATGATGCCGATAACAGGTTGTAAGTAGGCTATACTTACAAAACTATTGTGCATGCTTCTAAACTATTTCAAGTACCTCAGCAATCGCAAGTGTTGGCTGCCAGTGGTGTAGTCTACGTTTACTTGTAGTACTTCCAAAGCCCCTTATAGCTTACTCGGATGTCTCTCTGAAGACCGTTCCATGTACGCTCTTTTGTAATTGTTATTAGCAACTTCTATTGCGCCGGTGTCTAGTGCACAAGGCATCAACCGATGGCACACCAAAACCAGTCGTAATCAGGTCACAACATCCAGAAGATCAGTCCTTAAGACAGAGAGGCAGTCTAACGAGATACATGCACTGTTTGGATGTCATTGATTAATCCTGGCTTTAAAGTTAAAGGTTCTCAATGTGTCCTGTTGCCTGGCTTGAATACGCAGTTCTGAGCATTTTCTAAGGGTCAAGGGCGTAGCCAGAAAACAATTTCGGGAGGGGTTGGGGTTTTCATTTCGGTTTTTTTTCCATTGGATACGGTCGCAGAGTAAGGGGTCAGTTTTGAAAAGTTGTGTTGTTCCTTCAATTATTTATTTGGGGGTTGAACCTGTAGCTCCCCAAATATGCCCATGGTAATGGAACATTTTCAAATTTCAGTTGTTCATTTTCGCCTGCACGGTACAGTGAGCTAAAGACAGGATTTACTTGACATACTCTACGTATTTGCGCCGAAGGGGAATAACATTATACGTTATATAGGCTAAGTATGTTTGGCTATGTATGAATATATTTTTGTTCGTTCAGCAGTTCTATTAAGAAATTCCTTCTATAGTCCCCACAGAGCAACTTGCAGCGAGCATTCAATTTCCCCGATTCTTTGCGTATAAATCCATACAATATTAACACTGTCATTTACAACATAATATAGTCTAATACACGCACGCACACACACGCACACACACGCACACACGTGTATATATATATATATATATATATATATATATGCGTGTGCAAAGGTCAGTAGGCCTGTATATGATGTGTTTACAGCTCTCTTTTATATAAATATACACATAAAATGCGTTTATAAAATTATACGACAAGGGCGAAATATGAATCCAGATGTACATTTTATGTCATTGCATTCCCATGCGTAATTCATATAGGGCTATATAATCATCACAGTTGGAGTTTAGAATATGTTGTTCTACGACAAAGACTCATTTCTATGCATGTCATTTTGATGTCGTTGTTGCAATTTTGTAAACATAAACATACAGATTCACGAAAAACGGTTTAATTCATGCAATCTTCCTATCGCATTAAACATTGTTAGGCGTTCACATGGGCAAATGTAGATTTACAAGACTTGTATCTAAGGGCAACTTTATGTTTATACCGTTATACGTCTATCGATAAGAAATAGATAATCTACATGCAGTTTTCCTATGCAATAGGTCCTAGATGATTTCTGGAAAACACTAATAAAGCATGGGAAAACGGTGCAAGGACCACAAAACACAGCAAATATCAGTTTATGGATCATATAAAATGAGATTAGACCAAAATGTCTACATGTATTGCATCAGGTTCACTAATGGTTAACAGCACTGTATATTTATATATGTGCAAGCCTAGACCTAACTACATGCATGTTATATTAAATAAATAAAAATTTGTTGATCCATCGTTATTCCACGACATGATTTAACCGCTTTTATGTCATTACGCTTCTGTACCATATCTTTCTTTCGCCGAGGAATCATGAACAGCTCACAGTATGCCTGGATTCGAACTCCAAACATAACATACATGTACTTTAACTCCTGTATTGTCCTATATATAATATACGGCAGTTCATTCGTTATTCCGCGATTATATATATTTTGATATTATTATAGGCGTATACTCAGTGCGCTCTATCATAGGCCTAATGTTGTATACTGCCTGACATTACAATACACTGACTGGAAACTGTTTTCAGTTACTACAATCCGGAAGAATGTCTGTACATGTCCTACAAAGATGGTCTCGACGACTCAAGGTGAGAGAACAACGACTCACTCAGCTAAACACCCGTCACAGACAACAATGATGGCACGCATTCAATGACACTCGAGCACAATCACATACATTGACACCAAGAACAATCATACATCACAATAGGACACAACTGGCATTGAATCAGAATCGATGTAAGCTTTCTCTTGTATTGTAGTCGGAGCGGAGCTATTGCAGACAGACCTACAAGGACAGGAATTATTAATATTTATAAATTTATTATCTCGGGTATTGGCGGAAAATGGGAACCTTTCGGTGCTCTCGACGCTTTCAGCAATCATTGAGTGGAGAAATCCAAGCCGTGGTCACTGCAGCTGTCATCTGTTAAGGCATCAGGAGTTTGGGATTTAAAAGCGGTCATAAAACCCAGTAACCCGAATAAAAGCATGTCACAATTAGCACTGATTTGGACTGCCATGGACAATTTAGACTGCCTGCAGTGTATGTGTGTCTGCCTGTGCATGTATGTCTACCTGTGCAATTGTGTCTGCCTGTGCATTTGTGTCTGTCTGTGCATGTGTGTCTGCCTGTGTATGTGTGTCTACATGTGCACGTGTTCAGGCTATGTCTGCGTCTATGTCTATGTCTGTTCTGTCTTCCTTGAGCCGGCTTCTGTAGCTCACATATAAAATCGCGCCACAACATTTCAGCCAATCTGATGCTTTTGATTGCACGGGATTGCTTGTTTGGTGGACGCATAAACCCCTCACATGCAGTCCTTACTAATTCCAGACTATGTCATAAATCTGTCTTTCGTAGGCCTTATCTAGATTCGGAGCCTGTGGTGACACGGATGTATAGGACACATGCATATAATCGTAGACACAATGAGCTCTTATTGTAGTTGCTATGACGACATCATGATCATAACCATGAGCAGCATCAGCAGCAGCAGCAGGGGGCGTCTGTTGCAGCAGCTGCTGTTTGTTGCGCTGCTGCTGCTGCTGCTTTGTATATAGGCCTATGTATATGCAGAAGTAGATGCCGAGACCTAATGATGTTTATTCTTCTGCTAATCCTACATTAACTAACAGCAGCTGTCTTCTGCCCAGACATATACTCTCTGCGGTCTCGTAAAACCACCGATCGCTGCATTTATATAGCACCCGCTAGGATGTCGTCTTCTATACGTTCACCTCAGTTTATTATGCATTTATATGCCCTATACGTCTATCAAAACATTCTAATGTCATATATATATTATATATATATCATATATAAGAGGTTATTTATAACCTACGTATACGTGTATAGGGCATGCATTTCTCATAGGCTATGGGCAATGTCATTACCAGCCTACCAGGCAGGTTAAGCTTACCTCAGGTTTGCACAAAATGCGTCTCGCTGGCAAAGACCCGACCTGCCGACGACGTTCATCCGGTCCAGCGAACCTGTCTAAATTGGGAGGTTTTTAGCCAAGTTTCATAACAGTCCTCGTGGTTAAACCAAAGCCTCCATGACTGCGCTATGATAAGCTAATTGGGTTAAAACTTTACCTGTGTAAAACTTTTGATAACTCATTAATGCCCACCTTTAACAGTTATTATTGTGAATAGTTATTATAATAAAATTATTCATATAACTATAAGGTATAGACCTGGTATGATAGAGACACATGAAATAGATGACTTATACAACCTAAAATATATAGGTATATATAATAATATATAAACTTATTACGAGGGTTCTCTTTGATTAGTCATTTCAAAAGTTGTATAATACTTGAAACTGTCAAAGCGTACAGTTAGGCGAAGGTTCTTCATAGATTCTCTGCAAACTCTTTTTTTTTATCTGGAAGCTAGCTAAAAGCCACACAAGAAAAGCAACCATTTTGAGCTTTGAAGAAATCCAATTGGAAATTTGAACCCGATAAAATCTTCGATCTACGGATGTACTTCATCATCGTTACGAAATACAGCAACATCAGTGATTCCCAATAATTGAAGGATTGCAAAAATACGCTATGACGACCTATACCACAAATACATACATATAGGTCACTGAATTATTACGCAAATATTGCGTTATGATCATCCCCGCACGTATCGGTCCGGATTTTTTCCAATATTTTTCTTTGCAATGGCGTTTGCAATGGCGTATCCACGTCAGCAATATCCCCGAACAAAACGTCTCTGACAATATATCCCAGATAAAAGTCCCATGGACAAAATGTACCCGGGTAATATGTCCCAGGAATATGTCCCAAGGTATAATTAAGGGGACATTTTATACTATTAGGCTACCTCTCGTAAGCATAAAAGAGTGGGCCTACTCAGAAATTCTGAGTCCTCTTCTAAGTCACAATTTTACCCGTATGTAAATTATTTTTGAAATAGCTTCATAAGACAACATCGAAGTAAGCTAATAAAAAACGTCCCCTATATTTTGCAATTTGTATGTGGAACCAATTTTATCGATTACTGAATTATTTATCTATCACAAAATCTACTTCTTCAAAAAATAAGGGTTTTCGGATTTCATACAGTGTAGTTTGTTATTTGTCAAAACTATGGCGGTGCATAGAATGTCAAATTTACTTCCACTGTTGCAGCACAATCCGCCTGAACATAGTAATGGCCGCAATCTTAATTAATTAAAACTCGTTTTGCAGCTGAAAATATGGAAGCATAAATCAGATTTTTTCAGTTCTACTACAAAAATGTAAACCTAAAATCTATTGTGGAACTTTCGTAAGTTTTAGGTTAACCTTAAACCTATTTGTCCCAAGGTTTTAGGTTAACCTAAGGCCTATTTGGAACGGACTCCCCCAGTATTGCGACAAATGTCTGATTCATCCTTCGAACTCACCAAAACCTCACCATTTGCTATCTCTCCACAGGTCTTTTACTCAAAACTGAAAAACACTGCTTTTCACAAATCCTATCCCGATTCCTCCTCTTCCCCTCACATCACTCGCCATTTCAACTATAAACATCATCCGCCTTAGCCGTCTGACTGTCTGCCTGCCTGACTCTTTGGCTCTTGACCCTGTGCCTATCGATTTTGTTTTGATTGAGCGCCTGTGAATAAGCTGGTTCCCGCGACTTCGCTTTTGTGGGCGCTGTAGAAATCTCGAGTTTACGATTAGCCTATGATTACGAACCTAGAAACCTATTTCCTGCTCAAATAGGCGTAACTGCATACTGAGACGTTCGTGTCTGTAGGCCTGTATGATGGGGTCTCTGTATGTTCCCGTCACCGGTCAGAAGTTAGCTGCGAATTTAACACCATTTAGCAACCAGATAGTTACTACTTAGCGACATAGTGGACATCATAAGTGCTAACTCACATGTCCATTGTCCATGTAAAGTTATGTCCATAGAGAGTAGATGGCCACCACCCCTTTAAAATTATGTCAATCACAATCACTTTTTGACCATGTGCTGAAATATTTTTTTGCGACATTTTACAGCGTAACTTTAGTTTGAAACTTTCCAAACAGCGACAGTTAACCTTCATGCTACCAAGGTTGTTTTGCAACATCGGTTACCAAGGGTGGGTGGTTACCACCACCACCCCCGGATTTCAAATATCATATCGTGTAATATAGCAATTGATTCAGCATTCATTTATGACAAAAACAGGATATTTAGTTGTAAAATATATGGATGCACCTCGAAATTACATAATTTTGAACAACGGAACCGGTTCATAATTAACGTATTTTATATTATTCCCCACAACTTGTACTTTTTGGGTAAATAAATATAAGATGATGTGTATTTTGAAACTGAACTATGTATCCAAACATATTTTAAATATATTGAGGCTTCATTTGCAACAATAAAAACTAGTCCAGTCTGTTTTAGTTGCAGGCGAACTCTAAAGGCTTGCAGCTATATTAACATGAAACAAGAATTTATGTTATTGTTCCCGGCAGTCAAATATGTCAGTGGTCCTTGCATTTATGCAAGTTACTCCCGTTGTTTTGTGCGAATGCTGCCTGCGAACCGGCTTCTGGCACACTTCACAGAACTGCTTTACTTTGTTAGCATTCTGCTTTGACCGTTTATAACCCATCCCGTATGCAGATGGCACACTTTCGCACTTTGCTCCCATCAACTGCAGTGGACTGAGGTAGACTTCCATCTGGTCCGTTTAGCATGACCTGCATTGCTCGTTGAACTGTAATGCTCAAACCATTGACGTCGCTCATTCGTTTATAATAATTATGTGTCAAGACCCGAATGTTGCCAAAGTCTGCAAGTAAGATTCGTCGGCGTAGGCTATACCTCCTCGCTGTCTTGGTTGTCGGTACTGACATTTGCAACAGTTTCTACATTATCTTTCATCTCGGACTTAGTTTAACTGGTACTCAGTCTTCATCATTGTCATCTTCACTAATATGATCATTTGTGGGCTTCATCTTCACTATCTGTTTCAGCAAATATAAGTTCTAAAGCTTTAGCTGCTGACCAACGTTTACATAAAAATATTCACGTTGTCACGTCATTGTGCATCAGCCATTTTCACACAGATAATGCTATTATTATTTATTATGATCACTTCCGGTTTTCAAAGACAATTAAGTAAGCAAGCAAATATAGCCCTACATTCCCTCTAAAAATGGCATAGTTTGTTCTCTTCCAAAAAGAATAATGAATACGATATATAGTCGACAAACTTAGGGGTGGGTGGTATGATACCACTGGTATCCACCCACCCTCTGGTACCTCGACTATTTAGGGTAGGCCTATAACTTTTTATGGCGTGGGATACCATTACAATTTTTACCTCAAAATGTGCGCAAATGGATCTCCTACAGCTACTTAAAATGTCAAAATTAAAGTTTGTGACGCAGAAAAACGTAGGAGGGGTGGCAACCACCCACCCGGCCCTTGGTAGTCTGAGAACGGCAGTGTATTCTAGTATAAGGGCCTCAACAATCGCAATGCTGATAGGTGCCTTTACGTTAGATGTATAATTGACGGTTTTAAGCTTAGGAGTGAGAAAGGAAAGGGGAGGAGAGAGGGTTTTGGTTGCCACCATATTGTGTGGCATAATCACGCCCTGGTTTGTACCGTGGAAGGATGACACAACGCTTTGAGTAACTCTGTTGGAATCGTACATTTTACGATTGTTGTTCTGGAATGAAGTTGCAAATTGAACAACAAGACATGAATATTTTGAGAAGACAGACACAAGTCGGCCAACTTCAAGCAAAACACGAGAGACATAAAATGAACGGTTGTTACCATGGCTATAAAAACTGGTCAATGGTCAATGGACAGATGACATCGAAGAGTGGTGTGGGACAGATCTGCAGAAACTGTATCACACAGCTCAGAACAGAGTCGAATGGAGAGCCATTGTGAAGAAGGCATCGGACACCTACAGGCACTGAGCCCATGGTTATTGATGATGATGATGATGATGATGATGATGATGATGATGATGATGATGATGATGATGATGGTGATGATGACGACGATGATGATGATGATGATTAAAACCGCGATATGACGCAGCAGGCCCTACCTAGCAAACGCTGCATGTAGATGGAACATTAATTTAGGTCAAACCTGATTTATGTTCAAGAATAAGATTACATATTTCTTCTAATAAACCAAACAGCACAAGACTAAGTTTTATTGCACAGCAACAAGTAATAAAAGTGCACCTCGATGTTGAAGATTTTCCTCATTGAACATTTTTTCCTAGTAGGTCTACCTACCGGTTTTACTCAGAACTTAGGCCTACTCAGTGCTCAGGCTACTCTACATTTCCAGCACCATGCATTTTTCTTTAATCGGCATCTGATTTGACCGCTCCTCAGCATTTTATCTCCCACGATCCTGAAGGCTCATGATATTATACAGAAATAATATACAGTTACGTCACAGTCTATTTATGAAAGTGATTAAGTTGATTTCGTATCACTGATCCATTTTCAGAGATATACACCACAGGCTTATTTAGTTCGTGGTTAATGCTTCCACTCGTTTTATGCTCCTCTCATAATACACTTTAACAGTCCCACCTGTTCTATAGGCCTATACACATAACTTTACATATAGACAAGTCAGTTAGTACTTATGATTTCCACGATGGCGCTAAGTATTTACTGAGGCCTACTGGTTGCTAAATGGCGTTAAATTTACTGGCAAATTTGACTTATTTCTTGGAGACCAAACCCCCGTTAACACTTTAACAACGAGCTGCATTGGTTTCCCAGTGGCTTTTGGTACACTATCGTCCTTAATGTGTTGAACTGATGGTTTGCACAAAACTGCGTGCAGCTGTTTACTACAGAGATTATTGTATTAACGTTATGTAAATCTGTGTGGTCTGTATGTTTGTTCCGCATAGGTTTCTGAAGTGGGATGACGCACCGTGTGACCTGAACAGCCTTGGAAACATTCGGGCGCTATGTGAAGTCGAGACTCGATGACGACCATGGACCATGAACTGTATATGTAACCAGTCACATCACATGACGTCGCTGACTGCCTGACCCCTTTGACCCCATTGGGTCTTGGTCTGGAACCGATATTTACCCTACCTGCCTATCGATTTTGTTTTGACTGAGCGCATGTGAATAAGCTGATGACTAGAAATTTCGAGATATCGATTACTACAGGTATAATTAATTAGAAGGAAGGCCAACTTGTAATGACAAAAGTCGTCGCTTATCACGAATGTTTCAAGACAAAGCACATGCAACGGCATGCAACCAATCAGCCAGCCAAACAGACGGTCATTCATACATAGCCTACATACATAGACTACATACATAGACTACATACATACATACATACATACATACATACATACATACATACATACATACATACATACATAAAGCTTACATACATGCATGCATGCATACATACATACATACATACATACATACATACATACATACATACATACATACATACATACATACATACATACATACATACATACATACATACATACATACTTACATACATGCATGCATACATACATACATACATACATACATACATACATACATACATACATACATACATACATACATACATACATACATGCATGCATACATACATACATACATACATACATACATACATACATACATACATACATACATACATACATACATACATACATACATACATACATACATACATAGGACTTACATACATAGGACTTACATACATGCATGCATACATACATACATACATACATACATACATACATACATGCATACACACACATACATACATACATACATACATACATACATACATTGACGATTGCTATATGCGACCATGTGCACCTCTTTTTACGATCTACGCATACTGATTAGCTAATTACATCCTGGTTTTTCATGATGTTTTGTCTGCTTTCGCCCGCGATGTAATCATTAAGCGAGAAAATTGAGGTCAGAAATGATCCATCGATGTACAATAAACGGAATAATTCTGCATCAAACATCGTCCATCATGTTTATAGAGCTAGGCTCATGGATTAACTTATCATACATAGGTCTGATATGGCGTGTCATTCATTGAAATATGCCTCTGCGGTGAACTGACCCCATCGAGTAAATCAACGCTGCCGATGCTTAGGCCTAAGGGTGGGGGCTGCTGCGCCCCCTATCGATTAAAATTTGCCCCACGTCGAAGGCCCAGCTGTTGCAAACAACCCTCCCAATTTGTGTTCTGTCCCTGAGTAGTGTCATCATCAGCAACAAACTGATGTCATCATCTTATCTGAGAACTTCTATGGTGACCTTATCCTGATGCACAAGGCATTAGCTTAGAGATGATAGACCTATTGCTTCAAACTGAAATCAAAGTCTACAATTTAAGGATGGGCCAGGGACCAGTCAGTTCTAATTGCGTTGTCCAATAAGGTCGTCAGCAGAGAGCAACATCGATCTATAATATGCAGACGATTGACTCTTTCTGAAATAGGCCTAGGCCTAAACTCCTGTGGCCAGCATTCAGAGGCGCACAGTCAGCGTGGCCTTTCACGGCGTCACATAGTTTTCGAATTCATAATAAGGCCAGCTTCATTATTGGATGTCTCTGTCAACATTAGTCCTCAGAGTAGAGGAGCAGGAAAGGTGTAAGATTTCCGGGCGCCCTAAGCCAAGAGACGGGTTAAGATATCCACGGTCCCTAACCCCAAAGCCAAGCAAAAGTAGGCCTACGTGTCTCTGAATACAAAGTTTGAACCGTACACAAACGATTTTTTTCAGCTGAAATAATAATTGAATAAATAATAATATTGGCTAAATAATAGGCTAATACAAGCATTTACCATTTTCATTTTGTCAATTAAGACCTTGGTGCAATTTTATTTAATTTTCCTGATTAGGCTATTTGTGGCCCTCAAAACGTTGTGGGTCCTAAGCCATATGGCTTGTAGTTGGCTTATGCGCTAATCCGGCCCTGTAGCGGTGTTTTGTACAGGATTTGGTTCCACAGTAAGTTGTAGCGCTGGAATGTTGAATCGTTTAACTTGACGCAGCATCCATTAATAATCTGGTGCCATGAGCCAAGGAAGTCTAGATAGAGAACTGGAACAAAAGGTCAGGCTGGGGTCGAAAGTGACTCATACGCGAGTAGGCCCCTGCATTCATGCAGCAGCAGTCATGTTTGGCTTTCCAATGCATTCAAAGCCTGTATCTGAAAGTATTAGTGTAAGCTTATGTTAGAATGTAGATAATCTTGGATTAGAATGTAGCATGATTTCATTCTTTGGATAAATTGTGGAAGGAGTTTCTTGTGTGATATTACTTTGCGACTCTTGGATTATCTGTGGAAAAACAGACAGCAGTTGGATTAACTGTAGGAGACTTGTACACAACAATTGGATTAGCTGATTACTACTGGACTTTCTATCATTTGAAATGGTATATAAATGTGCAGGGTTTGGCTGTAGAAGTGGGTATCGTGATTGCCCAGGTATTGGAGATAATGGAGAGAAAATAACATTCCATTCTTTCCCAGTCAGTAATGTCGAACTATGCCAGAAATGGCTTCGGGCTAATCCTCGGGAAGGATATACCCCAACAAAACATTCGAAACTATGTTCGCTTCATTTCCAGCCCAGTGATTTTATTGACGAACCACAAGATACAAATGCTTCCAGGAGAAGGATGAAGTCTCAATCATCCGTAAAAGCCTTCAGAAGGTATCTGAAAGAGGAGGCCGTTCCATCTATATTTTCTAATGCTCCAAAGTATCTGTCGAAAACATGTAACATCCCCAGATCAACTTCTAGAGCCACAACATCAAGCCGATTGCAGCTAGAGGAGAAGAGGCTTGACACCCTGGAGCAGTCCTTCAAGGAGAATGACAACATTTCCGGTCTTACAGTGTCACAACTTGATGTGGTGGTGTTTGGGGGTTTTGGTGACAGCACGGGCGAGGGCATTCTGAATGGCTTGGAGGCGATTAATTTGAGTGGTATCTATGTTGAGAAAGAGAGCATTGCAGTAATCTAATTTGGCGTGAACTATTGATGTGGCGATTGTTGATGAGGTTTTGAAGTCAAGCATAGGGCGGATTCTAAGGTCACGGATGTGCATGAAGCAAGAACGGGAAAGATGGGTGATGTGATCGGAAAAGCTAAGATTCTGGTCAAAAGTCACACCTAGGTTGCGGACAGGAGAATTTACTATGAATGTGTGAGTGGATACAGAGTCAAGGCTGAGGGAAATAGAGGGATGCGATTTTCTTGAGTTGCTCACGGAGGCCTATAAGAATGAATTCAGTTTTAGAGGGGTTGAGGCACAACATGTTTGAAGTCATCCAGGAGGAGATTTGTTTTACCACACCAAGGAGATGATCTATGGAGTCGGCAAAGCTGCTGGGAGAGAATGAAATGAATAATTGGGTGTCGTCAGCGTATAGGTGATGGTCAACTGAGGATGCTTTGATGAGTGAGCTGAGTGGAGTAGTGTAAAGGATGAACAATAGGGGTCCAAGAACAGAACCTTGCGGAACACCACAGGTGAGAGGGCATGATTGCGATGAGGTTTCTGGTGTTTTAACAGAGAAAGAGCGGGAAGAGAGATAGGTCTGAATCCAGAGGAGAGCAGTGTCGGTAAAACCGAACCATAGACAGTCTTTGTAGTTGTCGAAAGCTGCTTCATGCGCTGCAGAATGCCAGCGATCACTGTTTGTGAAAATCATGGATCGTGTACTGACATTGGTGGGACATCCACTTGTTGAAAACTACAAAGGCCATGATCTTAAATCACTCCTTGTGACTGTTTAACTGTTTTGCAAAAAATGCAGTAAAGAAGCTTTGCTAACCAAAGTAATCAGCAGCCTGCAAAGCGTAGAAAAATAGCCAAACTTTCTAATGCTTCACACCAGTGAACGTGATAATCATCTATGACAAATTTCTATCCAGGCACATTCATATAGGTAATAGTACATTATTCTTTCTTCTATTGAAAATTGCCACACATTACTTTACATATGCATGCTATATTATCTACATAAGCAATTTGTCATTCTGGTCTAGTGTATTTGTTCATTAAATCAATGTATAGCATCATCCTAAAGCATAGTAATGCTGAGCTGCTGCTGCTGCAGTAGTGGGCCAACTGACGTACAGGCTGTTTTCACGTTTATAGTCCATGCTAATCTAGGGTCCTTGCATGAGCTGAGCTTTCAGTTTACGATTTTACGGTAGACGGGCCTATAATTAGGCTATCATGTAGGCCTACTGAAATATTTTCCTCTGAAATCGAAAGAGATCACACGTGTTTCGCAGAGCAAAATTCTGCACCTGAGTGACATCTAGCGAATGAGGGCTTCATTGCCCGGATTTTCCCAACGAATGTAATGTAAACGTAAGTGTAGCCTAACCTACACGTTTTCTATATGGCTTCGATCCGGCTCATGTTTCAATGAATCGATCGGGTGAGATACCTCATCGCTGTCCGTTTGAATGGGTATCTCGTCATCAAAGATCCCCGTCCTTGGACCGTGCTAGCCCGAGATTTAAATAATTATTTGAAATAATCCACCATGGCATGCGGCACCGGGACGCACAGAGGAAACTATGTGCTCTTCTTTCTTCTATCCTAAATGGCTTTTAATTGCCACAATAATAAATTCTATTCTTATATCAAGTTCTTCGTGAAAATGGTCATTTTAAACATCATATAATGTGGACTATGACGATGTTTACTCCGTGGGGATGTAGCTCAGTGGTAGAGCGCTTGCTTCGCATGTAAGAGGCCACGGGTTCAAATCCCGTCATCTCCAGATACTTTTATTCCTTTGCCAGGAATAGCAATAGCCTTGCTTAACCGAACGTTGAAATCGGTACAAAATGCTGATGATCACGAATTGTGACCTCATCTATAGAGAAATTAGGTTTCTTTAAGGATCTAGGCCGATTGTTGTTTTAGCGGTTTTTGATCGTAAAGTCGATCACAGCTAGATTTGCAATGTCCCTAAATATAAATCTAAGAAAATTCTTAGCGCCAAATAGTAACCGCGCCAAGGTCCCAGCTTATTTGGCCATTTGCACCTGACCTGGCACCGGAACGGACAAAGCAGCCTGCTTATTGCGGACATGATGTGATATAAGCTTACAATGTAAGCTTTAGCGCCGGTGATACGCTGTAACGCTGGTCTCCCTGACGCGGCAATTTATGTGGCGCTGAAAATTTACGAAGATTTACATTTACATTTTACACTTACAAGATCACAAGAGCCATCCTTGTTGCCAACAAGTTGTTGGTCAGTTTTCGGTGCTGCAGGGTAAGAAGGCAGAGGTCAAACCTGAGGTCAAACCTGAGAGACAGCTACGATGGAAATGCAGAGTTGGAGCGAGCGGGAAATTTGACATCTATCTAGGTGAAAAGTCAATCCCATGGTTTCAGATATCGGCCTTAATTGGGGTTGGTTTTAATCCCCTCCTGACGAGTCCGGATTTCATTTTAATTATTGCATTATCGATATTTCTATAGCGCCTAAATAAGGTAAAGTCGCTGAAACCAGTATATAGGCCTACAGAGATACTCAGTCAAAACACAATCGAAGGCAGGTTATACAAGTCAAGACCCAGGGATCAGACATGTAGACAGTCAGACGTGTATACGGTGGCTGATGTTGGAGCAGCGAAGGAGGCAAGGGAACAGGAGGCGGAGGAGGATCGGGATATGCTTGGTGAAAGAGGAGCAGGGACGTAACTAGCGTTGGGCTTGGGGGGGCTTAAGCCCCAAATAAAGCTGAAGCCCCCCCAAATTAATCAAGCCAACAGGCTCCACTATAGGCTTGGGCTACCACACTCGCCATGTTAAAGGCTTAAAACCCCTCCAAGCAAAAAGTCCTAGTTACGCCACTGAAGAGGAGTGTTCAGTTTTGAGTAAAAGACCTGCGTATAGATTGCAAGCCCATAGATGCTACATATTCGCTCTTTAAAGTTGATGATGTAAAGCTACTCTGCTATAGCTTCCATATAGAGCCCATATAGAACCCATATAGGCCTACCCACATGGAACCGAAACAGAGCCCATATGGGTCCCATATAACGCCCGTGGAAATGCTGGCAGGTTGTGAGGTCAACTACCAAGCGACTGATGACAGACGAGTGAGACGAGAAATTTTTCTGTTTGGTTGAACTCTTATGACATCGCACAGGATGCTGCCAATCAGTTTACAGGTAAATAGGTTCACAAACTATCCAGTGCATTGCTTCCAGGGCCGAAGCGAGGCATGTGCCAGCGGTGCCACGGCACAGGGCGCAACTTAAGAGGGGGCGCAAATTTGGAGGCGGAATGATTTAATCACTAATTATTTGCTCTTGAAATATGAAATATACATTATAAATGAAATACATATAATAAAATTAAGTAATATCAATTTAACAAATCTGCCATAGACTGGGCGCAGAAGCCAAATAGAGCGAACTGCATGGTGGAAATTTACGTTGGAAAAGGGCGTTTGCGATACAGGTCTATGATTGGTGGTAAAGCGAGCGAAAGAACGCGGCTTTTTAGGCTCGTAGATAACTCTATAAAACTAGGAGGGGCGCGGCGAAGATGATTTTGCATGTACCGCCCCTGCTTACTGAAAAATGCAATGTTACTGAATGGACGTTAGCTACTTCGAAGTTCGAACCCGATGAAACTGTAATTTTTGGGAAAAGACAGCTAACCTAATCAAACGGACTAATAAATATAATTTTCGCGTAATTGGATGTGGAAACCGCTATCCGGTATATACCGTGAATTTATTTTAATTAAACTATAATCAGAACTAGGGAAATGGCGGATGTTGAGTTGTCAGTGCCAGCTTATGCGGAGCCAGATGATTTAATTTGGAAAGTTATACAGCGGCAAGAAGAACATCGGAAGTGCTAAGGAGTAGCCTATAGTAAGTGCTAAGACAGGGAGTGAATCCCAGACCGATAGTGTTAGTACTGGTGTTGGGACGAAGAGCCCAGTCAGATCGGACACTTTTCTATCGCCACCACGGCTCTAAGCTCAGCCTGGTATCTGAGGAGCTGAACGACATAATGTCTAGTGGCGCAATACAAGTCACGGTATAGGTGGGCCCCTTAGGAGCGCACGCCTGCTTCATAACATCCGTGTTAGTTACACGATTAGACATCCTTGGCCTACGGTGGGGATCGAACCCAGCGGAAGTAGAATCCTTTCCTCATGGAACTTGCCCAAACCTCCCTGTCCTCAAGGTCCCTTCAACAGCGAAATGAATCTGAAGTTACTAAAATGAAATGTTACTAGAAGCACAGAAACTTCGTTTCTATTTTCTTTAAAAGACAAAGCCTTATATTATATTCGAGTCTTCGAGATAACAAATTTGGTAATTATTGGTTAAGTTGATCTTTGAGGGGTGGGGCGCTAGATATGCGCTTGGCACAGGGCGCAATTATAGCTTGCTACGGCCCTGATTGCTTCTACCGATAGGTTGGATAGGCCAAGATTCGTCAGGCGCCTTGGGAATGTTCACCCTCTGTCAAAGTTTTAGGTCTACAAAAATCTTTATACTAAATTCAATTCATTCACACCATATGGTATTGGTTTACGCACAAAATTGCTCTCTGAGAGTAAAATCTTCCAGAGAAATTTGTTAAAGATATGCCAAAAGTTGCCAAAATTGTCTGCGGGTAGTTTACAATTCCCCAAACTGCTCCTTATCGAAAACAGTTTGCGCCTTTCCACACTAAAACATTTCACGTCCTTGGATAGGCCTTGTGAAACTGCATCCTGGATTTCGGTCACGAGAGATCAAAACTATACAAATCCAACGACCCTCCACGGCAGACGATGGCCGTCAACTTACTTGCCTATACTTTAATTTCTACTTTGTAAATGTTGTAAAATGTAAATGATCGCTAGCGTAATCGTATGTTCTCGTTACATTTTAGGCCAACTTGTCATTTGGAGGATAGGCCTACAGTGGTAAACTATACTACCATATAGTATAGGGTACGAAACATGGATTTAATGAATACTATTTCTGTTTACACTAAAAGAATTATGTTGAGGCAAAGATTTAATTTTCCAGAACACATAGCTGCATGCTATGGTCTAGTGTGAGGCAAACATTGTAGCATAGCTAACAAGTCGAGTTGTCATCGAGATAGCACCATAAGTTCATTTTATCACTGTAGATGATGAACAACGTAGGCCTATGAATTACTTACGACAAGCAGACATTTTAGACGATATTACCTTCTGTAAGTTCTGTACTAATTATCATTTAAGACTTTATAACTAAAATTAATTGCCTGTAACCATTTGTCGTGACTTGGGGTGGGGGTTGCCTCCATTAAACTCATCGATAACACAGGACTTTTAAATCTTCACTTGCATCTCTGGAAATCCCTCTCACACAACGCAGTGCTCGCGAATAAGCTGGTGCCCCGCGCTCAGCTTTATATGAGCGATTTCGAAAATTGATTGATTACAAGTACGATTACCGGTACGCGATTAATTATAGATAGCTCTGGCTGAGGGAAATGGATTATAGAAACTGATTTCACCTACACTGTTTACTATTAGGAACAGTAAGCTATATGCAACTTAAATGTTTTCCGGGTCCAGACTCCAGAAGCATATACATGGAATTTGTTTTGCAAATTATCAATCTCTGGGCAAATATCTCTTCATCTCTGCTACACTCTGGGTGCATAAAAGCCAACGGTTAAGCCAGAGGAGCTTAGAGACGGCGTATCGATCAAAGTTTTTATCTGTTGAAGATAAAGCCTAATCATAATGTATGCGAGTGCTTTACGTTTTTAAGTTTGTCGTCATCAGGAATTGCGGGTAGCTGTAAACAACTTTGTAGCACCCTATTGCGTAACTATGTTGCAATATTTGCCTGTGTCTGCTTCTGAGTCAGTGTTTATGTCTGTCTCTCATTCTCTCTCTTCCTCATTATTTTCCTTATTTTAGACAGCTTATCTCATTTCATAGGCTTACGACTAAAAAAAGATCTGGCAATTTCATAACATTTGTTAAGTCTCGAAAATAGTTACTATTGACTGCGAAATCTGAAAAAGAAGCTCATCATATAATGCTCGACTGAAGGCGTTTAACGTACGTCAGCTGCAGTAGAGCATAATGTGGAGGACCAATTGATGGACTGAGTGATGGATAATCATGCATGAATAAAACTGCTAACCAATATATCTGTTAGAGAGAGAGTGAGACAGAAAGAGACAGAGAGACAGAGACAGACAGACAAATATAGACAGAACAGAGAGAGACAGAGAGAGAGAGGCAGACAGAAAGAGAAAGAGAGACAGACAAATATAGACAGAACAGAGAGAGACAGAGAGAGAGAGGCAGACAGAAAGAGAAAGAGAGACAGACAGACAGACAGAGACAAAGACAGATAGAGATGCTTAAACAGATACAGAGAGAGAATCAGAGATAAAATTGCAGACAAGGGAGTTAATTTTGAGACCTTCATTCATTCAGAGTTAGTCACTCAGTCGGTCAGTCAGAGGTCTGGCTGGCAATTGCGATATCAATTATTTCAAAAGAAGCCAGTTTCGGTGTAGATCACTTTCCTCTTCACCATGTAATCGCCAGTTTTTGCAGGCAGTAGCCCTAACAACCTTACATTGATCGGCCTTTTACTGCGGGGGTGGGGGCTGCCAATCTGTCAACAGGTACATGGGAAGGTATGTTCCTAGGAAGGGCCGACCAAAAAAACACAGCAAATGCCAGAGACTTATCTTCGCAAACATAAATAATTGTCCGAAAATGAGTAACTCGAGCAGTGAACTCCTAAACGCAGCTCTCGTCTCTCTCGATGCGAGGAGCTGGTAACGGTGAAAAAACGGGGAAAAGATGATGACCGGGAAATGACGGAAAACAACAGGCGAGGAAAGCGTTGGTGGTTTCCTAGTGCTGATCCAGGTGACGGTTGAGTTGGCGCTGTCGAAGGACTCCACCGGCCATGGCTCGGATGCCGCTCAGCAGTTCCTCTCCGGTGTCCTTGATCATCGATTTCGGCAAGATGAAGCCGTTCTTCCCGCTATCTCGCAGTTCGATCGTGAAGGAGTACTTGATACCTGCCACTCCCTTCGCCCAGTCGTCTGAGCCACCGGATGCCAGATCTACAGGCAATTGCAGATGTAGTCTTATAGCAATACATGAAAAGCAAACTACTCATTGGAACGCTATACGCTAGCCTAAAAGATTTTAAGACAAATAAGAAGAAAAGCCTGGTTCCATATACATATATAGGTAACGTTGAAGTTGGGTCTAGTGAGAAAAGTAACCAGTCGATGGTTGCCAGCATGCCACACTCAAAGCCCAGACAATCGATTCTCATCCATCGTAATAGCTGAAACAATGTTTGGATATGTTACAGAACCGTGTGGCATCGTGGATGAGGCACGCCGACGGACCAATTAGTCTACTTCGATTTGAGTTTTATTTTGTTATGCGATATGACGTAGTCGTAGCTTATGTAACCAAAATGAATGCAATGAAAATGCAGTATGATCTTAGTTAATATAATTTAATTGTATTTTAGTGTAATGTTTTTAGAAATTGCTGTTGACATAAAGAATAAATAGGGCAGAGACAGAGACAGGAAACAAACAAAGACAGAAACACAGAAAGACAGAGACAGAGACCGTATACTTACAGAGAACTCTGGAGGCTGATCCAACTGTGTATTTCTTGCCGTGACTCCTGAAAATCGCTTCAGCCGCCAATTTTCCCAGCGCAACCTGCGACACCAAACATCATTCGGTAAAATAAGACAACATCCTAAACACCGTAGTCTACTCAAAGAACATTTGACCAAGTTCACGCAATAACACAGTCATTTGAAACCACAATCGAAAGGATCTGAAATGCCAAAGCAAGCAAGACATTGGAAATAAATAGCGGAAACCAGTAAACAGTGACAATAATTATGGTCTGTCTTCTTACGAGGTCGTTGTAGTCTGCAGGTAGTCTGGTGCTATAGCCCCATGGGGTCAGCAGGTACTGTCCGTAGGAGTGGAGGCTGATGTAGACGGCCAAGGAGTCGGATATGGACAGGATGTAGTCGGCCATCGCTCTCGTCTCCTTCTCCGAAAACGGTTTCCATCCGCTGTAGTTCTCTGTGCACGGCCTATCACTAGTGCCACGACCTGTGAAACACATACAGTGAAATGTGAATAAGCTGGTTCCCGCGACTTCGCTTTTGTGGGCGCTGTAGAAGTTCCGAGTTTACGATTACGATACAGAGAGTGTGGGACTTCATCCGAAGGTAGAGGGTGGCCCCACCCTGGCCCGGCTAAATGGCCCATGATTGTGCACGTGCTATAAAAAGAGAAGCCAATGGATTTCTGTTAATTCCTTTCTAAGTGCTTATTAGCTTTCTAGTCGTTGTTGATGGCTTTCTAAAGCTACGGTCAAGTACCCTCACAGTTTGTACTGAACTCTAAAAAGGATTTTGTAAAGGACACCGGATAAATTACTTTACTTGCAGTGCTATGAACATTACGAGTGTAAACAACTTCCTGTTCTGTAGTTGGTAGTAATAGTTGCTATTTTCGTGTGTTTTGATTGACATTCTCTGAGACGGTGAGGAAGAGGCAACCGCCTTCATATGCCGAGGCCAAAGAAAATGAAGTCGCTAGCACTTTGCTCCCGTGGCTGCCTCAGGGCTAGCTTAAGAGATTGCTCCTTCCTCTTTCTCCTTTTCACCTCCTCCTCCTCCTCCGCTTCCTCATTCCTCCTCCTCCTTCTTCTCCTCCTCTTCCACCCCTTCCTTTTCCTCTTCACAGCCGCTAATTGGTTTGCCTAATTGTTTGACTTTGACGCCAATGACCTACGTCCTAAAATAAAGGGCTCGCGTGGTTTTTCCATTGTTTGAGTGAAATGGATCAACAGCTCTTGAACTGCTGTTTCTATTTATCTACAGGCGATTAGGAGTAACAGAGCCACACAGACAATCTAAGTTTAATTTTTAGTGCTTAGGGAAGTATTAGAATTCTTAAGCACGGTTTTTCTCATATGCACCTAATGTGTGTCTATTTTGAACAATGGAACCATACATGCACACATGCTCAAACAAACACACACACACGCACAAACACACGTACTTACATACATACATATACATATTCAGACATCTGAGACCAAAAATCGGTCACTGAGAAAACGGAACTATCCGGCACTAAAGGAAACAATCGCGGTTGGCTTATAGATTTATTGGCAACAAAGTTTCACTTTACTATTAGGCCTAATCATTTTTTTATAGGCCTAGATGTGTTTGGGTGCGTGAAATTGGATGATGCAGTCAGTGCCAGTCACTATGTTTTGTGAGAGATTAACTGTTAATTTCAATATCTTTTTCGCCACATATAGGCCGAAAAATACTAAAAAATAAAAGTAACGGATGCTCTTTTAGAAATGCTGACATCTGAGTTTTTGGGTGATACGCTATAGTTACTGTTTCTTGCGCACTTCCCTAATGAAACTCCCAGTACCTAATTAGGAAACTTTGACAAAAATTGACACTCTAGTCACTGGTTCTTCCTCACCTCCCCAATGAAAATCCCAGTTCCGGTTGGGGTCTACCCCTCGACATTTGACCTTTGGATTCGGGTTTTTCGATCTGGTCTTTCGCCATAGACGATCCTTCAACAAAGCCAAACCGACAGTCAGAATATTCAGTCGGTGACAAATTTACTAATGTTTCCATTAAATATGGTATGATAAGCTTCTTTTAAACTTTTGATCACATCAATATAGCAACGTGACAGTGTCGTTATTGTCAGAAGAAGCAAAGCAACTGTCAGTGTCGTAATATCGTCCTTGTCATCGCCGTAGCCTTAGTTGCGAATAGGAAAATTATATGCAAAAGAACGCCTGAGGAAGGGAGAAGGGAGAGACAGATACGGATAGAGAGGATTATGAGAATAGCGAGAGGGAAGGAAGGAGGGTTAGAAGGGAGTGTAATCGACCAACCGTTGTCCAGGTGTAGTCATATCCATCGGGGTTGGATAGTGGTAGAATGTACCAGCGATATTTCTCCACAAGAAATCGACCGACACTGTCCGTGGGATCCAAAAGCTGAAAAGAGTCACAGAAGCACAGTAGCAATAAAGAGACGGCCATAAGGCCGAACCGTAAGCTTTATGCTACATTCTGTTACAAGGATGTTTCAAATGCGATCCAGACTTAGAGCTGTCTGTCTGTTTGTGTTGGTGCGTCTAAAGCTAGAAGGTTTGCAGACTTGGAACTGGAAATTATTAGAGTCCGTTTTAAGCCAAAACCAAGGATTTGGCTAGCCTAATCATGGAAAAAAGAACACACAGAAGAAGAAGAAGGAGAACACGGAAAAGAACACAGAGAAGAAGAAAACGAACTACAAAAACAATAATGGCAAACACAATAAGCACAACAAGAACAAGAAATGAAAAAAAGAAAAACTGTAGCGTTTTTATACCTTGCTGATGACGAAAAGCGCCGACGCCGGTGAGATCCATTCCCTAGCATGAATTCCAGCGTCGATCCAAAACCCGGGTTTAGCTTTGTTATTCATTTCACCAATCTAAAACCAAGGACACCACGTTGAATACATCGCAACCCCCTGTGCAGTAGTTTTGCGAGATTCATGCATATGCACTTGAACTAGTGGTAGGCTATCTGGGATGACTCACTGAGGTTCAGCCGAATGAAAGTTTGAATGATTCATATCTTTCAAAGTAGGGGACTCGAGTTTTGAATTGGCTGATTCTATTTAAAACGTAGGTGCTGGTTTTAACCTCAATTACTTAATAACTATACGTATATCAGCTTAATGTTGACTTTGCAAGAACTATAAAAAATCCCCGCAGTCATCAAAACATTTTAAAGCCGTGGTGCGAAGGAAATTCACGGATATTGTTTACTAATGAAAATGTTGTGGAGCACCTGGAATGAACTACACGAATTGAGGGCACAAATCGGAACGACATTAGTACAGATCTACAGCGAATTGAGGACACAATGCCAACTTTAGAGATACCACAGGAATGGATAGGCGCACTCATAGTGCCACTGTTTAAAAAGGGAAATAAAAGCGAACCGAGTAAGCACACATTAGTTAGTTTAACCAGTGTTGGGTGCAAGGTCATGGAGTTAGTTACTAAGGACAACATAGTGGGTCAGTAAAGTATGTCCTAATAAAAGGCAGTCAACGTGGATTTACCAGAAGTCGTTCAGATGGTCACAGGACTGGCGGATGATCTTTAATTTGGAGAAGTACTGTCAGTGATGTATTATTATGAGGACTCTTCCTCACAGTTATACATAACTGAGTACTTTTCAGAGTTTCCACATGAAGCAGGAGGTAGCCTAAGGTAATAAAAGTTGGTGACGAAAAAATGGTCTTGGTAGTGATTATGCAATACTGAGCTGAGATTTTACAAATCAAGCTTATATATCGTTTTTTGGTACTTTTCAAAAGCGATGATAAATTATCAATTCCGTATAATTTTAATGTGAACTGCCTTTGTTTACCTTTATAAGTTTGAGATCTCTTCCTTCGTAACTTTTCCCGATGATTTCCGTTGCACAGGTAGAATTGCAGGTGCTATTCAGGTAGTCTAAATATGCCATTATCTGTGGAAACAGACAATCATTAATTATCGTTTCGGTCTAAGCGATTATAAACGTTTTTACTATCTGGAGCTGCATTTCATGTAGATTCCTAAACCGAATTATATCCTGTGGGCTGATTTGTTATGCTTTCTCTGGATTTTCGGATGGCTGCTAGCTTTATCTGAAGAAATTTTGGCTAAAAAGTGTTTCAGCTGTGGTCAAATTTGGGCCTGTTATGTCCGTTATGCATGCTGCGCCTCCAAATTATGTTCTGTCATTTATACTTCGTCTCGGTATGTATGCTCCCAATTATGTATGCTCCACCTCCATGTATACTCCACCTGTTCCGCTCTGTAATTGTAATTGAACATTTGTATAGCGCCACTCAGAGATTCAGAGGCGCTCCCGACCCAGGGCTCTAACAAATAAGATAGTCTTCAGGCGTTTCCGAAACAGAGGAAGAGAAAGGTTGAGGAGCTCAAGACGCAATTCATGTGGACGATGGTTCCAACTGGAGTGGCCGACATAAGCAAAGCTTCTGGATTGAGCAGTTGCACCACGCATGCGAGGGCCATCCAGAAGGTCTCTGGTGGCAGAGCGCAGAGCAGAGCGACCAGGGAGTGTAGAAACCGATGTGCATAAGGCCTGAAGGTATGAAGGAGCTACCCCGAGCAGAGAGTTGCGCATAAGTGTACCTCTGTACCTCTCACGTATGATCCACATCTATGTATGCTTCTTATGTAGCCTATGTTCCACCTCTCAATGTATGTCCCACCCCTCATGCATACCAAACGTGTAATGTAGCCTATGCCCCACAGTCCCACACTCCATGTGTTTGGATCAAGAGTCCACCTTGCGAATAACGCAGAAGGCATCATTAGATGGTCGCTTGAAATCATAAGTATTAATCCGTTGATATAGCCAGGTCGAATTAAACTGCATGGGCAAGCAATCTACCGCTTTTGACCAACCACATAGAGCGACAGAGAACCCAATATGGTCGTAGTACAAGGCACAACAGAAGTCACAGCATATGCAAACAATGGCACTAAATGAAAAAGAGGTATACTCGCTAAACTAGACTATAGATTAACACGAATGATATGAGTCGATGTACGACATAGGTTAATATCAACGGGACACTGTTATGGAGTTTGGTATTTCGTGGAGTAGTATGACATCGATATATGATTTTATCGAAGGAAATACAGCATGCTACACTTTGTAGTTGAAGAACACATGAAGAATACGGCGGAAGAGAGTACCTCGTAATAGTTGTGGTAGGTCGACAGGTTGAGGTTGCTCGGAGAAAAATCACTGTTTTCAATATCGATCGACCTTGAACTCCGCTCTTCGTCTACTAGACTGTTAAAAACACAAAATCAATAACATTGATCTCTAATCTGACTTAATCTAATCCAATCTACTGCGGAGTGCAGCTGAACTCTGTAGGAAGAACAGTCGTACGGACTCAGGCCCAGCTACGCAGTTTGTTCTAAACAAAAAATGAACAGATTAAACCGAAACTTGTGGAAGGGCAGCAGTTAAAAACGGCATTATGTGGCGTCAGTGTATACCTGACGGCGAAGCTTAATCGATATCAAAAGCTGACAAGGAGCTTAGGAATAACAATAAGTCTGTCGGGATGTTATAGTATTAAGGGCTTGAGTATGGCATCCACGGACGCAGCAGATGAAAAAAAGGAACTAGTGCGAAAGGATTAGTAAAGGTGTATACGGCAGACATAAAGCAACTATATAGAGTCACAGTTGTTTTATCGGCCACGGTGTATACGGCATTTGTTCCTTCTCTCTTTTGTCTAGTTGGTCGATATGTTAATCAGTCACTTATGCCACAAAGTCACAGATTAGGCGATCAACGAAAACAGAATTAGCAAATAAAACGATCAGTCATTTTATGCAATCGTCTAAACTTATAGACATTTAACAACGGTAGAGTATACTGCTGGAAATCCCCTACAAGCAATTGACTATAGCGTGCTCACATGGCACAGCCTTCAGTCATTACAGCGTCAATGTGAGGCTGGATATTAAGGGCGCAGGCAAGGAAAACAGTTCGACCAAATCTCTCCTAGGCAGTTCACTTGATTGTAAAAAAATCTGGTAACAACCGCTCATTTACTAACAATTGCTCTCATGCAGAGAAGTAGGCCTATTTATTCTGGGATTGAAAGATACTTTGGTGGATGCACAAACATGACAGCGTTAATTCGACGAGAACTATCCTTACACAGGTGATATAAGAAAGCATGTAAGTCTGGAAAAGAAGTTGCTCTGAAACACCGGGATTCAAACGAGGAAGAAGCAGATGTCAAAGTAGAATTCACCTTGCAGTGGCAGCATGCACACCGTTAGGCAATTCCATCCGATTCGCTGAAATGGCCATGAAGTATAGGTCAGAGTCACAACGGCTTCGACTACTAGCAAACAGGGACATTGAACGAGCAACCAGTCGGAGTGGACGAGTGTTTAGGTATTCAGTATCTGCTGTTGCATTCCAATGAATTGCACAAGAAGTGAAATCGTCTCTACTTTCCATGCAGCTCAAGATTATACTTTGGAACAACGCAGATCAAGACAAAATAGAGACAAAGTGACAGACGAAACAGGAGACTTGATAGGCGCAGAAGACAGGATGCAGACTGCAGACCATCATCCCACTGGTTGGTGTTTGTGTCTGCACGTGTCTGTCAATGTATCTAGTTCTCCTTTGTGTATGTTACATATCATTGCAGATATACAAACAGGTAGACTAACAGATAAACACAGATATATGGACTGACAAGCTGACAAACAGACGCAGACACCAACTGCACGGACAGCATGCAATAAAGAGACAGACATCAGACAGATAGAGATACACGGGCAGACATACTAATGGACGGCGTATACATACCAGATGTATGCACAATAGAGAGGCAGACATCATACATGCATACATACATACATACATACATACATACAGACAGACAGACAGACATACAGACAGACAGACAGACAGACAGACAGACAGACAGACATAGACATCCAAATGCAGCACGGTGGACAGACAGAAAACAGAACAAAGAGACGGACACACGGACATACAGAAGAGACAGAGAGACAGGCAGAGAGACAGACAAGCAGGTAAAATACCAGATACGAAGACGGAAACAGAGAAAAAAGACATATGCATAGAAGCGACAGACAAAGATAGAGAGCCAAACAGGTGGAAAGACAGATGGAAAGAGACGTGGAGAGGGACAACAGTGAGTAATAAAGCAGAATAATTGTTAAATTAGAGCAATTTGTTTCTGAGAAGAAATGCGGATCCGATAATAATTGACAGCGGCTGAATTGCAATAATTACTGTAGATGACCAATCCGGTTCCTCTGCTCCTCTTCCTTCAACATGGAATCGGTGGAGTTTTTCCCAAATAGTCAGCAATACAGCATTTCTTACTTTTAGCATTGTCATTGCATACTATGCACAACACATTTAGCGCCACTGAGAGGTTTCTGAAAGATGCTGCATAAACAGGCAGGTGCCAAAGACGCAATCAGCTGAAGGTGTTTCTTCAGTTAAAGGCCTATCAGCTGAAAAAATGTCTACGGGAAGAGAAAGATACATGTAAACAGAGTGCAATTAAATAAAAAAAGTTACAACCCGGATGATACAAAAGGCGAAGAATTTCAGAATGAAAGTTATAGACTTGGGAATTACTTTGGAGTATTATAGTTGTTATGGCTCATTGTCTTAAAAACGAATTGTGAGACAGGTAGAATCGCAGTACGGTTGTTTCAAGTTTCAACACACAGCTACTGTTAAATCCGATAGTTTTGCTAGACTATATCAATGCATTGAAATGCGACGCTATGCGATGTGATATGAGGTGCGGCTGAGAATTTATGTGGCTCTATTAACAAAGAAAACATTATCCTCTTTGGCGTACCTTTGTAGGTCGTCTGTGATGACGTCGAGACCAAATCCGTTCTCAAGCATCAGAGCTGACAGGTAGTTCTTGGACTCTGGTGGAACGAGGATATCGACGTCTTTCTTTACGATACTTGGTCCTTGCCAAACGTCCACCTATACATCAACACATTCGGCACTTAACACGAATCACTGACACGTATCTCTTAGAGCCGTATCTATAATCGGGTGAAAGTTCGTTTTATGCTAGACTTGCCACTTTGGAAGGATCAAATTCATTCATTCATTCGCTGATTTATATAAGCACCTCTTAAAGGGAACTACTCAGAAGTGCTCCCGACTCCAGTACGACAAAAGAACAGTTTTCAAGTGCTTATAGAATGTGTCAGAGAGTAACCTAGGGAGCAGGGACAGCTTAAGTGGAGACCATTCCACACCACCGGGCCCACCACCGAAAAAGCGCAGCTTTGCATGGTATACTGGTGCTGGCATATTGGACTGAGAGCACCCCTTTGCCACCGAGCGCAGGTAGCAGCTACTCCGGGAACCCGACACAGGCCGACAAAGGTCAAGTAGGTAAAACGGAGCAAGGCCTAGCTGGCACCACCATACTAAGAAAGACTATGAAGTAAGTCGCTTTGCCAGTTTCTAAACACGCTATAAAAACGGACAGTGATCATCGAGACTATTAAAACCCTCTTCTGGATCAGGAACCGCTTTATGAATGCCCAGAAGTATCTTGTGAAATCGAAAGAAAATACACAACACATAGCTATTGATTGACCATTCGACCTAAGAGTGAGTTGCAATATAGCCTATACCTACTAAAGTTCGTCTGGCATCAGATGTTGTCGATCAGAAGCTGGTATACTTCATGCGATATGCTATTATATTCTGTGTAAGGATCGTATGACTGACCTGTCATTCAGCCAGAGGCGGCGCAAGGAATTCTTTGTAACCAGGGCATAGCCAGGGCAGTCGTACAAGTAACCATTCAATGCAGGGGCGATTTAAACCCCACATAAATTCTCGGCAGGGTAAAACTTCCGACAGCCTTGTGGCAGGGCAACGACCAGGGCAAAGGTTTTTTCCCAGGGAATTTGCCTTGGCTTGCCCTGCTGTAGCGCCGCCACTTCAGCCCCTTTCTTCCTCAACCACTTGCACTCTTTTTGCTTTGAAACGTCACTAGATGTCTAGACACTGATTTCCAAGTGTTACAACACACCATTGCAAGTCCTATACCTTCTCTTGCCTTCATGATAAATCTATCATCATCTATGTATGTATTTGTATTCATATGTATGTATGTATGTACATATGCATCTACAGTGTATGTATGTATGTATCAAGACCAGTGGCGTAACAACCTAACCGGGGGCCCTTGGACACTCTAAGCTTGGGGGCCCTTTCCCATTAACGAGACTAAAGAGTGAAAATAGTGAGGAGGAAGAGTCCATTAAGTTAGCTCTGAGGCAGCCATGGGTTTGAAGTGTTAGCGACTTCATTTTCTTAGCCTCAGCATATGAGGGTGGGTGACCAGTCCCCTCCCTCGCCGTCTCAACTTCCCACCGACAGTTTACGGTAAGTGTACTCATTAGAGCTGAGCTTGATAGAGGTGTACGGGGAGCAGAAATCTCGAACCAAATTTTTGCCATGGGGTATTTGATCCCAACCTCTCGACTAACCATTACGCCATCGAGCTTTTAAAACTGCAGTTTGGTAAAAAAAAAGAGTGTTAAACGTTATCCTCAATAATCCGTAGTTCAAGTCACATTAATAGTTAAAGACAGAACAAGAATACAACTGAAATGCATTGGCCAATTTGGCCTGTGGCTTATAGACTTGTTATTTACACTAACACTGTCAATAAGAAAATCACATAATTTTTCAATGAAGAATCAAGAGATACATCATGCACAGTACGATAGTCAGTTATGTTTCTAGATTAGCCTACCCTGACGAGTGTATTAAGTAATGAATATAGTTCAAGGGATATTTTAATTCAAGTTAAATTGTCTTGATGTAAAAAATTAAAATATTAAATGTAAGCCCTATTGGTCTGCCGCCTGTAGCCTACATTCTAGGCCTACTGCCGCACTGCCTATGTATACACAAAGTAATGTAATGTAGACTTTAGTCTGTAGTTCTTCAGAGAATTACTTGATGAATTTAGCTATTCCAGGCTTCCAGCTTTACTGTTCACAAAATGTGTCTATCAAGTCATGAATATTCAAGTCATGAATATTCAATTTTTCCACATTCGTTTGCGATCACAAGAAGAGCAAGGCCATAAAACCTGTCCTGTGAGATAGTAGATCCAAGCTACGTCGTTATGATTTTCAATTTGGAGAACGAGCGCTCCGCCCTGGCGAGGGTAACTGGGAGAGCAGCAAAACAGCGCACAGGCAGTATCCAATTCCGGCATATGGACGACGTGGTGTGAGAGCTCGTTATGAGTTTGAGTATGTCCAACACAGTTTTTGCTGTTTCAAGTTCCTGCTGAACTCACGTTAAAAAGTTCGGGGTCTTTCGGACCTCGGGGGCCCTTCGGACCTCGGGGGCCCCTGGACTTTGTCCACCCTCGTTATATGGCTGTTACGCCACTGATCAAGACACTTAATATAGTGCCGTTTGATTGCCTAACAAAGCACTGATGCTGACCTATATAGTATGTATGTATGTGTCTACGACGTTCTACGTGTGGATGTTCATGTATGTACGCACGTACAATCGTACATGTATGTATGTGTGTAGTAAAATGGATGTACGTAGGTATGCATAATGTACATGCTATGCATGCACGATTGCACGTATGCATGTATGTTTATACATATGTGTGTATGCGTATGTATGTGTGCATGATGCATATATATACGCATGATTATGTGTATTAAGAAAGACTACGCATTAGTAAATGATGACGTACCCCACGTCGGTCATATTCGTCAGCGAGTGATGCCAGCATTCTGATCTGCCGTTCATCCTGTGGAGTAATTCGCATCAGAGCGTGGCTACAAGAAAACACAGAACACTTCATGCAGACGATTAAAAGTTTCAAAAGCCGCTAAGACATAGACACCTAAACTTATCTCGCTTATTAGGGGATAGGAATTTCCGCCACATCTACTCCCTCCAAGTCGACTAGAGTAGATGTAAGCTGGTACAATCGAAGAAGAAAACTGCTAATCAAGCAATAATCCAAGTATAGTCCAATATGGAATTAACATTCATGCCGTGACTTGGGGTAATTTATCCCCAGAGCGGGGTTTCCGCGCATAAATTTCAAACGGGAAGAGATATTAAAAATATGCTTTGGCGACTTCCCACGATATGTTTTCCCTATAGAACAGTTATGTTTCCTAAAGTTACTCTTACGTGACGCCGTGTGGTTTACCTTAAAGGGTTGTTCATATAGAAGGATGATATTGGGGTCAAGTTATAATTTTTTGGAGAGAGGAATACGCAAAACATATTTATGACATCCTTTGCGGAACGCATGGCGTGACATCACTCCGTGACGTTTGAATTGACCATTTATAGCTCCATAGCTATAATTAAGTCTTTGAAATGTGATCTAGGTATCTTCTCTAGTGTTTTCTGTTACAAGGAATTATGCCTACCACTCTGAGGTAATTACATTCCATGCTCTATATTATCAATAAACAGGTAAATTGGACTGTATAGCAGTTCAAATGACCTTGGCGTCGTAGAAAGTTTGCTGTACCTCATTTTCTGCGAATTACAACGTGAAATGCTTAATCTTATTTTGTGAAAGTGCTTTAGTCCTTCCACGCATAAAAGCATAATCACAATTCTATCGTTTGCAGTTCCTAAGAAACCACAGGTTAACCATAGCCGGTCAATTGACCTTGAACTACAATGTCATCCGATGATCGTAGAATGTTGCGCATGCCTTTTTCGATTCCGCGACACCGAAAACCATGAAATAGACACCAAGTACACCATTGTAACGCATGCAGAAGGTTTTCCAAAAATGAAGCTTCGTACAAGTCCAAATAAACTGTAATGCTTGCAGTTCCTGCGAAACCAAAGGTTAACCAATAACCATGACAAGCTGAAAGACCTTGAACTACTAGGTCATCCGATGGTAGTGCAAAGTTGTATAGGCCTTAGGCCTACCTTATTTAAATTCCGCTACACTGCATTAAATAGACCCCATTGTAGTCCAGGCGGTACACGGAATTATACTGCACTTTTTGAACACGGATTGCCGCTTTGCACAGTTGTAGTTGGCACCTAAGAGAACATTTTAAGAAGGGGAGGCATTCGAAATTTCCCTTAGAATTCAAGATGGCGGCTTTTTTCAAAATGGCCGACCTAAATTGAGATTTTTCAATATCTCGGCTTCTGGTTCACTTAGAATCATTATCTTGGTGTCTAAACATACACATTTAGGGGTAATGATTCCAATAGGGCCATCGCAGATTAGCCCCGGTCTCATCGGTCGGCCATTTTCCAAAATGGCCGACGAAAATTGAGATTTTCAATATCTCGGCTTCTAGTCAACTTAGAATCGTTATTTTTGTGTCTAAACATACACATTTAGGGGCAATGATTCCACTAGGGCCATCGCAGATTAGCTCCGGTCTCATCGGTCGGCCATTTTCCAAAATGGCCGACGAAAAATTGAGATTTTTCAATATTTCGGCTTCTGGTTCACTTAGAATCGTTATTTCGGTGTCCAAACATACACATTTAGGGGCAATGTTTCGACTATATGGCTATCGCACATTAACCCATGATCTCATGAGTCGACCATTTTCCAAAATGGCCGACGAAAATTGAGATTTTCAATATCTCGGCTTCTAGTCAACTTAGAATCGTTATTTTGGTGTCTAAACATACACATTTAGGGGCAATGATTCCACTAGGGCAATCGCAGATTAGATCCGGTCTCATCGGTCGGCCATTTTCCAAAATGGCCGACGAAAAATTGAGATTTTCAATATCTCGGCTTCTAGTCAACTTAGAATCGTTATTTTGGTGTCTAAACATACACATTTTGGGGCAATGATTCCACTAGGGCCATCGCAGATTAGCTCCGGTCTCATCGGTCGGCCATTTTCCAAAATGGCCGACGAAAAATTGAGATTTTTCAATATTTCGGCTTCTGGTTCACTTAGAATCGTTATTTCGGTGTCCAAACATACACATTTAGGGGCAATGTTTCGACTATATGGCTATCGCACATTAACCCATGATCTCATGAGTCGACCATTTTCCAAAATGGCCGACGAAAATTGAGATTTTCAATATCTCGGCTTCTAGTCAACTTAGAATCGTTATTTTGGTGTCTAAACATACACATTTAGGGGCAATGATTCCACTAGGGCAATCGCAGATTAGATCCGGTCTCATCGGTCGGCCATTTTCCAAAATGGCCGACGAAAAATTGAGATTTTTCAATATCTCGGCTTCTAGTCAACTTAGAATCGTTATTTTGGTGTCTAAACATACACATTTTGGGGCAATGATTCCATTGAAGCCATCACAGATTTGCTCCAGGTCTCATCGGTCCAGTGTGATTCTCGTTAACGATAACGATAACGAAAATGTTCGTTAACGAAAATAAAGTGATTTCGTTAACGATAACTATAACTATAAGTAAAAAAACGTCATTAACTATAACTATAACTATAACGAAAAATAACAATAACGAAAATTCATCTTTATGTTCGTTAATACAAAAAATAAAAATAGGAAGTATAATATGGACGATTCGACATAAATGAGAACGAAAAATGCGATATTTTTAAAATGCAATTTGTCAGCTACTTTGGAAACTCGTGTATTCATGAAGCTGAATACACCCATGCTGAATAAAGGCTTTCAAAGCTCTGAACAAATTGTGAAACAGCGTGTTAATATGCACAATTTTGCTTATAGCCTTAATTATTGTAACTAAGTAGTAACTAAAATTAACTAAAATAAAAAATTCATTAACTATAACTAAAATAAAAAACCATTAACTATAACTATAACTAAAATAAAATCTGTAAGGAGAATCACACTGCATCAGTCGGCCATTTTCCAAAATGGCCTAACGAAATTGAGATTTTTCAATATCTCGGTCTCTAGTTCACGGTCCGCAAAGTGAGTCAAGAAACTGGTCAAACTGTCTCGGAATCAAGAAACGACTATATTATATTTTCAAAAGTCATAACAAAAGGACTTATTAGGATAGCATTTAAAGGGCAGAAAGTCAGATAATTGGCTAAACATGCATCTAAATGAATATTTGAGGAATTTAAGTGATCGAAAACGAAACAGAGAAATAATTAATAAATTTGGCACCGGTACTCCTGCAGTGGAAAATTCGTGCCGGTCCGTGACACTAAAATTTAATTCCTGCCGGTCCGTGACACTGAAAAGTTTGGGAAGCACTGCTGTGGATGGTATCTAAGCGTTTTAATTATAAGAGTCTTCCATGGATTTCTAAAATATATTAGACATAATTTATCTTTATTTCTTTCATAACAAGTAAGAAATTACTTCCTTAGCTAGGATTCGAACATTTCCCCCTACAGTAGGCTAACTGTTGTAACACATGGGACACCAGCACATTTACAAGAGCATCTATTTGACGTACAACCCTCCTTGCACCAACATTTCAATAGTTCTCTGCAAGCCTGCCAAACTGTTGGTTGTGTGGTGTACTGTGGAGTCCACATGCACCTCACCTCGCTTTGTCCATCGATCGGTTCGATCCCCATTGCAATGAGCTGGAGATGGCATGTCAGTCATGATACTGTCTGCCTGGCCTCACATATGCCCACCTTGGTATTGGCTCAAAGAGTGTGTAGGACTAGCGCATCACATGTTGGAGGAAGACTTGGCAATCTCCTAGCGGAATTGATAAACCAGTTGAATTTTATGGAAGTTCATGTGCTTTTGTTTATGATGGTGCAGCCCTCATATTATAATGGCATGAAGCCACGTTGTTCAAAATCATTTGGGAGAATATTGTGTGAGTGATTTTCAGGACAGTTTGTTACGGCATGTGGCTCGCTTAGCTGCTACTCATATTGATTTGGTTTGGGACATTTCTGCTGCCGCTAGCATAAAGAATGGTGTTCGACAGCAGCGAGGATCTGGTACACGCCGACAAGTAGCTCCAGAAACAACACTACCACTCAACTGGCCTGACTTTCTTATAAATGAAAGAAATAAGAAAGAACTTTTCATTCTGCTTGCGAATTACGCTCTCCATAATTTTAGTCAAGTTCATGTTGTCACAAACGTACCCAACACATATCCCTAGATGGCACTTCATGTGAAAAAATGGACTAAGCAGATGGTCGTCTGATCATGCAGCAAGTGCGTGATATGGCGTGCATATGCCGTTAAGAATGTCCTTCTTGTACTAAGTTATTTGGAAAATAGAGATCTTAGTTTCGGTCGGCCATTTTGGAAAATGGCCGACTAATGAGATCATGGGTTAATCTGCGATGGCCCTATAGTCGAAACATTGCCCCTAAATGTGTATGTTTGGACACCAAACTAACGATTCTAAGTGAACTAGAAGCCGAAATATTGAAAAATCTCAATTTTTCGTCGGCCATTTTGGAAAATGGCCGACCGATGAGACCGGATCTAATCTGCGATGGCCCTAGTGGAATCATTGCCCCTAAATGTGTATGTTTAGACACCAAAATAACGATTCTAAGTTGACTAGAAGCCGAGATATTGAAAATCTCAATTTTCGTCGGCCATTTTGGAAAATGGCCGACTCATGAGATCATGGGTTAATCTGCGATAGCCATATAGTCGAAACATTGCCCCTAAATGTGTATGTTTGGACACCGAAATAACGATTCTAAGTGAACCAGAAGCCGAAATATTGAAAAATCTCAATTTTTCGTCGGCCATTTTGGAAAATGGCCGACCGATGAGACCTGGAGCTAATCTGCGATGGCCCTAGTGGAATCATTGCCCCTAAATGTGTATGTTTAGACACAAAAATAACGATTCTAAGTTGACTAGAAGCCGAGATATTGAAAATCTCAATTTTCGTCGGCCATTTTGGAAAATGGCCGACCGATGAGACCGGGGCTAATCTGCGATGGCCCTATTGGAATCATTACCCCTAAATGTGTATGTTTAGACACCAAGATAATGATTCTAAGTGAACCAGAAGCCGAGATATTGAAAAATCTCAATTTAGGTCGGCCATTTTGAAAAAAGCCGCCATCTTGAATTCTAAGGGAAATTTCGAATGCCTCCCCTTCTTAAAATGTTCTTTCTCTTAGGTGCCAACTACAACTGTGAAAAGCGGCAATCCGTGTTCAAAAAGTGCAGTATAATTCCGTGTACCGCCTGGACTATTGTAACACTTGTAGTTTCTGTTAAACCAAAGGTTAACCATAACAGATCAAGTAACCTTGAACTTCAGGGTCATGCGATTATTATAAAATGGTCATACGATTTTTATTATGACTCTGTTGGATTTCCACAACCTCCAAAAGAACCCAGCTTCGACTGATAATTTTCACTTTATCCTTCACGGATCCTGAGATATTAATATTTGACAATGAAGCTCAAGCGACCTTGAAAAGAAGGTCGCCCGATTGTTCTACAATGTTATAAATAACTTTTTATACTTTTATGTCTGAAAAATCCTATCATAGACACACACAAATCACTTTCTATCGCTTCTAGTTCCTGACGTTCTCTGGGAGGTAGGGTAAAATTACACCCATGTTTCGGAATACGTCGTCTGAATACAGGTTGCGGCAAGGAGGTTTGACTGATGAGAATAGGCGGCAAGCCATTATAGAAGTTAACGCCTATGGCTCTAAATGTATACAGGAGGAAGACGAGTAATCAGCCAAACGAAGCCTGAGACCAAGAAGGCGGTGACAGTTTCACTGTCTGCAGGTCATGACTGTCGAAATAAACGTCCTGATGAATTTGCAGAGCGGCTCATCGTAATTTTAATTAGACGAAACATACTTGAGGGGATTTGGTAAAGGACTGGAATGGGGAAATGAAGGTTTGAAAGTTCAACTGAAGTCGGAAGCGAAGAAATTCTACTCGATGTCAAACCCATGAAGGCAGAAAAAGAGAGAGAACTAACTGAGACGCCATCGTTAAAAGACAAAGGATTATGTACAAAAGAGTAATGGCATCGGGACGTGACTGATGACTGCAATCACTTTAAAGGTCACTTGGATGTGTGAGCCATTCGCAGGGCCGTAAATCACGGGGAGGGAAGGGAGGGAATTCCCTCCCCACTTTTAAGCCTGGGGAGGGAACGTGAAGTAATTCCCTCCCCACAATTTTGTCTAAGCCGTGTCATTTTTCTAAGGTGTCAAATATTATGGCGC
>JACEVL010000084.1:665890-715890 GCA_020284085.1 Aporrectodea caliginosa
GTATGTATGTATGTATGTATGTATGTATGTATGTATGTATGTATGTAAATATGTTTCATTAGCCGTACCTCTACGGGTAGGGGTACGAGTAGGGATAATTCTGTATGTATATAATATACGTAGGTATAATATACATACGTATATTATATATGCAATCATGTATGTGTATAACTACATATTTGTGTATGTCTGTATGTATGTTTGTATGCATGTATATATAGATGTGTGTATGTATAGATGTATATATGTATGTAAGTATGTGTGGGGGTTGACTTCTGTGGTGCCAGATGATTAATGCACTTAGACGCAGACCGAGACATCGAGGCTCAAATACCAGCCCGTTGAACATAGACCGACTGACCAGGTTGCCACGTGGACAGAATACACAGACGGACAAAGACGAGTACGGACGACAGAGACACAGAGAGTGATGAACAGACGTAGCTATGTGAGTAAGCGAGTAACCCAACCGACTGAATTGACCTGTACAAATCGAGGCTGATTCTAGTGTAAGGAGTTGTCAAGGAGTTAACGTATAGCAGTACGATGTCGTCGTCTTATTTTTACCTTATTGTGAATAAACTCATCAACTACTGCTAAGCGTCGTCTCAGTGTTTCGGTCATCGGTCTGGGGCCGAGCTGCCATCGGGCACGACTGATGATCCGATCGTAATTGTAATTCACGGCGATAACGGTCGCTTATGCTTAAGATGATCCGACCGGTCTTCATAGGGATAGCATTCGCTATATTACTACTTCACACAAGCGTCAAAGACTTTACATGTGGGTTACGCTACATACTTCCTACTTCGTTCGATTCAACGCTCATCAGCTATAGCCACGCTAGATATGTATGTAAGTAGGCCTTTAATATGCAGGTATATGACAATGTTATTGGGTGTCAGATCAACACAGTTTATCGTCGAACTTTGTTTCTTTTTTTGTTGACCGTTTGATCAGCGACTTCAATTATTTCATAATATACGGAATATCAATCCATAATAGTTTTGTTGATGTCGGTGTTTAGTCCAATATTTGTACAGCGTCTCTTGTGAGTAGGACTAATTCTCGCCCTTAAAATTGTATACTGCAAATATAAACGGAGAATATGTAAATATACAGAGATGCAAAGGTGCCTCATAAGTGGATGTATATATATCCACGTAGTCATGACTCTTAGATCTGATACAATATTTTTCCTAATCCGGTGGATGATGACTGGATTTGGTCGGTGTTTACCACGACCGTCAAATATCGCTCGTGGCATCAATCATCGGCCCACTCCTTCTTTAGAATTCCCCCATCCATCCGACGATACATGCAGACAGGGGCCACTCACCCACTGCCGACCGACCGACCGCAATGCTGTCGACAGCACTGTTCCTAAATCCATCAATATCAACGGAGAATTTCATCTGATACTAAATATAAGACTCGGATGAAGAACGCAAGCCGACTAAGCCAACCCACCAGCCAGACACCAGGACAGACACCCAGCCACGGCTCTCGTCTGGTGGACCCCTCGAACACAGTGGACACGCAGCTCAGAGGACGGGAGTGAGGCGAAGAAAGGCAGAGAAGGCAGGGAAGGAAGGGAAGACGTAGGGGCCTTGGCATAGGGTCCTTTATTAAGGCGAACGACAGTTTCGCGCGTATAATATCCGCCGCACCTAATCTCTTGTGATCAGCGTAATTGCGCTTTGATGAAACTACCGCCTCCGCCTCCGCCGTCGTCTCCCAATTCGCAGTTTTATTGAAAAGCAACAGACGCAGAACAGATTCGACGCCAATCACCTTCTCAGACGGGCGCGCCTTCGACGGTGGCACAGGGAGGGGTGAGAGACTTGTATGGGGGAACCATAATGAGTGGGTGTCGGCGGGTGGGAAAAGAGGACTCTTTGTATAGCATACGTGCATAATGAAATGTAGACCTATACATTGCAATTAGTGGTTATGCTACACAGCGCTGAAACTACTTTGTTGTTCCAGCGTTAATCGTGGAAGTACAAGAGTGTGGTTCTGAATGTAATGACTTTTAATAGTTTGAAACACTGTGTCAGATGACTTATAGACACAGATGTCTGGCTATAGAGGAAGACGTTCGGTTCGGTGCAGCCACAAGTGATAGATTGTTCAGTATGATGAGCTTTGGTAAGAGCGTAACTCGCTGCAACACAGAATACTTTTCCATAATCCAGAATACGAATTATATTTACAAAAGATACATGAGGTACAGAGACATGTCATATTTTACAAAGACAAAGATTGCAACATTTTTGTAGCCTATTACATATACTAAATGCAAATGAGTTTGGAGTATATCAGACCCAAAGAATTTGAATGTCCAGAGAACAACTGAAAGAGTTCGACTGTAGCCTAAAACCGTCGTTACAGTTGCCCATATCTAGTAATAGACATTCACAGTTGATAACTAAAATACCCGGATTGTAATTTACACTTTTTCATGTAGTCAAGGAAATCGTCAACGTGCGTTTTGAAGGCCAAAAGAAAATTGCCCAAACATGATTGTGGCGGTTGAAAGACATTTTTAAAGTGGTACAAATTTGCTGAGTTGAAACGCGGTTATATGCTTGAATTTCATGTTAAACAACAATGTAGCCTAGGCCTGCATAGCAGGAAACTGATTTACCCAAGGCCGTATCTAGGGAGGGGGGCGTTTTGGGTAAACACCACCCGAAATTAAATTATGTAAAAATTAACTAATTCGTTTACCAACCCAAACCCCTTAGTCGGTTGACTCGGTTGCTTTTCGGCTAGCTCAAGGACGAGTAAACACCCCCGAAATAAAATCCTGGCTACGGCCTTGGATTTACCTACAAATGACATTATATATGGCGGTTTACAAAAATTAATAGTTCGGATGAAACGTTTCTACAACATAATAAGGCTATTTCAGACTGCATGCATTATTGGAAGTCCATGGGGATTAGATTGGCTCCAAATGGGCGTTATACGGGTCACACATGCGATATGGGTCCTGTGTAGGCTCCATCCGCGCATGCTGGCAGGTTGTGATAGGTTAAAAGGTAATAAAAAATATGAACAGCTAATTAAGTATGTAATATAATATAGACATGATGTTTCGACGATTTTCAGGAATATATTATATGAAAGTGGCTATATCCAGAATAAGCGGAAATTTGTTTTGAAAATGTCAATCGGATTCAATCTGTAATTCTAGACTTAGCCAAATGAAACATTAATATTCGTATCTGATGAAGTGCATCAGTATCACAACATAAGCGAAAATAAACGTTACATGTAGGCCTATCATATTATAAGATAAATAAACGAAACAGCGGAACTGACTATGGACCACAGAGGAATTGAATATCAAATTGTGCATAATTCAGCAATTCCGTTATTAAATAAAACAGTTTCCAATTTATTTAAAAGCAGGAAACCTGTCAAGAATAATTCCAGGTATGACATTAATTTCATTTCTATCAAGATCTACTAGGCAACGCAAGCGATTGCAAGAGTGACCTGAAGGATGGCTAAATTGAATTGATAAATCGGTATTAATATAAACTTCTGCTAAATCACCCGGTGATACATTAATTTTGTCAACGAAAGAGCAACAAAATCAGGCCATAAGTTGAGTTATCGAAGGTAAGCGTACGTTGACAAAGATTAGAGCAGATGAAGGAAGAACAGTCAGTCCTCTAAGCTAACCGAAAGATACATACAGGGTAGGAGGTGTTAGCACCATCGTTTCCTTAACCTCGGCATATGAGTGCTGGGGCGATCAGTCTGATCTTCCCACTAGTATGCCCTGTTTGATCAACCCATGGCAACACTACGTCTTCGCAAGAGCAACATTTATAAACTTTTCACAATTGCGCAGACTATGAGGTTCATGGTTTTCGTGGTTCAAGTGCTATTGTAAACTCCATCCCTTCAGGGTTTTATTCTTCCATTTAAAAGCATCATTGAATGATATCGCGATATTAACGCTTTGCGCCTTCTAAACAAATACTACTGTAAATTTGAATAATTGCTGTTCATTGACTCGGGAACCTATATTGGTTAGGCGGAGGGTGCGGATTATGTAGCCTCCGTCCCTTGAGATGGTGACTCTGTAAAGTTCTATGACGCACAAGACACTTGTTACTTTAAGTATTATCCTGGTAAACTTGTTGTTTACTGGTAAACGCCTTGTCTTTGGCCGTCGTTCAAAAACTGTTGCTTGTCCCTCCAACTGAAACTCTCTACATCCTCATATTTGAAACTCTCCTATTATAACGAGATTATCATAGTTGCGTTCAGAAATTAAAAATGACCTCTTCCAATCTTATTGTGGTTCTTAGCGTTACTGTACTGTCCTGGAATTCTGGAGGGAGAAGGTAGAGAGGAAGACCACGGAAGAACTGGCCGGGAACCATCAGCGACGACTTGAGATACCTGGAAATGTCGTGGGAGGAGGCGTAGCAGCTGGCGATGAACAGAGACCAGTAGAGGAGATGCCTTGCCCGATGTGCAGACCTGTACGGGAAGGACTAAGTACTAAGTAAGTAAGTAAGTAATGTTACCTGTTGTCCGGTTTTGATGTGCACTTCTAAAAGTTATAATGAAGGCATCATCAAAATAACATTGTTTCGTGTTTTAACGTAATAATGTTGATTGCCCTCTTTTGATGCTTATATATAATTATGGCAGTTGCAGATAGGGGAGGGGAATAAAAAGTCTATACATTCGTATACGTGTGCCATTAAAATGAGGAATAATTAAGCGACGTACCCTCTGTAGTTTCTTGTTTCGTACTCATCGTAGTCGACGGATTTAGGCCAGGAATCCTTATCATTATCATCGTCGTCGTCATCATTATCTGCGTCATCATCGTCCATACGGTGACGGGCGATGGTAGACTGGACGATCAAGAAGACGACCAGCAACTCACGACAACTGCTCGCCATCTTCAGGGACTTTTCTAGAAGGAACAGAATGGCATCAGCACAAGTTCAACTCTCCGTCGCCTCCTCCTTCACTTATCTTCCTCGCATCGTTCTTTTATCACAGTCCATCCGTCAGTCAGTCAATGGCGCAGAGTGGCTACTGGCCTGCCAGTTGACCATCTGACCAGCTGACCGCTGCTTCATTCGTTGCCTATATAATAGTCACGCGTGCCCAAGGCTTACTGTTTTAAATCTGCCATTGTGATTCCCGACAATGTGCGCATAGACCTAAACTGTATGCATACATTGCATAGGTCTGCATGCACACTGCACAGGTCTATATGCATGCATAGGTTTACCCGCAGCTCCCACACCAGCAGCTTCCACTCAGCCATTGGACGCAAGGAGGGATTGCCCAATCAGCTGTCCATCATTTACTTGGAAATGCAAAGCACGCTGCCAAACTTCGACTCCACCCTCTCCCTCTATTCCCTCTCTCTCTTCCCTTCCCTCTCCCCTTCCTTTCCTCTTTGCTCCCTTCCCTTTATAATAATATGCGATATTAGTCGCCAGAACAATATCTGGCATTCGTCTACAGGGGATATATTTATACGTATCACGGGACATTCAATCATCAATATACAATCATTATATCGGTCTACGTAAGCCTATATATTATAATATGAAGTCGAATTTCAATTTGGGTGTTTATATATCTATGTCCGTGTGTGTTTATATGTATATAAGTATATAAGTATGTAGCTAGCGGCGGCGGATAGTTGATCCAAATTGAATCCAGTTGCCTGCTGTTAGTTCGGTGAAAATAGGACGCGATGGATGTCTCCAGTTCTAGTTCTCTAAATCGCTCTCTACATGTACGTCTCTGTGTATCATTCTGTCGGACTTTGTCTTTCAACTCTAGTCTCTGTATCTCTTTCTGTATGCATATCTGTCCGTATAGGCCTATGTCTCTGTCCATCTGACACGTCTGTCTCTGTCTGTGTGTTTGTCTTTCTTGCTTGGTATCTGTTCCTGCTGGTGGCTGCCTGTCTGTCTGTCTGTCTGTCTGTCTGTCTGTGCGTTTGGAGATGAGATGAGATTCTTGGAAGTCGGACTCCGTCGTCGCATCAGAGTCTGACGATCGGTTCAAACTCCAACGGAATTATATAGCGCCATCAGTCATCCGAACACACAACGATCCGATAAATATGACGTTTGTCTTTAAAGAGAGATCTCAGAAATTCTTGAGAACTTTGCAAGAACAAAAACGGACCACAGATCCAATGGAGCCTCATTTGCATTGACGAAATAGACCGTCCACTTAAACATCTGAGAATGTTGATTATTCCTTACCTACAGTTATTCCTAAGACAGACCCTAATCTTCTTCTTGTTGACCTACCCTCTTCTTCTCGTTTTCCTGTCCTCAGATAGGTCCTATATTTCTTTTTGTTGTTTGTCCTCAGACATGTTCCATTTTTCCTCTCGTTTTTCTGTCCTCAGACAAGTCCAGGAATCCAAACACACCATTGTCCTCTGTTCTGTGTTATTTCCTTGGCTTCCACTAGCTTTAAATTTCTCCTTTAATTTACCGTAGAATGCCACTCCTTTTGTCACATTCCATTCTACGGACTTACTGATTTCCACATTGTAAATTACCATACCACATATACCTAGCCTCATCTCAACTTCATTATACCTCCTTTACGTCAGTGCTTAATTGTGTAATGCTGTAAATATAAATGATCATATATTTATGGAAAGACCCACAAGATCCGCATAGCTCTCAGAGTCCTCAGGGCACACGGTCTCCCTCCGACAGCGCTCACGTGCAACTACCATCTCTCGCCTTCTCTAAAATTATATGGGCTACCTTCCTCCTCAACAACAGGATTTAGACCGAATGATGGAAGAAGCAGATGTCAAATGGGAACCGGACCCAACAAGAGGCCTCTTTCCTCCGACCGTTTGTAGGCCTTATGCCCTAGACCTCATGAATATGAACTCCCCAAAAAAGATGACCACAATTTCATCTCGGTTCTATATCGTACCATTCGGGATGTTAAGATTTAACTTTCAATCCTGACTATAGGCATAAACTTATAGTTTTTAATTTCATTTTCATTATCTCATGTAAACAAGTTGCGGTATGTCAACTTTGTATCTTAATAATAAACGAAATCTAAACGGTTGTAGATGAAACAGCGAGTGTTAATTAGAACCATGGTAGGGTGTACTAATGTGAACAAGCTCAGTTATCCAAGTTACTTAAATAAAAAATTATATGCATTATCGCTGGCTAACAATAATTAAGTTTCCGACTGTATACGTTAAAGAAGAATGCGAAACCCTCAGCCTACCAATAGAACTTTCATTCAAACAGTTGGCTGCTGGCAGGACGCGCCAACAGCCAACCAAACGCTCGAGTCAACCGCAACAGTTCAGTCGAAGGCAAAATGTCATTAAAATCCACGTCGATCGTTTTCGTTCATAATTTGTCTCTGCCAAAAGTCCTTCCGTTGGGAAAATTCAGACGTTGCCTATGGCAACGGAATTAGCGTCATAAAGTGTGAACGCGTCATTGCTCGATCAAAATAGAAACAGAGGGTAGACAAAAGACATAGACGTCGTTATAATAGCTGGCTAGCTAATAATTATACAGGCGTCCATGACTAAGGATATCTTAAAATCTTCGGAGCTCCTATACAGGCGTCTATGAGTAGACGACAGACAGCTTATAGTTTACGTCACAATCTAGTATATTCGTTTATTCTGACGCGCTTCCATTGTTTTTTTTTCATATTCTATTTGTGTGCTACCAAGGTACTGTATTATAATTATTATAGGCTATCAATCTTGAATTCACCAAATTAAAGATTGATATAATAATTATTCTTGCAGTAATGTCGAAGTTCAGAATCTTTCAGCTTCACTCCGTCACTAACTTTGCCGCCTGATCGTTGGCAAAGATGCTTAAGTTTTCTCCTATCTGTGGACCGCTGCCGAGGGGAGCATAAAGATACAGACTGTCGAATTGGAGCGGGCCTCGTTGATCGGTTCCCTATCAGCATACGTCAGAGAATTCTGTGTTCCAATCTCGGTCAGGGATTGTTGTGTTCTGCCGCTTGTGGAGATACACACATGCTTTTCTTGTATAGGCCTACACATGAAACCAAACCCAATGTGCTTTCTCCTGTTTTGGACTTTCTTCCTGAGACAATCCTCCGCTGCTCATGTGTACTGTTATATTGGAGCAAACATGTATGTTTAAATGCCTGAAAATGACGCAGTTTAAAGGTCAGTTCTTAAGTTCTCTAACCTATCTATATTTCTCCCAGTACCTCGACTATGGAACGGCTTACTTCCCGAATTCTACAAAATCACCGTTGCTCACCCACTATCATCTCCTTCAGTCCTCTATCTGTCACTCCTCAGGTTTTCCATTCAAATCTGAAGTCCCACGTTTCAAGAAATCTTAAATCACTGATGCATCGAATGCTCCGCTTTCCAATTTCTCTCATCCTAAACGCAACCCACCTTAACAGCTTTTAACAGCGCTGTTTTCTCTCTCTCTGGTCTTCTGGCAACTGGATTTTGTTCTTCACCTGGTATCTCACTTTCGTATTAGACGCAGCGCTCGTGAATAAGGAGCCATGTGCTTCGCTTTGAAATAGTGGTTTAGAAGACTTAGTTCTGTCATTTACCAATACTTAACGTATGCTATTGCTAATATTCTACGCCTGTGATTTTCCTCATATTATAATTAATCACTTTAGCAATTCTGGACAATTTCTTTTATATATATAATTTGGCAAACAGCTACAGGTATCAGTGACTCAACTATAGTTCAAGGTAACCGCGCTTTTAATTAAATGGTAAATTAGAGCGAAGCATTAATTTGAGTTACAGTCAATTACTTTCTAAAGAGACGTTGCATTTCTGGAAGCAAACGCAAGAAGTCAGTGACTCTCGACTCTCCCTGTGTCTTGTGCAAGTCGAGAAAGCGCTTACCCGAAATTTGGCCGATAATCCGTGAACACTATGTAGCTTATTTTGCGCCAAATAAATTCCGGCAGCCGTCTTAAGGGGTAAATATTCAGCTGAGGAGTATTATCAGAGAGGGACAGACAAACAGACGGATAGGAGAGCGGACAAAGTGAGACAAATGGAGACTGCAGGTACAAAGAGGATGTGAGAGTCACGAAAATGAGCAGTATGATAATAGATGCATTTAAGTTCTTGACTGACGTATGTATCTGGATAAATGATTGTTGAGAGTAATTTCAGACGCTCTCCAGGGTCCATGCCTGGTAACTCTTGTCAATTGCTTCTTATGCTGAAACAAACACTGTAATTGTGCGTTATTAAGTCTACAGGTAGTCACGCAAACCAGGTGGCGACCATGGACGCTGTTCTTATTGGCAGAAATGGACCACCAAACGCTACAATTGAAACGCCAGTCAACAGATACATGTATCTGCATTCTGCAGGCATTTTCCGGTCTGAACCTATAAGCTACGTCTTTGGGAACTTCTACATTCAGATGGCAGAGACCAACATCTAATACATGGCAGATACAATGCACTGTGGATGTATTTTATCATGTGCTAACAATAATCGGTGTAATATTATACACCTGGCCTTATGTTTTTGTCACTATTCGTTATAATTTATTAGATATGCGCCCAGTTGAGATGTTCTAGATAAATAGCCTATTTACCTTCGCGAACTTCTCTTCAGAGTATGTGAAGACGTTATCTTGAACATGCCTTTGCCATCCGCGTTAGATCCGCATTACATGGCAATGTGAATATTCACTTATAAATTACGGTTCAGATAAACAAATCTATGGGGTGCCATATGTTGCTTTACAATAATTAGACCTGTTGGTCTGAGCATCGCAGAGTGACCTGGAAAATTCATCTTACTGTGAGTGTTGATATGAACCAGTGACTAAATAGTCAGACACGTTCCTCGGCAAAGCGCACGCTGTGTGTGCATGTACAAAAATAGATTAAATATCAAATTATTCGAAACTGATGTCAAATTACCCGGACTGCATCGAAGACCGAGAGCCGAACATTTGTGGGAAACTGGCGGCTCAGGACAGCAGCAGCAGCCAGGCAGCAGGAGGTCCCGCAGACCGACCGACAATGGTTTTGATCTGCTTATTATAGGGCCGCATCATCGTCGCAAATATCATCATCAGCAGCAGCAGCTGTTGGAATCCAGTACATCCATTTTGGACTGAGATGTAATGATGTGTAATTATGGGTCAACGATTGACATGGGTTTAGGTCATGACCTTTAGGCATATACACATGGATAGTTCTTGAAGTAGACCTGTAAGTTGTAACGTACAACACATAGTACATACGTCTGTATGTCTTCACGTGGACTCATAGATCTTGACTTAGGCCTGGTCTTGGCCAAGATTTGGCGTGAACATGGTTTTGTTTTTCGTGAAAGCTTCATTCCATGCATATCCGTTTGTGTTGGCATCGAACTCAATCTAATCACGTTTTGTCGAGTGATCATTTATATCGTATCGTATCGTATCTAAAGATTTATATAGCGCCTCTCGCAGAATAACTATTCAGAAGCGCTATATATACCCAGTTTGTCGCCTGTTTCCTCGTATACCCTAATTCCAAACGGTTATCGATTCATTATGTAACTGTCATAATTGATTATTGCAACTCCCTACTTATTGGTCTTCCCAAGGTCCGTCTATACCCTATTCAATCTGTTCTCAATACTGCTGCTCGATTGATTGCTCACCTTCCTAAATACTCCCATATATCATCATTCATGGTTAACCAACTGCATTGGCTTCCTCTCTCTGACCGCATTCAGTTTAAAGTCCTTGCTTTGGTCCTCAAATCCAAACTGGGACTTGCTCCAAAATACCTCAGGGATGTCATTCGTCCTCCTCTTTCTGCATCTTCTCATCGGCCTTTACGATCTCTGGACCGATCTGACTTCTTTGTCCCACGAGCTAGGACTACGATTGCTCAAACTCGATCCTTTGCCATCATTGGGCCCTCTTTATGGAATGCCCTTCACTTCACTTTGCGTGAGACTTTCCTTTCTGGATCATTGTCTTCATCTCTCTCTCTCTCCTTAAAACATATTTCTTCTCTCGGGGTTCTCGCACTGGGAGCGCTACTGAATGGCCTCGGCTGTGAGCGGCGCTATATAAATTACTAATTAAATTACTAATTACATTACATTGTCATGTACATGTATATATATATATATAATACATAATATATAAGGGTGGCCTTTATTTTCTCACTTTCGAAAGTCTTTTTCTCGACCCTTCAAATGTTTCATTTCAGTAAACAACCGCTTTGTGTAAAATTTGAAGCAGCTCGATCTGCATTTAGAGGTGGCTCACAGGGACCAAAGTATAGGCTGCGATGTAGGCCTTACTAACGTAAAGGACAACGTCCGCATAGCAGGAACTTTCATAAACTTCACCATGTAAAAAATTATAAATGTATCTTTCCAAAATCGCAAAAGCGTGACTAAATATATTTACATACATCACACATATATAGTTATGTATTAATTGTCATGTATACATCTAGTTGTAGCGGTTCGCCCCTTCTGCTGTTTTCTTCTGCTTCCTTTGTAAGCGAAGACTTTGGACACGAGTCTTTTATGCACTGCTCTTTTGAAGACGGTTCCTTTGAACAGGTGCTCTTTTGCACACGAATCCTTTGCACGCGGGTCTTTTGCTTTCCATTTAAGACTGAAAACTGGATTCCTCAAGCTATTCTATTGCGGTTATGCTCCAACGCCATCCAAGGAACGTCATCATCACCAAGAACCTATACTATACTGTCTCATCGGCTTCACCACTAGATTCTGACCTAGAATTATAAGTGTCAGTATACCTTGGTTCTTCCATATACTCGATTTGATATATCGCCGGTGCATAGGCTGATCTCCCCGATATGACTTTTGTGTGGCGCTGGGAACAGTTACTTGGAGACTTGCATTACTTTACATCCTACATCCTAATAATATTATATAGGGCCTACACCGAACCATCCTTCTGAAGCAACTCGTGTAACTATGCTTCTGTCAGAAATAGATGAAGAAACGCGCCCAGCTTTTCTTAAGTCGCACGTATCTATATTTATCAGATGCATTGACGCCTTTGATAGATTTATATAGCGGCACTATATAACCATCTAGACATAGGGTATACACATTTTTATGCAAGGGAAGTAGGCCTTTGAGTAAATGAAAAAAATCAACGAAACTATAAACGACTCAATCATAGCAATCGCTCCTTTATAATACGACGCCAATGATCTGCTTTATAATGTCTCGCCTAGACTCATTCTTCTTATCCTATGATGCAATTCAAAGTATTGTCAACTCAATCAATCGGCCGTTTATTGATTCAACATCAGACTTACAGGAAATAATCAACAGTCATTTTCAAAGTTAATCTGCTGATGCCGTCAACAGGTCAGACCTAAAGGATAAAATAATCCGCTATGGGGGGGCCCGTGGCGCATTGGATAACATCTGGCACACAGACCGAGAGGTAAGTTCGAGCCCCCGTTGGGCGGATATGTTTATAGGCTGCTATTAGCGCCGTTGGCAAGCTGTCTGTTCTGTTAGTAGTTAAGATTTAAATTGCATAACATTAAATGTACAGCGCAGTGCGTTTGTCAGGCGCTTATTAAAGAAAAATATTATTATTATTATTATTATTATTATTATTATTATTATTATTATTATTATTATTATTATTATTATTATTATTATTATTATTATTATTATTATTATTATTAGACCTTTTCCACGTTACAAATGGCTAGACGATTTTAAATTATGATCACTATGATTATAGAAAATTAAACTCAAATAGCAATGTCAGGGCTAGACCATAGCCAAACAACTAAATAGCAACAAACCATTGCAGTACAAGACTTAAAACAAGCAAAAAAGTCAAAGCAAACCAGATTATAATGTCCACAGCTGTAACATACACAATCTTAAGTACAGGTACAATCAATCGAGTCACATTCATTTAATGTTTAACAGATAATGTTTCAGTTCAGCTTTAAATTGAGCCATGTGCAATAAATTTATTAAATTGGGAGGAAGAGAATCATGTCCATCAGAGATATCGACCTTTGTCACCCAAATTACCCTTTAGATTCAGTTCAGAGTCAACTTTAGGCTACTTGATCTTTCCAGATGGCCTGTTGAGTATTTACGAATAGATATAGCAAAATTTAATTACGCAATTGTTTTGATATTAAACTTGGCTGCATACATAAAAATATAATTAGGCCTATTAACTATTAAGAGCTACTGTTTAAATTGAAAATGCATTATAGGCCTATATAAATATAATATATTCTTAATTTCTTTATATATATATATATATATATATATATATATATATATATATATATATATATAGGCCTATAGCATATATATGCCTATATATTGTCGGCATATAAGTAGACTACACATGAACAGGCCTATATATATACACAGTATGACATAGGCGGCAGATGCTGAGCAGATCAATATGGTGCGTATTTTAATATAGAAAGACTTATTGAGAGTATGTCGTAGGTAATGTCTTTGTATGCGCCGAATACGTCTTCGTGCGTGTACGGAGTTGTTTACTGAAAGCGTATACAGCGCTAGAGCGCTTTGTGCGTACGATGTCTTAGTAGGCCTAATATCGACGTGTTCTAGCCGGCCTACGACTGAATCGGTTTCTACTGTATTCAGCCGGCAACACTGCTGAGGCTGGAGGACTTCAATTGATGTAATGAACAAAACAGTTAAACTATTGTTACTGTTCGCACAGGTAAGAATATCGTATGGCGCGTAAATAGCTAATTTGTTTTAGTGTAGATACAGAGACATGGGCTTTAGCAAGCAACTGTTGTGATCGGTACATGTATAACAAATACGAAAGCTTGATTGAATTTGTACGGCATCGATCCGTTTAGCTACGTAAGTCTCGAAATAGGCCGCGGTCTACGTTTAGGCTTCTACAGCGCAGCAGTTACAGCAAAGACGTTAGTCGGTGCTCTATACATAGTCGGCAGATTTTGCTTGATAGAAAGAGTAGTTGTCCATCGGCAAACTTCCCTTCTGTGAGGTCAGCACAAACGGTATTCCTTCTTCCCTATTGCGTTTATCATTTTATATAGGGCCTATCCACGCTTTTCTCATGCTGTGCGCTTTTGCAGAGGAAAAAGACCAATGTTCGGTTTGGCAATTTATGTAGCTGGAATAGTCTATATCTATGAACTACAATAGCTAGGATAGGCCTACTATGTTTGGGTTACTGCGGCTAGGCTACTGTAGAAAGCTAAACTACTAATATTTGATAATGGTTTTTAATTCAAATGTAGCGGATTTTCTGTAGCTTATTTTCAAGAAGTCAGGACAGATCAGCTCGGCATATTGTACGTACATGTAGCATGACATGGGCAGTTGGACATGAGGTCAATGGAACCAATTACATGTAGACACAAAAGTATCTTGGGTTTCACTGGAAATGCACCAACCTTAAAACAATCCAATTTCGTGATGCAGGCTAAAAACGTGGCTTGCCTGGGTTTTGTTTGTTTCAATGCAGGTCAAATTAGAGGTCATCGTCATCGTCGTTGTTCTGGTCACCCGACCGTTGAGGAGCTTGGCTGCTGCTGCTGCTGCTGCATGGTGATGCAGATGCAGAGGCCAGAGACCTTCTGCCGATCCATCGCTAGGAGATCAGACGGACACCTGTTGACATCACGTGACTCAACGGCTGCTGCTTTTGACCTGGAGTAGTGGTGGACCATCTTTCCAGGAACGACGACGCATACTCCTCTTCCTTCTCACAAAACGGATATTCCCATATCAAATGGATGATTGGTAAAATCCATTGGTCACACTACTATCGGCATCATTATTATGTGTAGGCCGATTAGAGTATAGGCTACTTGTATCACAGGCTTCCTTGGGATTGGTTATGTTCTCGGGTGGTCAGGAAAGGGTTTACTCTGATCTCTGTTCACTTTGTAGCAGAGACCATAGACCTATTTCGCACAAGAAATGCAAGTCTCATGGTGACTGGGATTTCATGTTAACAGCTGAAGACTCCGTAGGAAAATAAGGATATTGTTCATCTGTCCAACTTCGAGTTCAGTGTGTTTCCGTAAAACCATCATACATGTTGACTATTGCCCAATGGTCCCATTTCTTCTGTTTACAAGTAGCTTCGCATCACGTTAGGCGAACAAATGTCTCAGTGAAGACTCTAGTCGTAACGCAGTAGCGGGAATAGAACCTGTGACTGATTGGTGAACGACCTAGTCGCTTACCATTCAATGACAGTAACAATGCGTTTTTCCAGATCCCTGAGACGGGGAAGCAAAAAGCATAACGCTCTTAAATTATCCATGATTCTAAATGTATACACTAAACGACCTCTAACTAGACGAGATGGGGAAGCAAAAAGCATAACGCTATTAGTCAGCTTCAGGGGTGCAATAAACCAAACTTTTTTCAAAATGAAAAGTTGTTTTTTTGTTTTTTTGTTTTTTGGATTTTTGGTTTTTAGATTTTCCTATTTCGGATAATAAAACTCATAAAAATGGCATAATACCGTTCAAATTAATCAGATGCACATAAATGAAATTAACTAGAACAGTAGAACCGTAGAATGTCATAAAACGAAGTTTACAAAGGCCATAGCCTACAACAATTGCCAAGAGAGTTGAAGAGACGACTTTTTGGCATTTATAATTTTGAAATTAATTTTGTAAAAAAAACAAAAACCAAAATTTGCCGTTTTTTGTTTTTTTTTGTTTTTTTTAAACAAAAAAACAAGCCTTTAACAGCCCTGGTCAGCCTCAGACGACCAATCCAGGATTAAAGAGCAGGCCTCGGAATAATCGTTTCGCTAAACCTGCAGTAATGATAATGCAGACAACTCAACTTGGCACATGACATGAGCTTAAAGAGCGATCCTTTATTTCTGCAGGGTGCGCGATAATCTTATAGGCTTTAGCATGATGGCCCGTCAACCCACATGTCGGGCTTTTAAACCCCCTTCAAGACAGATGTCAAGATGTCAAGATGCTTCTTCTCTGGCGAAATTCTCTGTAAAGCCATAACTTTGACAGTACAACGACGGTGGAAATGTTAGACGGTGAGAAAGAGGGGCTAATACCTGACATTATATATTCTACCGAGGCTAAGAAAATGATGTCGCTAGCACTTCGTATCCATGGCTGCTCCTCAGGGCTGACATAAGAGACATCTGTAGTTCATCCTTTATTGATAAGTAAAGTATTTGTATTGTTATCTTCCGTTTGCAAAATACTCCTTTCGTGTTTCAGTGTTAATTGGCAGTAGGAGCTTCTGTGGCACTGAGATATTTAAAAGATTTAGGCTACATTGCATTACGTATACCCGCTTAAAGTTAGTGATAATTTCACGACTATCGTAATGACTGACCACAATTCGTTCATCGAAATCCAAGCATTTCTTCTTTTGCATTCACCACCGAGGATTTTTTCGATCATGCAAATTTCCGAATGAAGATTTAATTATAACTCTAATTGGCTCATCCATCTCCGCTGCCTCTGACGTTTAACACTTTAACGGAAGTTTCTTTACCTCGACTTGTTGTTGAAGGGTCTATGCTTAGACGGGTCTTTGACGAAATGTTCATTGGCCATGTGACGTTGACTTTTAAACGAACATTCGCCCGGTACATACCTACATGTAGATTTATTTCTATGCAATTTTCCGTTTGCATTGATACAATGATAAACCTATCCATTTCGGACTAATAAAGCTAGACCTTCATCTGACCGTTTCTACATAGAAGAAAGATATATGACAGTATAAGATAGTTGCATTAATTACCTTCTAACGTCTTAGTGTCATTACAGCGAATAAACTTAACTGAATTATTCACAACGGGAAAGGTAAGAGATAGGTCGGAAACACTGTGCACACAGATTTAAGACCTGCTAAATAGTCCGTAATTGCATACATGTATGCCCTAGTGCTGTAGGCCTAATAATGACCACATATAAAATTACAATTCTTAATTGTAGTTTGCGAAGGTGACCGTCAACATTAAGCTGTGTAGATCCTTATACAACTATTTGTTGCTGCAACTGTCTTGCGCAGAATTGTCATGGAATCCTTCAGCTTAATTAGCGTCGCTATTCGCTACGAAACTGGAGACGTAGCAAACTAGCAATTCACAGCGATCGCCCAATTTAAGACCATTGGATTATCATTTTTCAATTATAATGCTTAGCAAGATAGAGTTATTCCTCTTTTCACTCTTTAATTTTCATTAAATTTACGTGTCGAAATAAAGGCACAACTGCAATGGACGAGACAGAGTTCCATAATACATTGCTATGTATGTTTTTGACAGTTGGTCTCTTCGACTATACAGCGGATTACTGCAAGATCCATAAGTAGCCTTTGTATAGCATCCCAAGAGCAGATCTTGCATATTAGGCCTATGTCCGTTGAATTGTGCTATAATCGCTCCTTTCACGTATACTCTGGTCGATCGTCTTTGTGGTATAATCAATATTCTAAAGACTTTTATAGCGCAGTTACCAGACTGCATCAATCGATGATCGCTGCAAGTTAAATTGTAATCAAAGTCCATTTGAAAGCGACGCCAAAATCCCATAATGGAAAAACCAGATCTAAGAAGGTAAGCAAGCAGAAGCAGATGAGTTTCCACGGCTTCGACCTTACCAACTAATCGCTTGATGCCTTTGGTAGGCTTATTATGAAAACGGCGCTTTATCAGTTAACGTTTTTTTTATTAGATTAGAGTAGAGTAGACTATAATTATTAGACGTGTATAAGATCTGTTTTAGACTCCGGCATCGTGCGTTAAAACAGACAATAGACGTTTGCTGTATAATTATTTGTATAGGTGGTCGTTTTGGAGTCGTCAGGAGTGGTACTATTCGGCTCTCAGCTTCTTCTGCATCTTCCTCATCGTCACTCTGATGATCTGCCTCTGCTGGAAGTTCTGCAGCACCATCAAAGACCCAGACTACGACGACGATCAGCACATCATCATACCACGTGACCCGGCGCCCAGTCTCATCATCCTTCACGCCCAGACTCCGTCGGAGAGCGAGAGGATTCTCAGACACTACGACAGCATCCGCAGCCAGGCAGCCCACCAGCAGCAGTACCAGTCGACTTCGTCCAGGTGCCAGACCCCGTGCCACTACAACAGTCAGTTTTCGACCCAACCTTACGACCCCGGGGTGTCCCATCCGTTCCCTGGGGCGACCGAAAGTCGACCACCACCCTACGCCCCAAATTACTACAAATAGAAGTGGCAAAGGGGCGGTGAACGATCCAAAGGATAACGATTCCTCCGATCATCAATAGCAATACTGCAGATCTTTAACAATGTTATACAGATCGTCTAACAAAGTTGCGGATCATGCGACTTTGTTAACAGATGATCTAACACTGTAGGCCTAGCAGATCATGTACCAATATTACAAGTCATCTAACACTATTGCAAATCATGCAACAGAGTCGTGATTCACGTATAGCTATAGGGCTGTCAAATCACAACACTGTTGCACTGCAGCGTACAGCTATACCATTACATGATAACATCACCGGATTTCTAAAAATAATTTTATAACAAAGCGGAGTAGCTTTTGTAACCATCGTTGTAACCATCTGTAACCTCACAAGGTTACAGATGGTTACAAAGATGGTTACAGACCTCTGTGCGACCGGTTTGGTATGTTTGCGTGGGTGAAAGAAACGCATTCTTCCCTGGTTCCCATCATCTTCACGCTTTAGTTGCTAGCTACAGTTTCGAGATCTCCATTCATTGTGTTCTAAGTCTCACATGTGACTGTGTCTTCCCACTGTTCGCAACTACCAATCGCACCGGGTATGCAACAATAGTAGGCTACAGATAATAAATATTATCAAAGATGTTAAGGATTAGGTCTTTTCATGAATACAACAATAAGAACTTATTTCCAACTGAAAACAATGGGCTTTCCGTTTCATCAGCTAATTCATCGAAACTAATAGGCTAATAAAGTTCATTTACGGCAATAAAAATTATTTTTCGTCATTGACTTGCCTCGTTGATGAAGTTCAATGAATAAACTTAAACAATCAATTTTTGTAACAATGTGTGATTTTGACTTATCTAGAGTTTTCAGTCCAAATATCCAAACCTTCGTCATAGGCCTCTAAGAGCCTATAGTTCTGCATTCGAGTAGGCATTAAATTTGATCAACATTGTGAAGAAGACTCGATTTCAGGCGTCTCACTCTTATTACTGTGCCGAAGAACGTTTAGCTCCATCGTGTATGTTGTATCCATATGCCTGTATGTTTTCCAATAGTGACCGTCAGCTGTTTTAGTTGTAAAAAATAGAGTCGGGGTCGAAATTTTTACAGATTACCAAAGTAATGTAGGGCCAACGCAGGTAAAAATATAATGTTAGTAATATGTTGCACACGAAACAACTGATGACTCATGAGATATTATCTTAGTTTCAAGACCCCTTCCATCTTTTTAATTACTTAGCTGAGGGGGTTAGGAGGAGAGTTCAGAGGTTGAACCCAAACCCCGAAAAATAAATTATTTATACTGTGCCTATACCGTGACAAGGGACAGCAGCTGCTGCTGGCGGGCAAGTCTTTTCCACGGTATACTGCCTTGCCATGGCAAAAGGAAGCAAGTCCAGTTTAAGGTTAAAATGACATATCGATCGGTATCAATTTGGTTCAAGAAGCAAGTCCAACGCAATCGTCTATATAAATAGTTATTATTGCATGTGGTTCTGGCGGAAAAGCAGAGGCAGAAAGAAGCATGTCCAAGTAGTAGGCCTACTGGAAAATTCCAAGGCAAAAAGAAGCATGTCCAACAATCAACTGTATGCGTAAATTCAGACCGATGGGTGATGCCTGAGTTGTTTTTCGCATTTTTCTCATAAACTAAAATTGGTGACTTGCTTTCTTTTGCCAAAGCAGGGCAGTATAGGCAGAATCTTCTTCTTCTTCTTCTTTAAGTTCTCTGCCCTTCGGCAGGTTCCAACTTCCAATGACGCCACTCTTCTCTGTGCTGTGCTTTTTCCTTTAATTCGCTGTATCCGTCGGCCATCCATCCCAGCATCATCCCCTCCCTCTTTTCCCTACCATTCTCCCTTCTATGATTTCTTTCAGGAGGGAGTCTCCTCTTAATACGTGCCCCACCCAGTTCTTCTGTCTTTCTCTTATTGTTGTTATTAGCGATCGTTTTTCATCAACCATTTGTAGTACCTCGTCGTTCGTTATATGCTCAATCCAGCTCACCTTCTCCATCCTTCTCCAGATCCACATCTCAAAAGCTTCTAATTTCTTAATCTCATCTTTCCTGATGGTCCAGGTCTCTGACCCATATAGTGCCACACTCCATACCAGTGTTTTGACCAGTCTTTTCTTTAGGCTTTTATTTAGCCCTCCTCTCAGCAATTCTCCTCTTTTCATGAAAGCATCTTTTCCCAGTGCTATTCTTCGTTTCACGTCGCTTTGACACCTTGCATCTGTTGTTATCATGCTTCCCAAGTAACAAAAGCTCTTGACCTGTTCCACCTCCTCACCGTTGATTTTTATTTTCTCTGTTACCTCCCCTCCTCTCGGCTTATCCTCATACTCTTTGTCTTTCCAATGTTTATTTTCATGTTGTATGTCTTCGAGGTCAGATTTAATTTGTCCATCATCTTCTGTAGACCTGCCTGTAGGGGTGTCCAGAAAAATGACAAATCGCAGAAAACACCCATATTGAAGTTTTTCCCGTTATTCTATTCATCTATTGTCTATAAATATTTTTTACAGAATTTTAAAAAGTTATCCTGAGGTCCCTCAAAGCCCCTGAACATACCCTACTTAAGTCCCCAGAACTGAAGACGCCCATGCTCGGATCTTGGAACTTGGGTCCATTGTCGATTTACTCTTTTTATCACAAAAAATTAACGAAGAGTCCAATTTGGATGAACCTTTTACTGTTTATTTGTCTCGATGAGAGCTACATTCAGATGAAATATAGATACTAAATTCGTGGTCATTTAAGGTCATTTCAAGGTCATAAGAAACGAAATCGAACAAAAATTGAAGAAAAATAATCAGATCTCAGCCAATAATTGATAAAATTGGTTAATTCTTTTTGTATTTCTCGTCTGGATAAGGGCTACCTGTGATAAGAAACAAGGGTACCAAATACAAGACGATCAAAAGTTATTTTAATTACAAAAAGGTCAATTTTAGAGTAAAAATCATTGTCTGAAATTGACCTTTTGTCCTTTAAATAACTTTTGATCGTCTTATATTTGGTATCCTTGTTTCTTATCACAGGTAGCCCTTTTCAAGACGAGAAATGCAAGAAAGAATTAACGAATTTCAACAATTATTGGCTGAGATCTGATCATTTTTCTTTGATTTTTGCTAGATTTCGGTTATTTTGACCTTGAAATGACCTTGAATGACCTTGAATTTAGTATGTATATTTTACCTGGATGTAGCTCTCATTGAGATAAACATAACAACTTAAAGTTCTTCGAGATCAGACTCTTCGTTAATTTTTGTGATAAAAAGAGTAAATCGACAATGGACCCAAGTTCCAAGATCCGAGCATGGGCGTCTTCAGTTCTGGGGACTTAAGTAGGGTATGTTCAGGGGCTTTGAGGGACCTCAGGATAACTTTTTAAAATTCTGTAAAAATATTTATAGACAATAGATGAATAGAATAACGGGAAAAACTTCAATATGGGTGTTTTCTGCGATTTGTCATTTTTCTGGACACCCCTAACCTGCCTGTGTCGTCGCCAACATTGCTTGATCGTCAGAATAGGCTAGTCTAGTTAAGACAGTCAGAGAACACGCGTAGTCTTGAGAGCTAGCATAAAGTGAAGCTACAGAAATTGTCTAAATGTAGAACTAGGCTACTTGTCTAGACGATATTAGCCTGGTTAGGTTGTGAAAGCCTTTATGTTATTCGTTTATCGAGAAAAACAATCTGACAAAAACGCAGAAATGCTAACATGAGTGGTAATGGATAATTAAAGTTCGATAGAAGATTTTAGAATAAACTAGTAAATATTTTTATATAATGACCTGGGAATAAATTGAGAGTGGTCCTTGGGTGGGAGAGTATGGTTGTGTGATCTAGGTCTTAATGGGGGACTCTGTAAAAATGGCTGCTATAGGTGGCGCCAGGATGGGATGTTGTTTGGCTACTCTAGGTAACAATGTGTGCTCTGTTGTGCGGTAGGTTTATTTCATAGACAATTAGACATCTTACATTTAATATTATGATGTCTATGGTTTATTTACGCTAAAGTGACTTTACGGAAGTACTGCTTAGACCCTCGTTGCTTAGACCACATCACATACTGGCGACGCCTATCGCCGCTTAAAGGAACTGCTCACAGAGTCCCCCATTGGTGAGAGGAGAGGGGTCGGAGTGGAGGCAGGAGTTGGTGAAGTACATGCTTAGGGTTGTGTAATATGGAGAAAAGGAGTTTCGCATCGGTTATGTTGGCAAGTTCCGAGACTGTTGTAAAGGATTGCTCTAGGTAACCTAGGCGTTTGGCTCTTTTTAGGAGTTTTTCCAGGCGTTCTTTATCGGAAGCCATGGTATTTCTATGGGCAACCGGTGCAGCGATTTATTCAGATCCATGTTAAAAGTAAGTAAGTAAGAATGTTCTTTATAAAACGCAAGCAAACGCTCAGCGCTTTACATCCAAAGTCAGAAATAATTTATGTATAAAGAAAACGATAATTAGAAGAAAATTAAGTCAACCGGAAAACAGATGTCTAACTGTAGCCTACAAAATCCTAGCCAAGAAACCGCGCCTGGTAAGGGAATATCAAACCTAGGGAGAACACGGTTATGTCAGCGTGGGCGCAGGTCATGACCAGTACAATTGACAGGGGGGAGAAGGTCGTGGAGGGTGTGGCTAGTATTTGTTAAGATGTTTCTAAAGAGGTCTATGTCAGCTTTTTGCAAAGCTCCTCAAAGGTGGGGAAAGATTTGGGTAGGAAACCAAGGCGTACCAGCTTGCGGACCAGCGCGCTCAAAGAGTCAAGAGATATTAAATCGAACTTGGAACACGTCCTCTATAATCGAACATCCTTCATTTGCTATCCGAAATTTTCTACTCGATAAAATTAATAACGTAGCCCGCACGCTCGTCATTGTTCCACACGATGTAAGAAAAATAATGCGAATACACTCTGAGCGTACTCCGCTGCAACTTAGAACGCGAACCTTCAGCCAATGGCGCATGCGCAGTCGGTTGTTCGGCGTAGGGCCTGTAGAGGTTGATGTTTTCATCTTTTTTCATTTTCTACGATATAAGTTACATAATTCTGGTTATTTTTCTGAATAAGTCGCATCATCATTATGGACGCCTGTAACCACGAACTTGCCTACAAAGTGTTCGCTGCGGCCAGAGAAGGACGCGCAATAACGATTTTTGCGCTTCTGTGTAATCGACCGAAACCGGAAGTGGATGAGATCTTGGCAACAGTGACCCACGAAGACGAACAGAAGACGACCCCCTTCCTCATCGCCGCCCGCAACGGTCACTGCTCCGTCGTCCGTCTACTCCTCACTCAGTACGGGGTCGACATTGAACAGACGGGGACCGTCAAGTTCGATGGATTCGTGATAGATGGTGCTACTGCGTTGTGGTGTGCGGCTGGTGCTGGCCATTTTGATCTCGTGAAAGCTTTGATCGACTGTAAGTCCGATGTGAACCATGCCACCCACTCCAATTCGACCCCTCTGCGAGCAGCTTGCTTTGATGGACGACTGGATATTGTCAAATATCTGGTTGAGCACAATGCAGACGTGCATATACCGAACAAGTATAGAAATACCTGCCTGATGATAGCGTCGTACAAAGGACATGCCACTGTTGTGTCTTACTTGCTTCAACATGGTGCAGAGCCAAATGTAACCGCCAGCTGTGGTGCAACAGCACTTCACTTTGCTGCTGAACGTGGCCACCTCAGCATCGCACGGGAACTCGTAAACTTTGGTGCCAAAATGTATATGAATGACCAAAGAATGACACCACTTTATATTGCAGCAGAATCTGGCCGTGCGGCTATAGTTGAATATTTTATTTCACAACCCAACTGTAGTAAATTAGAAAAGGTGGAAGCTCTGGAACTTCTCGGTGCATCGTTTGCAAATGACAAAGACAATTACGATATTAACAAGTGTTATCATTATCTATGGTATGCTATGCAGGAGCGATATAGTGATAACGAAAACCTTCTGCTTAAGAAAGTACTACCACCAATTGAAGCCTATGAAAATCGGGTTGAATGTGAGACAGTGGCTCAGCTGGAAGCGCTGAAACATGATGCTAATGCTCTTCATGTGGAGGCGCTTATCATCCGGGAAAGGATTCTTGGTCAGGACAATGCTGAGATCCCACATCCGATTGTTTTTCGTGGGGCCGTCTTTGCTGACATGGGTCGTTTTGATCGTTGTATTGCTTTGTGGATGCGAGTCCTGAAGTTGAGGCAGAGCAACGAACGGATGGTTGCGAAGGATTTGCTGCGGTTCTCCCAGGTCTTCTCACAGATGGTTTATACTGGAGCTCATCTGGGGTTCAGTCTAGTGGAGGAGGTGTTTCAGCATGCGCTTGTTGAATTCGATCAAGACCGGAAAAGACTTGCCCGTGAGGATGCAACGAAGGAGGAGCTGGAGATTGCCGAAGAAATGCTGGAGATGAATATCCACACAGCTCTTTATTTACTCTGCATCTTTGTGAAGATCAAAAGCACTGCTGACGAAGAATATCGACTTGGCAAGATGGCCTACTGCTTCAATCGGAAGAGTCTCATACTGAAGTCTCGAAGCAACTACACGCCGCTTCATATGGCTTGCGATCAAATCACCCACGTAGATGACTTTCATGTCAGCGACATCATAAGTTTCCCAGATGATAAACTGGTTAGTCTGTTGATACACTGTGGAGCAAACATCAGCGCCACGGACTTGGATGGAAATACTGCGCTGCATGTCATTGTCAAGTACAATCATCCAATCAGCGACTTTATGTCTCTGCATAACATTATAGTGGAGCTGATAGATGCAGGCGTTCATCTCGATCGAAGTAACATTTTTGGTGAAACTGCAAAGGACGTCTCGACAACTGGAGTGGCTGATATACTGCTTCGAACAAAAGGTTCACATTCATTGAAATGTGAAGCAGCAACTGTGATTAAGAGGTATCAGATTCCGTACAAGGGCTTAATTCCAGTGTCACTGGAAGAATTCATTGAGATGCATTAATGGTCATGATGTTACGTTTGTATGCAATGCTAGAAGAATTTCATAAGTGCAGATTTCTCAGAGTGGCTCGGTATGCATCTGTGTTGACTGTTGGAACACTAGTCTATGTCATAATAACCATAAACAGTACAACGAAACCCTGCAACATCATACACCATTTATTAGAGATTCAGTTATAGTGCAGTTGAAGTTTGGCTTCCAGGTTCGATCAGTGTATGTATGCTTAGATTGTTGTTGACCTAATTGCAAATGAGAAACTGTTAAACTGTAGTCCTGTAAATGGCTCACAAGTTTCATGCTATGACAAATGTTTTTCCTTTGACGTGGTTATGATCATATTGTTTCTCATTTGATTTTGAGTCAGATGTCCTAGGTTAACGATGGCGTTGTTTTCATGAAGTTTCTGAACATTCTGTTGACAGTCTACTTGAAAAGTGACTTTTTGGATGTACTTTAAGGTGGTCAGGTTTTATTTGTAGACTGGTGATGGAAGGTACTTGGGTAGGAGCACACAGCTTTTGTATTAAATTAGTGGTTAATATACTTGTCTGCAATGCCAAAGCTTGGCAGTCAAATCATTTTTGTACCATGAGGGTAGACATGAGTGATGGGAAAGGTTGTAAGGGATGCATCACACCACCAGGATTTGGCCATTACTGTTTTTGCTACAAATAAGAAATACGTGAACGGTAGGAATCATTGGTTTGTATTACTGTTCAGAGTATCATTTCAGTAGTTGTTTTAAGTTGTTGATAAGTAGTTTTAACCACACCATTAATTAAATAAACAAGATTGACACTTTGACAATGAGCTGCATTGTTTTGCCAGTCGCTTTTAGTACACTGTCATCTTTAAAGTGTTAATCACATGGCCAGTGTCCAGTTTTTTAAAAATATTCGTGGTTTTCAGTTGACTTGCTTAATTTAAGGCGGATATAATTTTAATACGATACACTCTTTGAAAGCCACCGCTTTGTAATGTTTTGTTGTAAAACTGCAAGTTCTGTTTGTAGCAGTTACAGTTATTGTTCATAGGTTACATGCAGAGTTATGATCATGTTAACTTAATGCTCCTGAATAAACTTTGAGTATGGCTGGAAGTAAATATTTTCCTATATTTAGGAATTGTTATATAAGGGCAAGAATTGTTCATCCGCTTCCAGTTATGCAGAGATCACGAAGCTAAACCAAATGGCATTTGTTCTTACTGTTTTGTCCTGAGTTCTTGTTTAGTAGAACATATCTGTTTTGTGCAGAAATAAAGTTTTGACTGTTTGCTCATACTAGGCACTGGTGTAGTTGGAATTTTTGTGCTATGTATGTATGAACACTTGTTATAGCGCCCCTTCAAGATTTCTACTCAGAGGTGCTCCCGACTACAGCGCGGACACTGAATCGGAGTTTCACGCCGAAGCGCATGAGCAATTGCGAGTGAAGGACTTGCCCAGGGTCCCTACGTGGCGGCTTGAGGTGGATTCGAACCCGCAACCCTCAGGCTGCAAGGCACCGATCATACCCCTACACCACCGCGCCCCATGCTGGGTGCTCTAACCTAAAGGTGTGGGCTTTGATACAAATGAGAAAATTGTCTAACTGTATGCTGCTAAAGCTGTGCTTATCATTGGACAGTAAGACCTATAGATGAAGCCCAGTTATTTAGCCAACTTGAGAATTTGTATGCCCAGTAAATGTATGCAGTGGTTTTAAAATTTAAATTTTTTGTGCTCAAGGACAAAATCAAGGTCGTTGGTTCAGAATTTACTTTGTTCTGTCTTCTTGGCAATGTGCACTTTTATGCCAGTATTATCATTTTTAAGTATTTTTGACTTGTTTCTGTTAAATTATGAAATAAAGCTTCAGTGACAAGCAACATAATGTTTATCTAATTTAAAAAAAAACAATTATTAGAAATTATAAGTAGCTAGCTGCTGTCTGCGGTGTCAAGTCTTTGACATGTCATCAGTGGCATGATGAGTGCATGTACCATGGTGTCAATGGCCCTGCAGATTTAAGCACGAGCGCTTTATTATGAATTATTTACATGTGGAGTTCATACACCTAGAATAGTAAATTTCTTAATTTTCCTACCCCGTCGTACCATAAAAGTAGTCTTATGACAACTCCTCACTTTCCTTGGAATTCTTCTGTGGCACAGATCATTGTCGCATTCTGCACTAGGTGCTGCATTAGATTAAATCAATTGAAGTTTTTCAGCTCCAAGTGTATATGCACTTTGAATGAGATTTTGTGAGTAAGAAATTTATGTAATATCAATTTCGTTGTTGATGCTTTTATGATATTTTGTTCATGCATGTAATACTAGGTCATTGCATTGCACAAATTATTTTAATATTAGTTTTTTTGTTTTTGAAAAGGTTTGACTTTGAGTTTTTGTGGGCACTGCAGTTTTACAATTGGATTGTATGGTCAAAGATAGCCACTGTAGTTACCTTTCACCTCTGTTTCTGGGATAGAAATTCCACTGCATCATATGAAATTGTTTAGTAATGAACTGCTGTTCAGAGTTGTAGATTAATGTCAGTAACTTTATGTTTGTGCTTCAGGCAAAATGCAGTCAACGCTTTGACCACTTATCAGAAGCCTGTTATTGGTGGAGACATGTTCTAATTGATGAATTATCTTCCTTAAGTAAATTTACGTTACCTTGTTTTTACCTTACCTTCACTTACCAATTAACATTACATTTAGCTAAGTTTAGCTTGGCTTGCTTTAATTCTAACTAATTTGTGAACTGCGATGTGGAATGTTTTTACTGCACCTGGTTGGAAAGTTAATTTATATGCACCGTGTTGCCACCTAAAAAGTTCAGTTTATTATTAATATATGGGTTGAGTTATGGTGTTTGAATTTGTTGTTTAGATGTGAGCATCTGCATTTGTGTTTACTACCTGTAATGCTGTAATGTCTACAGGTATATTTATATAAAGCAGCTCAGGTATACACTGCAAGTGTTTTGTTCATGGTCTTTTTGTGTTACAGGTATGGTTGAGGTATACAGTGTAAGTAGCATTACATCCTACCAGTTTGCGCTTTCAGGATATGTGAGGAATGAGGCTTCCTAAGTTTTAGTTGCATGAGGCAGCTTTTCTGTTACTGTGTTGATTGAAAGTAGTCTGCTAACTAGAACCAGAAGAGTATAATGATTAAACTTATGCATGGTTCAAAAACACGAGAACCAGTAAATCATCATATTGCAACAGATTTGATGCACAACTTGGTTATTCATAATACATCTGACTCTTTTTTAAGCCGCTTCCATCATTCTGTGTGTTTATACTGCAGGAACTTGACATTTGATCTGAGGTTTTCTGCCTCCCTCCAACTTTTGCCTAGGATGTAGGCTACATTAAACCGGTCTCAGTTGTTGCTACCCAGGAAGACTTTCGCTGAATTCTCTTAATGCCGAGTCTATATTGGCCTTCAACTGTGGATCTAGAACATATGTATATACCTCTTCAGGATTAAGTTTGCCCAGTGGATGCTACAGATAGATGCTGTAGATGAGTGTTTCCCCCAGCCTGGGTGCCCGCCGTGGCACCCAATGGTGCCATGATCCTGTTCTAGGGATGATGGCAGAATGTCAAAAAATGTAAAAAAACTACTGATTTTAACTACCAACATAGGTCTGTAACTATTTTTTAAAAACTTTTAAGTAGCATAGAAATAGTCGCAACACTATGGTTGAATACAAAGGAGCATTGCTGGTTATTAAAATAGAAAAGTCACTGAAAGAAAAATGAATGAAATTAAGGCCAGGTGCCAATGACAGAATGAATTTTAGTTAGGATGCCTTGCTGTGATAAAGGTTGGGTACCACTGCTCTAGATAGTCATCTACTTGGTCGTACTGAACTAGCTGAGGGACTCAGTTGATACTGTTGTGAGGCTTCACAGAAGTTATTTAATCTGACAAATAATAATGCACCTTGGCCAAGATGGTCTGGGTTGTGGGATAGAGAGAAGTTTAGTGTTGCTGTGTGTATTTTTGTGAGAATTGACCATGAGAATTTCAGTCTAACCATTATGTAAACTTGGTATATATCATGCAGTTTAGTTGCTACAGAAAGTGACAAATCTTATATGAATTATTTCTGGTTAAGTTATTTCATCCATGTTTTGATAAGTGAAGGCATTCTTTGTATTTCTGTATTTCCTGCTGTGATTGTGTACATTTTGTTTGTCATTTCTTTTACTTGATAAATCATCGCCAGTTTTGTTTTAATGACCGTAGTTGTGTTTATGTCCTTAACATGTGATATCCGAAAGATGAATATTATGAAAAAAGTTTTAGGGATTACATTATTTTGACAGGCTATATGTTACAAGTTTGATGTTGGCACCCTTACAGTTCAAAAGTGCACACCAAAGCTAGGAAGCTAGGGAGATAGGAAGCATTAGAAACCCATGAACAGACTGGAAAGGTGAATAAACTGATTGGGATTGACTGCTTGGCCTCTGTAGGATCGGCTCAGAATTTTCTTCAGTCTGTTATTTGACACAGATTTTCTTCACAAGGTGTATATAATTATGTACATGCATCAATTGTTTTAGACCAGGAAGGAATTCAGTGAAGTTAATTTATGAGTTTTTTCTTGAAATGTTCTGAGGTCATAGTTTGACTATACTGTGGTTGACAGTACATGCTTGAAATGTTTAAATTGTTTTATCAGAGGTTTAAGGTCTGGGCTGTGAAGGCAGTTTCCTGGCCAAGTGACAACTGTAAAATGTACACAGTTTCTCTAGTGACTGTTTGTCCTCGACCCTGTTCATTTTTCAATTAATTGAACAGGTGGGATGATCCTCCACAACCACTGCCCATCGTTTTACAGACACTATCACTGCTCTTCCTAGAACTGATATCTCAGTTGTCAGTTTGCAATGTGCAATTTATCCAAAAATGAAGTTTGTACTGTTTTGTTCTTTGTTATTGCTCGTCTGTGTGTGTGTGTGTGTGTGTGTATGTCTGTCTGTATGTCTGTCTGTCTGTCTGTCTGTCTGTCTGTCTGTCTGTCTGTCTGTCTGTCTGTCCACGAATTGTAGTCAAGTCTAGGTGTTAAGTAAATGATATTGAGCTTAACTTGTGTAAACACAAACTGTAACCAGGCGCAGCCACGGTCTAGAAGTTGGGGCTCTACTAGAACGCACGAGTGGGGCAATTGCGAGTGCGGAAGGCGCGAAGCCGCGATTGCTGAAGGCAAGAAGCCCCTAACGACTAGAGGGTAATGGGGGAGCGTCGTAAGCTCTCCAGAAGCCAACGCAATTTTGAGCATTTGATGCCAAATGGAAACAGCATCAAGGAAATTGCCAAAAATCTCCCAGTTTCATTGTCACTGAGGCTGACGCGGCAACAACAATTTCTGGAACTGGATCGATACCGACAATAGACTACAGACAATAAAGATGTCAGTGGCCAGCCTGGCCACAGTGACTATGATTATGGTCATTCATTCATTCATTACGAAGATTTATATAGCGCCCCTTCAAGGTTACTACTCCGGAGCGTTCCCGACCCCAGCACGGCTGAAAAGGACAGCTTTGAGGCAAGAATAGAAAGATTCAGAGTGGATTCAGAGTGATGTTGATGCTGCTAGAGGACATGACCTATCCTACCTGTGGATCATGACCTAGGTAGGCTATTTAGGCTAGACAATTGCTACTATAGTACTGTTTTATTGGCCACCCTTTCCTATGCAAAGGGGTGCCTATGCTATCGTTTAGGATAGGTATCGTATTGTGATTAAACAGTGCGCCACAGAAACTTCATACTTGGCACAGGCATGCTCAAACATTCCCGTCATCTGCTGGATATGGTGACCTGACTGACCTCCCTCAACTCCCCTCACCGCAAAATCAGGGAGACGACAAATGGAGCAGAGGATGGTTCAGGGTCCCAGGGAACCATGTATATTTGCTTCTGTTCTTGCACTTTCAGCGAATATTGGGCCTAGGTAGCGGATAGTGTACATGGACTCATAGTCCATGAGGACCATGACAATATATAGTGGTAATACCGTAAGAATGCAAGGTTACAGACAGTTGTAGTTGACAATATCCATATTATTCTGAAGCTTCATATTTTTAGATGTCTTGTAATTTCGCTGCCATATTTCTGCACTACTTGAGCCTTGTTAAAGTGTCAGAAAGAGTTTATAGCTGTACGAGTTAAGGATTATCCACTCCTTAAGCATCTCAATTAATCGTAACAGAATAAACTTATTATTGTTTTCGTTTCTGCACATTATATTGTCTCTTTAGGCAGGACAGGTTGATTAGTGTCCATTGTTTGGCTGAAGCAACTTCCATGTATGCCGATGTTGAGAAAATCGGCAGCGACGAGCCATTCACACCTCGTTTGGTTGAAGGTACTTGTCTCATCTTCATCATATTCGTTTCGTTGAAGAACACTGTAACAAAATTGTAGAGATTAGTCGAATGACGCATTCACTAACCTATTATACATAGGCCTACATAGCCTACATACATACATACATGATACATACATACATACATCAGCACGGGCACCTAAAGAAACAGTAAACCGACGAATATTATTATTAATACACGATATGACAGATATTATGTTGTAGTATCATTATAGAAAATTTAAGAAAAAACTGCGAGATTCTCCTACTGGGGCAGGCCTCGTTTCTCGGTACCGAGCTCACCTACATCAGGGAGCTATGTTCTGGCCTCAAGTCAAGCAGGTCAGTGATCGTTGCGCTCAGCTGTTCGTGAAGCTATGCAGGCGCTGTGCTTTCGTGCATCAACTCGAGCCCATTGTGTCTTCTCATGTTTCGGAACTTCCTTTTGAAACACTCGTCCGCTGTAGGCCTAAGTTCGTGCTATTGCATTTAATCGATCCCATCACTCCTTAAGCGGGGCCAGATGATCACAAGTTATTACAGGAGTCGAATTTAACTGCTTGTCAGCCATGCAAGGCGCCCATCACGTCCAACTACTTATTTTATTAACGCCATCTGGCGAATAAAAGGCTGAGTCGACCCTTGGGAGGGTAGCGGGAAACGACCCCGAGTCCGGGCTTATCTTCTGTTCTTCATGCCAGCGTCACCATTGCCATAAACCTGCTCCCCAGACTACACAATTTGAGATAAAAAAGCTGAAATCTGTCATGTTTCACAGGTAAGCCTATAAGAGCGAAATGAAATTGCTGTGCTAGCAAGAGGACAGTCAATACTTAATCTCACTCCGCTATAGAGGTTTTTGTTAATTAAGATCAAAATTAAAACTGTCTGTATGCTAAAAATGCACCATTGAAGATTTAGTTTTGCAAACAGTTTCGGGGGACGGGCTAACCAAGCCCCCTCTCAGACCACGGACTCATTTAGCTCCCGAAGGCGCCTTCAGCACCCTGGACCGCCACTTGCTGGAAAATGTTTCCACTCGCCCGCAATTAAAAACGTGTTGACATCCATGAATTCAAGTAAAAGTGTAGATGACGTAGATTTCACTAAAGGTAAGTTAGTTTGGATAAGGTACGGTCACGTAACATAACTAGGGTCTAAGTTTAGGTCAAAGAAGTTCAAGCCAGGGTGGTAGGGGAATGATATTAGTTCAGGTAGGACGAATTAAGAAAAATGGCAGAAAATAAGGTAATTGTCTTCAGTTTGTCTTATCTTTCCTTATCTACCATCTTACACTCGTAGAGACTGAGCGAAAGGAAAAGGACTCAGTTCTGTATTCAGTCTGACATGGACGCGTATTGACAGGCCATCCATCCATCCATCCATCCATCCATCCATCCATCCATCCATCCATCCATCCATCCATCCATCCATCCATCCATCCATCCATCCATCCATCCATCCATCCATCCATCCATCCATCCATCCATCCATCCATCCATCCATCCATCTATCCATCCATCCATCCATCCTTCCATCCGTTCATTAATCTATCCATTTATCAAATCATCCATCCATCCATCCATCCATCCATCCATCCATCCATCTATCCAACCAACCATTCATCTGTTCATTAATCTATCGATTTATCAAATCATCCATCCATCCATCCATCCATCCATCCATCCATATCCAACCATCCATTCATCTGTTCATTAATCCTATCCATTTATCAAATCATCCATCCATCCATCCATCCATCCATCTATCCAACCATCCATCCATCCTATCCACTACATTCATCCATCCATCTATCCAACCAACCAACCATCCATCCGTTCATTAATCTATTCATTTATCAAATCATCCATACATTCATCCGACCGACCATAATCGATTCATCCATCCAACCATCTGCCCATCCAACCAAAAGGTAAGGTAAGATAGATAGAGTGACGCATGTCCAGGTATGGTGAGTTAACGAGAAAGATATCAAGGTAAGATAATGTCAATGAGACAATTCAGAGTAAGATAGTGTAGCATAAAGTAAAGAAAGGTCTGATGATAAAAGGTAAGGTATGGTAAGTAAACTGCTGCAAAGAAAATCACGGTAACGTAAGACAAGGATACTATCAAACGCTCTTACCTCATCTCTTCCGCCATTTCAGCACACGACTCTTCATTTCTGCAGACGAGAGCTTACACGAGCAGGTGACACTTATTTCGACAGGTATCACGGCGGCTGAGTCCTCATTTCAATGATTCTTGTGTAGGATGGCGATCGAATATTCAGTCTACTTTAGGCTGTAGCATCAGGTAATAGTTCCGCCTGTCTGCTTACCGACGACTTTGGCATCAAGTAATAGGTCTGCACTTTTAACGTCGACTGTGGCTTCCGTCTGTCTGGAAAGAGTTCTCCATGTTTAACGACTATTCAAGCTGCAGGTAATAGTTCTCCACGTTTAACGATGGCTTTAGCTTCAGGTAATAGTTTTGTAACTCTGCTTTCCGACAACTGTAGCATCAGGCAATAGTTCTGTATGTCTGTTTACCGACCTCTGTGACAATAGGTAAGTTCTACGTGTTAAACGTCGATTATGGCATCAGAAAATTTGAAGCGCTTCAACTGGATTTGCTTGAGGGCGGTCGTAGTCAGCGCTTCTATGACCGGTAATCGGGCGTAAACTTCAAGAATCTTATTCTTGAGCAGCGCCGACAGATAAACTCCCGATTGGCTCTCTTCCAATTCTGTAGCTGGGTATATTTTTTGAAGCGGAAGAGGTAGCTGTCCAGTTCGTCTTTTTTTCTCTTCGATGAGCGGAATTTTCGGACCTTTTCCACCCTACTTCTGAATGTTCTGCCACTTCCGTGGCTTCATCTTCGCTGTGACAAGTTCTCGTCGCCCGGTATTTCACACCAGATTCCGGAGCATAAGACTGGACGGAAGTAAGACTTCTTTTCAGTTTCTTTCCCGTCTGGATTCCTGCTGCGATGGATCGAGGAGGTGGACGGGAACAACCGACACTTTCGAAGACTTGATGATGGTGGCCGTTCGAGACCAATGCTTAATGGATTTGGCGGTGTTTCTCAGGAAGCGGGGTCCGCTATGTTGTCGGGTGGAGTGACCGAAATCGCAGAGCGCTACACGGAAGCGCATCGTCCGAGACCGGATGATGATAGTGAAGGCTCGGCGAGGAGGAGGGATCGCTGAGAAGAACTGACCGGAAATTCAGTTCCGAGATGAGAAAACCAGTCAGGCGTTGCTTCATCTGCAGCAGAACGAAGCATCTGGCCCGCGAATGCGCATGGAAGACAGTACAGGTGACGAGTCTGGAGTGCAAAGGTCGTGGATTTCCGAAACGATGGAACCAGAAGTCCTGGAGGATGCGGGACAGCAGAACGAGCTCTTCGACGATGCCGGAGCAGAATCGTGAGGTTGACGAGAGTTGCAGTGGAAAGATAGCACAGTCTACTTCATGGCCAACGATTCAAGTAGAATTCCCTTCGCGACAACAGATGACTGGTGAACCAATATGTTGAGCACATCGTAGGTATTCTGTGTGAGGACTGGCTGGTGACGGTCGACAATGGGACCGTAACAGATGTGCAACGCCTTGCTGTCGGACAACGTCGAGCTTCGCTGTGGTTGCACGTACCCCGTGATTGTGGACTCTTATTTGTAGAGACACGGATTCTGCGTCGTCGATACCAACGGCGGATGGTTTGGTCGGACAACGGAATGTTGTCGCTCTATTGGATTACCGGTTGCACCATTGTCGTACAGGTCCGAAGAGACCTGTTGCCAGACGAAGCTCTCTCAGGTGCAACGAAGACCTGCGTCGTGATCGATGGAACGATTCGGCGGGAATACCAGCGGCTGATATTGAAGTAGACACGGCCTTCTTCAAATGGAAGGTAAAGGCCATCTGCCTGTGGAGGACACTGTATGGCCTGATTATCGGCAACGTACCTGTGGTCATAAACAATTTAGTTATCTGAAGGGGCGACGGTTGCTTTTTGTACAATTGGTTGCTTGCTAGAGTTAAAGTATTGGATGGATGTGAGACTAGTCCTACCTAGTAAAATTGTCGCATAATCTTATTTAGATTAATTAACTATTTTGCCTAAGTTGCAGTGTTGGCCTACTATGTACAGACCTTTGCACCATTTTGGTTATAAAAGTGAGAATTCTTGTCTTGAACGTTCACTCTTGGAAGGGAGAGTCTGCTAATGATTAGCGGTTGTAATTAGTAATGGTTGGGGTCCCGTTGGGCCCTGCATAATAATCGGACGGACCCTTTGCACCTGCAGCAAATTGGATGGATACCTAGTTGTACGCTATATTATGTGAACAACTCTCATGACCAGTTACTGATCGTAATCGTAAACTCCAAACTTCTAAAGCGCCCCTCGAAAGCCAAGCGCAGGGCACCAGCTTATTTACGAGTGCTGCGCCAAGTCAGAGGGTTTGTCCCAAAGGTTATCAGAAGGAGGTCCAAAGTCCGGTTGCTAGAGGGTCAGAGGGAATCTCACGAATCTCGACAATAGTTCCAGGAGATTATGATTCTGCAAGGCGCTTTTGCTCAGAATTAAGAGACCATCGTCTGATGTCTTTCGTCTTATGGAAAATAGTTTCCTGTTTAGATTAGATTAGACATTTATCGGTCCGTCAGGTATGTCTTATATTGCTCAATGAGTGTCATCAAGGGAAACAATAATCTTACCTTTAACTTCAACTTGCTTCATATGTGTCGATAGCATTCACTGTGTCGTCGATTCAGCATCAGTCAACTTTAAGTTTCCATATTCAGTGGAAGTAGAATTTCAGTCTCGGCATTGGTAATGGCTTTATATATTCAGGGAGAATAGAGTTTTTCAGCAGAAATGCTTTTCCCATTATTTGATAAGGTGTTCTGTTTCAGTCTCAGCGGGAAAATTTCAGGAGGAGTGGGATATTCATGTTCAGATCGAAAATGGTTCCATTCTCAGATCAGAGCAGAGTTTCCATTTTCAGGTTAAAGGAATCTCCAGTTCAGGACGAAAGCCTTCCAACGTCTGGTTTATCATTTTCTTCTTTAGGGGACGCAGACTTCGACTTTCAGGTCGAGTGTGACCCGGCTGTGCAGGTTGAGCAAAGTTTATCACTTCATGGTGAAGGAAGGAATTTTCAATCGTCTTGTCAGTTTTGGTTAATTAAAATTTCCAGGCTGATTCGGGTAACCCTTTCTAGGGCAAATCATCTTATCTGTCTTCGTTGTGTTAGCAGTAGAGTGGAGTTTATATTTAGGGTAAAATGGAGTTCTGTCGCTGGGTACGATTACCCTTTTCACAGCAAGTCTTTCTTTTCATTACCTTCGCAAATAATAAGGGGTTTAATTGTCAGGTCAAACTGTTTTTGCAGGCTAGGTATACGGCTACCATATACAGGCATCTTCAGGTATTCTTCGTTTTATCTTCGCGGGTGTCTGTGGTCTAATTTTTGGCTGAGTCTAGGTTTTACTTCATTAAAGGCAATTTTTCTTCGTCATCTTCGCAGTAGCTGAAGTCTTTTTTTACACTGAATGTTTTCATGGTGGGCGCGTTTACCATTTTCACGACATTTCTTCTTTTTCTTCAATTTTTCCGCCTTTAGGTGCGATCTAATTTTTACGTTTGTTGTGGTGCGCCCCTGAGTTACTTCTCGTGTTTTAAATTTATTATACCATTTTCACCTCCTAGATCTTTGCCTTTTTGCCACTTCGATCGCCTCCTGCTTTTCGCTCTTTACCTCTTTGGTACTTTGCATCTTGCTTTTTGCTCCTTTTTGCCTCTTGCTTCTTGATCTTTAGCTCTTTACTAATTTGCCTCTTGCTTTTTACTATTTGTTTTGCCTCTTGCTTTGTGTTCCTTGCTTTTTTATCTTTGCTCTTTGTCACTTGGCCTCTTGCTTTTTGCTCTTTGCCTCTTTCTTATTATTCTTTGCTTTGGCCTCAGAACTCCGAGGCCCTACCTCCGAAAGGGGCCTATAAAAGGCGTCGAGGAGACACCAAACGATCCATTACCGAAGACGGAGAGAAGGCAGTTCGAACTCAGAGATCCTCTGTAGGATATGTCAGCGCGATCGTTCTGCTGAGAGCGATCTTCGGAAGACCAGACGTTCTGTTAATTCTGGTTTCAGTTGGTGCGCGATTGAGCAGAGGCTGCGAACTGTTTTATGGTGAGCTGCAAACTTTCGGTTCATTGGTAGAGAACCATTATTGCGAACTGTTCATCGCGAGTTATTGTTCGAGAGGAAAGCCACGGACTCTGTTAATTGTGAGTTACTGTTGAGACAAAAGCCACGTCTGTTGAACTGCGTGTGGTCTTTGTTCTTAGCCAGTTGTGTTGAAATTATCGTGAGGAACGAACACTATGACGGACGATCAATCGATTCAAGGAGAGAAGTTACTGTGCGATCGTTGAACCTCGTTGATTTAATAAAGTTGTTAAAACAATTGGACTGCCTCTCTGACTTGGCGGACGTAGCTACTGCTAGCACTGGACTGGAGGTAGTCACCTTGGTGCTTCAGTTCGACCCCAGGTCGGCCACAGGTTCAATCGTTTGACTGGCCTTGTACAAGTTGTACGATTACCGTTATAAGGTAAAGTTTTCGTAATCTTCAGTATCTTCGTTATTATGCGCTTAAGCGTAGATTTAGTTTGAGTTGAGTCCAATTTTCTGGCTGTGGACAGTTATCCGATTCAGGGCAAGCTATATCTTCTGATCCTTCATTATCTTCGCATTGAAGAGCACGGTCTCATTCATGCCGCTAATGGTTTTTCCAACTGTTACCATTTTCCGGACGACGCTTCATTTTGCCTTTTTCACCATCTTCGTATTTAAGCATGGCCAGGTTTACAGGTTTTATGATTTTTGGGTAGTAAAGTTTCCCTTTTGAACAACAGCCGTTTTGTTTGCTATTTTCTTAAAAATTTGTGACTTTTTTCTTCTTCTGTTTTTCCACTAAGAAGCTGTACAAAACAATGTTTAAATAAATTAAAACAATATAATTGCTTCTCATTGTTGAAATATGTGCTGAATTAAACATGCTTCCATTCAGTTGCCAGGACATTTAAATTTGCCATAATAATATAAATTATTGCCTTAAAACACAAATGTACAAATGAGTCAAAATTGCTATAGCCATCGTTATCTGTGCCATACTTTACGTTACTATATCTTTACTTCAACTCACCTGACTTCACTTTAACCTACCCTACGTTGAACAAATTCTTATCATGACCTGCCTCTCCTTAACATACCTTACACCCATCTTACTTTACCTAGTGCTACCTTAGCAACTGTTGCCTTACTTCGTCTGTCTTAAGCTACACATTGGGCCTTGCAGATCTTGCCTTACTTAACTTCCATGGACTACCTTAGTCCAACTTAGTTCGACTTAGCCACCCTAGATTACTTTGCCTTTATTCGTATTAAATTCAATCCCGCTTACCAAGCAGTTTTATGCAGATGCTGAGGCCGTTCGTACTCTGGTATTACCACCTGAATCGGACGTTTCGTGGTAAAATTTAACACGTTTGACGTGGTTGTCCAGATGTCGATCTCTCGTGGTTGGCTTGGCCAGAGGTTGACGTAGTGTGCTTGGCCAGCGGTTGGCGTAATGTGGTTGGCCAGCGGTTGGCGTAATGTGGTTGGCCGGAGGTTGGCGTAATGTGATTTGCCAGACATGATGTAGTTCGCCAGATGTTGACGTGCGTATTCGGTCAGGTGATGGCGTCGTTCGTAGGTGACCTGCATTGATCAGTATTTTTAGTTGGTAGTACTAATAGACATCAAATTAATGAATAAACTAAAGATTGATCGGTCAGAAAAGTCGACCTGAATGAATGAATAAATAAATGAATAGATGAATGAACGAACAAGTGAATGAACGGACAGACGGATGGATGAATAGATGGCTAAGTGAATGGGTGAATGGGTGAATGGGCGAATGGATGGATGGATGGATGACTGAATGGATGGATGGATGGATTAATGGATGGATGGATGAATGGATGGCTAAGTGAATGGGTGAATGGGTGAATGGGCGAATGGATGGATGGATGGATGGATGGATGAATGAATGGATGGATGGATGTATTAATGGATGGATGGATGAATGGATGGCTAAGTGAATGTGAATGGGTGAATGGGTGAATGGGCGAATGGATGGATGGATGGATGGATGGATGGATGGATGGATGAATGAATGGATGGATGGATGGATTAATGGATGGATGGATGAATGAATGGATGGATGGATGGATTAATGGATGGATGGATGAATGGATGGCTAAGTGAATGGGTGAATGGGTGAATGGGCGAATGGATGGATGGATGGATGGATGAATGAATGGATGGATGGATGGATGGATTAATGGATGGATGGATGAATGGATAGTTGGATGGATGAATAGATAGTTGGATGAATAGATGGCTAAGTGAATGGGTGAATGGGTGAATGGGCGAATGGATGTTGGATGGATGAATAGATAGTTGGATGAATAGATGGCTAAGTGAATGGGTGAATGGGTGAATGGGCGAATGGATGGATGGATGGATGGATGGATGGATTACCTCTGGATGGATGAATGGATAGTTGGATGGATGAATAGATAGTTGGATGAATAGATGGATAAATCGATGAAATATTGGATGGCTGGATTTACTTTATCGATTGCTAGACGAATCTATGAATCGGTGAATTAATTGATGGATAGTTGAAAAATACCAACCTCTACGGCCAACTCTTTCTGTTGCTAGAATCGAAATTTTCTTTAGAAATTTTTTTTGACGTCGTAGCACAGTGAGGCTTCTACCTTCGTCGTTGGTTTGATATGAGTTCTGCTCTCAGGAGGCTGACATCCTGGCATCAAAATGAAATCAGGCATTTAATTCAGAAAGGAATGCTTTTAACGTGTAGAAGCCTAAAGAAGAAGAAGAAGAAGAAGAAGAAGAAGAAGAAGAAGAAGAAGAAGAAGAAGAAGAAGAAGAAGAAGAAGAAGAAGAAGAAGAAGAAGAAGAAGAAGAAGAAGAAGAAGAAGAAGAAGAAGAAGAAGAAGAAGAAGAAGAAGAAGAAGAAGAAGAAGAAGAAGAAGAAGAAGAAGAAGAAGAAGAAGAAGAAGAAGAAGAAGAAGAAGAAGAAGAAGAAGAAGAAGAAGAAGAAAGAAGAAGAAGAAGAAGAAGAAGAAGAAGAAGAAGAAGAAGAAGAAGAAGAAGAAGAAGAAGAAGAAGAAGAAGAAGAAGAAGAAGAAGAAGAAGAAGAAGAAGAAGAAGAAGAAGAAGAAGAAGAAGAAGAAGAAGAAGAAGAAGAAGAAGAAGAAGAAGAAGAAGAAGAAGAAGAAGAAGAAGAAGAAGAAGAAGAAGAAAGAGAGAAGAAGAAGAAGAAGAAGAAGAAGAAGAAGAAGAAAAGAAGAAGAAGAAGAAGAAGAAGAAGAAGAAGAAGAAGAAGAAGAAGAAGAAGAAGAAGAAGAAGAAGAAGAAGAAGAAGAAAGAGAAGAAGAAGAAAGTTGATAGTGTCGGTGAGTAGGCGAGTTATTTTCGACAGGCAACAGTTTGGGCGACACTTCCTCACTCAGCCACCCATCAGAAGACGGATCGAACTAGGCCTGGTCATGTAAGACATCGAAAACGTGGGAGATGTTGGTTAAGAGAAAACGTTTAAAAGGTCCCATTATTCCAACATTAATTCCAGGAGCAGAAAAACTTGATACAATGCGAGTTCTGGGTGTGACACTACGGTCAGACTTAAAGGTTGACTTTCATCTAGATGAAGTCCTTGCAACCTGCGCCTTATCCTTATATGCTCTCAGAATACTTCAATCCTATGGGCTACCTAGCTCCTACAGCTCTACATGACGTAGCTAGGGCTACAACAATAGCTCACCTGATGTACGCATCCCCTGGTGGGGATATACAAGCACCACGGATATGGATAGTATTGAGGGCCTGATCCGACGGATGAAGCGTGGTGGTTTCCTCCCTCACAATTCCTGCAATGCCAGTCTAATGGCTGACATAGCAGATGACCATCTTTTCACAGCATTACTGTCGAATACAAATCCCGTACTCCGATGCCTGCTGCCTCCTCCGAGACAAAATAGCCACAACCTACGAACCAGACCACATATAACTTCACTCTACCACCCAAAGACGATCGGAACTTTATTTCAAGGGTTCTTTTATATAAGGGCAAATTCTGAAATTTTCATAAGTATCTGCTTCTCCCATAGTACCGGTACCTCAATAGGAAAGAGACCTGATTTGTCCTTTTTAATGACATTAGCTATTTACTGCCTGTAGCAAGTAGCGTCTGTGACAGCTTGGTTTGATGATTATGAATAATGATTGATTGATTGATTGATTGATTGATTGATTGATTGATTGATTGATTGATTGATTGATTGATTGATTGATTGATTGATTGATTGATTGATTGACAAGCATTGCTGTAATAGTGTAATTGTAATTGTAACGGTAATCACTTATTTGTTTGGCGACTGTTCAGGAGTGACCCATCAGAATAGAGGTCAAGAAAGGCCACGGAGCTCAGGTTGTAAGATCCTAGGTAATCAATTCCAGACAGTTGGACCGACAAAAGCGAAGCTTCCGTGTTGAGGAGGCAATTGAAAGTAAGATTAGGTAAGCTAAATTTGAGGTTAATTGATGTAAGGTAAAGTGACGCTAGGTTGATGTAATGTAAGGCGTGGTTAAGCCAAGGTCAGTAGAACAGTGCAAGGTAAGTCAACGTAACGTAAAGTATGATGATTATTAAACGTTACTCACCATTCGTCTGTCGCTCCCATGCCAGTTCGTTGTACCAAACAACAACACTTCGTTTCACAGACGAAAGCTCATTTCAGCGTATAACTCTGGTCGATTACAGTTTTTTTTCAGCCGATCACAGCTTATTTTCAGCAGAGATTTCATAGGAAACAGTAGTTTTCTAGGGAGTCGATCTTCTGGTCAAGTTCATCTTCAATTTTTCAGGTTGGCTCGGGTAACCCTTTCTCTGTCTTTTTTTTATCTTCGCAGTGAAGTGTAGCTCATATTTTGGGTACAATGGAGTTTTGTTTTTGCCACTGGGTACGATCACTCTTATCATGGCAAGTTTTTTATGCATCATCTTCGCAAGTAACTTAATAAGCGGTTTACTTGCTATGTTGAATTGTTTTGCTGGCTTGGTTAGGTGACCCTTTTAAGACATCATCAGCTTTTCTCTTTACTATCTTCGCAGCTTGGGGTGGTCTAATTTTTTGTCGAGTTTAGTAGGTCTTAGGCAGGGTACTGTTACCTTTTTAAGGATAATTCTTTTTTCTTCATCGTCTTCACAGTGGTTACGGTCTGATTTTAAGATTAAATGTTTTCTCTTTGTCGGTGCGTTTACCATGTTCGATTAATTTCTGTTTTCTTGATTGTGTCGCATTTTATGTGCTGACTACTTTTTAAGATCAATCGCTTTTCTGGCCTGCAGGAACGTTTGCCATTATCCGAACTCATATCTTCTTTCTCTGCATTATCTTTGCAGTTAGGCGCGTAAGCGCCATTTGATTCTGATTTGAGTCGAGTTCTCTGGCTGAATATGCAGATATCCTTTTCAGGGCAAGTCATCTGGGCTTTCTGTCGCCTGACATGATGAGCGTTGAAGCGCTCGTATACATTACATAGGCGACATTGAAGGTCGGCTGCTGCGAGCTGTGATGAGACTGGACTCGCACGTCCTGCTCGACCTGTTCCCACAAAGGGTCCATGGGCCATATAGTCTGCGTCCTCGCCCTCACAGCTTCGAACTCCCGAGAAAGGACGAGAGAAATTACATTTCCCGAGTACTGTACAGACACTCGACTATGGCCCCCACTTTCTGACTATGACCGATCAATTCTTTATTTGTTTGTTTATTTAATTTTCTTTTTTCTTCTTTTTTTCTAAGACATTTCTTCTTCCTGTAAATGGTTGCAGTATGTCAGCAATGATCTCAATAAACGAATATATGATTGATTGATCTCCAAATTCTACAGTTTCTTCGCAGTTAAGAAAGCGGTTGGATCCTTGGGTCCAATGATGTTTTAAGGCTGGACATCGTTTTCTGGGTGACGCTTTTTTCGCCTTCTGTTACCATCTTCTTAGTCAAGCGCGGCCAACTATTCAGCTTGAACGAATTTTTGGATGAGTACAGTTTTCCTTTTAATTTTGAGCCGACTGGTTTGCTCATTCCCTTAAAATGTATGGGCTTCTGCACCTTGTTGTGTGCGCTAGTAAGAAACTGTAGGCTACAAAAGAATGTTTAATTGAATTTTTTAACATTATTATTGCATCTCATTGTAAAACTTTTTCAAATCAAATTTGTTTCTATTCAACTGCAATTAAATATAAATTTTCCAGAATGATATATCTATAGGCTAGGCCTAAATAATTGCCTAAAGTATCCAGTGTAGGGCATAACAGTGAGTAAAAATGCTAACAGGCAGTCTTTATCTTTACATTGCTTCACGTCATTATGTCTTTACCTCAACTCATCTTATCTATCGTACTTCTCGTTAACCTAACCTACCATAAATTCTTGACCTTTCTTATCATCAACGACCATGCCTAAACTTACCTTACACCTATCTTACCTTACCTAGTGTTACCTTAGGTACTGTTACATCACTTCCTCTGTCTTAAACTACATAGGCCTACTGTACCTATATGTACCTTACATATCTGCCGTACATAACTACCATGTGCTGCCTTAGTCCAACTTCCCCTCCATAGATTAGGCCTACCTTCCTTGCCTTTATTCGTATTATATTCAATGGCGCTTACCATGCAGTTTCATGCAGATGCTGAGTCCGTTCCTTCTCTGGTAATACCACTTAAAGCGAACGCTTCATGGTTATTTAATGCGTTTGACGTGGTTGTCGAAATGTTGACCTCATGTGGTTGGCTATGTGTTGACGTGATGCAGTTCGCCAGATGCTGACGATACGCACTTAGCCAGGTGTTGACGTATCATAGTTGGCCAAATGCTGACGTGGCGTAGTGGGCCAGGTGATGATGTATTTCGTCGGTGACCTGCATTGAACATTAATAGAGAGCAAATTAGTGGATAAATGAATGAACGAACGGCTAGCAAACACAACTGGATGAACGACGAATTATAAACGAATGACTGGATGGATGAATGGATGAATGGAGAGATAAATGGATGGCTGAATGGATGGATGGATGGATAGATAGACGGACAGTTGGAAGGATAGATGCATAAAACGATAAAATTAAATATGGATGGATTAAATGAAGGATCGATGGATCTGTGAATCAGTGGATTAACTGATGGATATCTGAAGAATACCAACCTCTGCGGTCAACTCTCTCGGATCTGTATTGCTGGGTTCGGATGAAATTTCTTTTAGCAAAATTGGTGCTTTCGACGTCGCTGCACAGTGAGGCTTCTATCTTTGTCGTTGGCTTTATATGAGTTCTGCTCTCAGGAGTCTGATTTCGAAGAATAGGAAACAAAGAAAGATAGTCATGAGTAGGCTATGCAGTATTAGCGACTTCATTTTCTTGGCCTCTCAACTTTACTATTCTAACTCGTGTCGTGTTAAATAGATCTAGAAGAAATATAATTTAAACTGGTGCTTCTTTAGAATCACTAAACGATCCAATTTTACGATGGCATCTCTTCTCTAAATGAAAATCAAACTGAAACATTGCAAAGCTAAGCACATCTAGAAACAATGGCCCTGGTATAAACTATTTACATGGGCAAGCAAAGCACCAAGCAGTCGAACTGAGACCTGCTTCGTTTCGGGTCAGAGGTTCTGATTGGTTTCAGTGTAGGTCGGTTGTTATTCACCAGATGGCTGCTGCTGCTGCGCTCTCTCTTCAGCGCTGAGCTACATGTATAATGTCTGCTACAAGCGGGTTCTAAAAGATCTATTCATTGGTCACAGCTCCGTTGTTGTTCCAGTTAAATCAGCTGATAGGTGCATACCAAGACTAAAAGCAGTTTCTCACATCCATTATGATGGAGAATTGTATGCCGATACAATCGTGTTTAGGCAGGCCTATGCTCTGCCTGTCTGTCTGTCTGCCTGTAATGTATGTGTAATTGTGTACAGTATATACCCATCTGTCGGGATGTATGTAGGCCCTATGTATGCATGTAGGCCTATGTCTTTTATGTGTGTGTTGTATGTATGTATGTATGTATGTATGCATTGCATGTATGTATGTATGTATGTATGTATGTGTGATTGTGTGTGTATGTATGTATGTATGTATGCATGTATGTGTGATTGTGTGTGTATGTATGTATGCATGATGCATGTATACATATGTATGTATGTATGAAAAAAAAACTACTTACAGTTAAACCAAGGATGGTCTTGCGAGATGATCATCTCTCGGTGTCGTGAGGCGTAGTCTCCATCGCTGCTTCCGGGCGTGGGAAGGGTGACGTCCTTGAAGATCCCTGGACATCACAATACTTGCCGATCTCAGAGCTGCCTCCCCGTCGACGAGATCTTGTCCTCATGTTCCAGATCCCTCCACGCCCTGTGGATCCTGGGATCTCACGGTCTGCCCTCTGGAGTCATGCAGGTGGTGACGGTTTCTACAACTGTCGCTTCGTATGACGTGTGCTACCCCGGCCTCGTGGGGTTAAACCTCAGCCGTCGATTAGGATCTCACGGCCTACCCTCTGGAGCCCTGTAGGTGATGATGGGTGCCACAACTGTCGCTCGAATGATGTACGCTGCCCTGGCCTCGTCGGGTTAAACCTCAGCCGTCGATTAGGATCTCACGGCCTACCCTCTGGAGCCCTGTAGGTGATGATGGGTGCCACAACTGTCGCTCGAATGATGTACGCTGCCCTGGCCTCGTCGGGTTAAACCTCAGCCGTCGATTAGGATCTCACGGCCTACCCTCTGGAGCCCTGTAGGTGATGATGGGTGCCACAACTGTCGCTCGAATGATGTACGCTGCCCTGGCCTCGTCGGGTTAAACCTCAGCCGTCGATTAGGATCTCACGGCCTACCCTCTGGAGCCCTGTAGGTGATGATGGGTGCCACAACTGTCACTCGAATGATGTACGCTGCCCTGGCCTCGTCGGGTTAAACCTCAGCCGTCGATTAGGATCTCACGGCCTACCCTCTGGAGCCCTGTAGGTGATGATGGGTGCCACAATTGTCGCTCGAATGATGTACGCTGCCCTGGCCTCGTCGGGTTAAACCTCAGCCGACGACGATCAGGATCTCACGGCCTGCCCGCTGGAGTACTGCAGGTGGTGACGGTAGCCACAACGGTAGCCACAACAGTAGCTCGTACAATGTTCGCGGCCCCGGCCTCGTGGGGTTAAACCTCAGCCGACGATCGGTTCAGACTCTAGAGGTTTCTAATGAGAACCGACGGGTAGGATAGAGCTCCTGTTGGATTCGCCGAGTTCGGAGGAGTTGCATGGTGAGGTTGGCTGCGGATAGACTGTTGTCGGTTGTCATATGAAGTGAGATCCACGTTCTGCGCCCTACAATCAAAGCCAGTATAATCTAAGACCACGCCGACATGACTTTGTTTTAGGGAAGTGCCAAACCAAATGAACTGGGCTTTGGGTTTTCCATCTGTCTCACAAACACATGCACACGCATGCACGTAAGTACGAGCAAACATACAGGAAGCGATTTGCAGTCAGAGGAAGTGGGAACCTTACGCCTCGGCGGATCACACCGTCCCCTATTTTCTCAACCGTTAACGGCCACAGCTCAATTGTCATCCTCCCTCACTGCTCCTAACTACAAACCGCAATCACAAACGGACACACAAACAATAAGGACATCGAACTAAAAGCACTATATTGATATTTATTTGGCACATTTTTATCCTCTTAGTGGCTCTATATATAAATGACCATTTAATCATAGCTTTTGAGAGGTTAAAATGAGTGCTTAAATGCTTAAAGGCATAATACCTACGTACATACTTACATAGAACGCAGATGATGCATAACTACGCTTTACTAACTCTAATGCAAATGACTTTGGCCAATTTTGTAAGAAACTGCCACTACTTTGGGCACCACATGTAACTTTCGCCACATGACCAATTCCACGTTGGATCCACTTTATCATTTGTTCCTTATTCATCCACAACCCAGAATACACGAAACAAGTGAAACTGAAACTGAAACCTGAAACTTTCCTTACTAAACTAAAAACTGTTCTTTTTGGGCGCGTTGGAGTCGGGAGCGCCTCTGAGTAGTTTCCTTGAAGGGGCGCTATATAAATTCTCGAATGAATGAATGAAAAGTGAGCACAGAATGCTGATAGCCTATCAAAACATCCATTCTTGAGATCTACAATGTCTACTTGAGGTTTAACTTACCCTTAATGTTCTGTGCTGAGTATTTTTCTATATCCAGCCGGACTAGCACTGTCGTTGATCATGTCTTGCGATAGTCTTCCTCCACGGAATCAGTCCACTTCTTTCTTTGCCCCCAAAACGTGAAGAATGGCTAAGTCCTTCTGTGCGCCGAAGAGAATCCATCGCAAGTTTCTGTGCACGAGCTGAAGACACGCCGACTTAAGCGAATCCTTCGATAGGTAGGTTCTGTGAGCTGAAGACACGCCGACTTAAGCGAATCCTTCGATAGGTAGGTTCTGTGAGCTGAAGACACGCCGACTTAAGCGAATCATTCGATAGGTAGGTTCTGTGAGCTGAAGACACGCCGACTTAAGCGAATCCTTCGATAGGTAGGTTCTGTGAGCTGAAGACACGCCGACTTAAGCGAATCCTTCGATAGGTAGGTTCTGTGAGCTGAAGACACGCCGACTTAAGCGAATCCTTCGATAGGTAGGTTCTGTGAGCTGAAGACACGCCGACTTAAGCGCATCCATCGTTCTGTCGGCAGCAAAGGTAAGCGAATCCTTCGCTAAGTTCTGCTAAACGATTCGCAAGCGCTCCACCGCTCAGTTCTCGTAAACAATCCGTAGATGCTCAGCTCCACCGCTCAGCTCCACCGCTCAGTTCTGGTAAACAATCCGTAGATGCTCAGCTCCACCGCTCAGCTCCACCGCTCAGTTCTGGTAAACAATCCGTAGATGCTCAGCTCCACCGCTCAGCTCCACCGCTCAGCTCCACCGCTCAGTTCTGGTAAACAATCCGTAGATGCTCAGCTCCACCGCTCAGCTCCACCGCTCAGTTCTCGTAAACAATCCGTAGATGCTCAGCTCCACCGCTCAGCTCCACCGCTCAGTTCTGGTAAACAATCCGTAGATGCTCAGCTCCACCGCTCAGCTCCACCGCTCAGTTCTGGTAAACAATCCGTAGATGCTCAGCTCCACCGCTCAGCTCCACCGCTCAGTTCTGGTAAACAATCCGTAGATGCTCAGCTCCACCGCTCAGCTCCACCGCTCAGTTCTCGTAAACAATCCGTAGATGCTCAGCTCCACCGCTCAGCTCCACCGCTCAGTTCTGGTAAACAATCCGTAGATGCTCAGCTCCACCGCTCAGCTCCACCGCTCAGTTCTGGTAAACAATCCGTAGATGCTCAGCTCCACCGCTCAGCTCCACCGCTCAGTTCTGGTAAACAATCCGTAGATGCTCAGCTCCACCGCTCAGCTCCACCGCTCAGTTCTGGTAAACAATCCGTAGATGCTCAGCTCCACCGCTCAGCTCCACCGCTCAGTTCTGGTAAACAATCCGTAGATGCTCAGCGCCACCGCTCAGCTCCACCGCTCAGTTCTGGTAAACAATCCGTAGAGCTGCTCAGCTCCACCGCTCAGCTCCACCGCTCAGTTCTGGTAAACAATCCGTAGATGCTCAGCTCCACCGCTCAGCTCCACCGCTCAGTTCTGGTAAACAATCCGTAGATGCTCAGCTCCACCGCTCAGCTCCACCGCTCAGTTCTGGTAAACAATCCGTAGATGCTCAGCTCCACCGCTCAGCTCCACCGCTCAGCTCCACCGCTCAGTTCTGGTAAACAATCCGTAGATGCTCAGCTCCACCGCTCAGCTCCACCGCTCAGTTCTGGTAAACAATCCGTAGATGCTCAGCTCCACCGCTCAGCTCCACCGCTCAGTTCTGGTAAACAATCCGTAGATGCTCAGCTCCACCGCTCAGCTCCACCGCTCAGTTCTCGTAAACAATCCGTAGATGCTCAGCTCCACCGCTCAGCTCCACCGCTCAGTTCTGGTAAACAATCCGTAGATGCTCAGCTCCACCGCTCAGCTCCACCGCTCAGTTCTGGTAAACAATCCGTAGATGCTCAGCGCCACCGCTCAGCTCCACCGCTCAGTTCTGGTAAACAATCCGTAGATGCTCAGCTCCACCGCTCAGCTCCACCGC